>JAPPVO010000016.1:170355965-170955965 GCA_030407325.1 Camellia japonica
TCTTCAAATAGAGCTGGAGCAATTCTCTTTTTTTTACTACTTACTTGTTAGTTAGTAGTTGTATAATAATTAGTTGTAGCTAGTTATTAATTCGGTTTTGTAATAATTAATTAGCTCGTGAGTTAGTTAATTAGGCGGCTTGTATTATTTATTCGGACCCTCCGAGCGAGGGTACAATTTTGTAATAAGTGTGCATGTGTGTGATGTATGTCTTCCAACCCCACGTCTTTCTCCCTTTTATTTACCAACTTATGATGGTTAGTTTAGGACATGTTTCAATTAGCATACTTATGTTTGCATGTTTGCATTCATTCATATGTATTGCATGCACCGGGCTCGGCGCATCATACTAACTGCATTGTATTTCAATTCCGAGTTGAATACGTGTTAGCTGTAGCATTATCATATGCCATCTTAGAATAGCCGAGCCTATCTTAGTTGTATTTTTGCATGTGTTGCATTAGGCATTTCTGTATAGTTAGGATCATGCATGGATTTCTAACATAGCTTCTGTTTTGGCTTGGAGTACTCGGTAAGTATTTACGCTTTAGCATCCTTGCATGTGTGTGAGTGACTGCCATGATAGCATGCTTACCATGAGGCTATGTGCTTATGTGATATAACTGCCTGAATGCCTGTGGGTGAAGGTTGGGTTATTTGGATTGGAACAATTCATTGACTGTGAGTTTTAAGCCCACTAGACAGAGGCAAATCACCATGCTTTCTAAGCCCACCTGAGGGTGGCAAATCCACATTTTAGCCTACTTGCGAGTAGCAAACCGCTTTCAAAAACAAACATGAGATGTTTTGTTCCAATTCAGGCGATTCAGTCTATACTTGTATGCTGTGTGCATCACATAGTAAATCTAGGCTAATAACCGGAATAAGAACACATAATGTTTTCAAAACTAGATATCATGGTTAGTAGAGGCCGATCTTTGATCGAGCGAGCGGGGGTGCTCACAAAGTGACCTTCCCCAATAGTACCCAAGTTCCCGAGCCGAGGCAACTTTGGTGATGACGGACACGTGGCCTTAGGCAACGAGTCAGGGTTTCCTAAATTCCCAAAAAAAAAAAAATTTAGGTGGCGACTCTGTATCTGGCAAAGCAGTCCATGTTTGGCACTTCTTTCAACAAAATCTGTTTTCAAAAACAATTTGCCGGATTTGGACTCTTTGATGATTCATCGGTCTTGCATTGCACTCTGCGAGATTAGATATAGGACCGTGACATTGAGTCCTGAACTGTAGTGAGCACAAACGAACAAAACGGGATTTCCCTCCCGGGACGTTCGGGGACGTTTACAGTTTCTGGCGACTCTGCTGGGGACTTAGAGGACTTAACTCGAACTCATGATATCTGGTTTTGACTACACTTGTGTGTTTCTTTGCATTGCATTTGCATTGGTGCGCCTAGGACATCGTGTTTGCCGTATGCTATTCCTGAACGGTTTGCCGGAGGCTCGCTTCGAGAAGCATGCCATAAGGCTGACCGGTTGCGGGCTCTGCCACGACGGGAACACAAACCCCGGTTTTCACCGGGGCACCCTTTTGACCATTCGACCTAGTGCATATTCGGAATCCATAGTGACCATTCCAAGCTAGGACAGGTTGCTTACCTGTTTATAGGTTGTTTGAAGCCGCTGCGTGCGTAGTGAAACCCTAGCTCCTGACAAAATAGAACAGGGAAACCTTACCCCAGCATAGGGGTGTTTTGGCTCTCACTTGTTTGTTATGTGCTTTTAGAGTGCGTCTCTATAAGAATGCATGTATCAGTCTACAAGTTTGGGTATCAGGCCTGCGGGCACCAGTTCAGCATTTTCGAAATCAGTTATCTGCAGGTATCGGATTCAGTTTTGGGGGCAGTGATTTGGGAATAATGATCAGTCTTTGAGAACAGTGTATTTCAACTTATCAACTGTGTGTTGTGATGTCCAACTGTATGGTGTGTGTTTATTTTAAGCCGTTATGCTGTCCGTTTGTCTGCTCGTTTATTTCCTTATTATTGCTTTATTTATCTTTTTGCTAGGTAGTTTAGCACAATTGCTTCAGATCAAGCAGATATTCCCCAAGCACTCTGGACAAGAGGTCGCCGACTCCATTGATTTGAGGATCTAGTCGACGGACAACCAGTGTATCATTCCCTACCCTCGGTTATCAGACAGAGGTCGAGAAGACGCAGTGTATCCGAGCAGAGGTTGCCAGAGCAGTGGATTACCCCATCAGTGGACAGTCGGGTTGAGATCCCAATTGTTGCCATAGAGATAGATCTACCAATAATTCAGACAGATGAGGGCAGTATGTCAGGAACGCCAGGAATTGAGGAAATGATACGTCAGATGCAGGAAACCATGAGAGCCATGCAGCAGGACGCTGTTCGCCGGGATGAGTTTGCCAAACAACAGGCCGAGATCATGGCCCAGCAGGCAGAGTTAATTGCTAGGCTGCAACAACAAGGCGAGGCATCTGCCTCACACCAAGTTCCTCCCCCACCAGGAGTTCCAGCGCCCGGGGAGGCACCAAATGTCCAGGGAGATACGGACATCCCAACGGGGCCGGCTCCGCCCCCGATTCTACCTCAATTATCCAAGGCACCTACGTCTATCAATCAACCGGACTCTCCTCTTGAGTTCGAGGTGGACCATACAGCATTAAAGTTAAGCAAACTTGAGAAGCTGTTCAAGAAATCGCAGGGGGTAAAGTCCATCCCAGACATCGAGGACGGATATACCGATGTGGCTGTGACACTACCAGATAGGTTCAAAATGCCACAAATCGACCGCTTCGACGGATCCGGTGATCCCATGGTTCATCTTCGGTTGTTTTCAGATGTACTGCGACCGATGGGCCTCACCAGACCGTAGAAGCTTTCACTATTCGGCCGGACCTTGTCAGGTGTGGTCGCTATCTGGTATGCAAAATTAGAAGACAATGTTAAGCAGAACTGGGACGAGATGGCAGAGGCTTTCTGTCACGCCCCGAACCCGCCCCTAAAAGTTCGGGCATGACTTATGCAGACATAGGCATTAAACCTGATATACATAATATAGGGGGCCTGAACGAAAGCATTTAATATTAAAGAACAACATCAAAACATATCCATTGAGCTATGATTGACATGCCAGGATCACAACATCACATCAAGTAAATAATATACAGAAAACATACACACATATACATCGACTCAGCCCACAATTGGGCATAGAACAAAACATCTTAAGGAAAGACAACCAAACATAAATCCCAAAAAATATAACAACACTTTACAAAATATACGGGCTTCAGTTAGTGCCTGGACACACCGAGGTTGACAAGAGAGAGACGAATCTTAAGGGTTAGGACTAGCCTCTCGGTTGATGACCTACAGAAACAGACAAAATACAGAATGAGTAAAACTCAGTGAATAATAGTACATAAATAACGTAAAGTACAACAGAAATAATAAAGTATATAACTGCAAAGCATATGATTAACTACACCCTGTAATTATATCTCAACAGACATGAGTCCAGAAATATATATAGAGCGGCCCTCGGCCCAGAATGATACAGAACGGCCCTCGGCCCAGAATGATACAGAACGGCCCTCGGCCCAGAATGATACAGAATGGCCCTCGGCCCAGAATAATACAGAACGGCCCTCGGCCCAGAATGATACAGAATGGCCCTCGGCCCAGAATAATACAGAACGGCCCTCGGCCCAGAATGATACAGAATGTATGGATTCAAGAGGTGGCTCCCACCGAAGTGTAGCACTTTGTTCCATACCAGAAAGCAATAAGTTTTTAAAACAACATTGTATACTATATAATGTCGTAAACGGAACAACTTACAGAACATAATACATAAACAGAGTGAATATCCAGAACAGAATAGCCCCAAATTCATATAAATAACATCACACAATAGGATACATAAATCATCTCATGATTCCTTTCAAATGGCCATAATCGTCTCACGTATATCAGAATATTACTAATAGGCACGAAATAACTTATTTCACAACAGTCCTGAGTCATCCTTGGCAAAACATAAGGATTCAGAATGCACAAGCATCGTTGTTCTTCTTGTTCACTATAAATCAATAAGGGTAATTTACAGATAACAAAACGTTAATGATGTTCATTAACAGTAAACAAAGCACATGACGATAGCACAATCCATAGTTCTAACCAGCTGCCCAATCTTATTAATCCACTATAAACAGATATCTATATCGTAAAACATGTACTGAATCAATTCCATAGCATCACTAGTTTACATATCATTTCTGTGCAGAATCATGGTAATTTATAGGTTGTGACACATTATCGATACATTATCGTTAACCATTGAACACACCCGCAATGTAAGGTAGTTCAGAGCCATATTGATGTATGTCAGATCCTTCATTGCTCACATAAGCCTCAATCCACTCATACGTTATCATAATTACCCACAAAGAACAGAATATTAATACGAATGATCATTAACGGTAAATAATTTACAATTGGAGTACTATTACTCACAGTGCAACAACGGAGTGCTTGACCTTCCCAAGGTATGACCTATACACATACATAGCTCACACATTAGTTCCCTTCCTTGTTACATTGTTTTCGAACTCATTTCGCTTCAAATGAATTTACATACATCAAAACGGTATCAAATACAAATTCTAAAAATATTAGAGGGTCGAGCACGAAAAACGGAGCAAGTCTTTTTTTTCAGCTTGGGCCGCACATGCGGCTGTGAGCCCCGCACGTGCGGCAGTGCTCCCGCACGTGCGGCAAGAAGCCCCGCACGTGCGGCGATTCTGGCAGAAACCTGTGCGAAAATTCAGCAAAAATCCAATTTTTGGTGCTCTTGTTCAAGGCTCAAAATAAGATCTTTTAATTGTTAAACATGGGTCAAAATCATGTAATTAGAAGTCATAACATAGATCAATCTAAGTCTAATTTGAATCTTTAAGCTTAACTCACAAACACAACTCATTTCCATAATATTCCCATCCTCACACACACCCACACACACACACACATATACATACACATAGCCTTTGAGCATGAAGAGATGAATTCAAGCTTGGCAACCAAGGGAATCAAAACAAAACAAACAAAGGAGAAAAGTATCATGCTAATTCTTCAACACACACACAACTCTAAATTATACAACACCAAGAGGTTCTCTAACAAAAAAAACAATAGAACTAGGTGGGTTAAACTCACCTTAAGCCTTAATCTCTAGATGTCTTCCCAATTTCCCCAAATTTCTTCCTTGTTGAATTTCTTCTTCTTCCTTAATTCTTCTTTTCTACTCTCCAGGAGATATTTTTGTTTTAAGGTTCCTAAGGCCAAGGACTAAGCATGTACATATACACATATATATAAAGGAAGTCAAATAGTCAAAGCCTACTTAGATATATATATATATATATATATATATATATATATATATATATTTATATATAATTAAATTGAACAAAACTTAATCACTTTAATCATTCCAAATTAAATTCCACAAAATACTTATTATTACATAAAAATTATACTAATCTTAAATGTGAAATCGATTTCAGATTATCAACCCTCCAAGGCTCACAATTCCTGATATAAACATCCTCACAATTAGCACTCAAAAACACAGAATAGAGAACTAAAAAGTAACCAGAATCATATACGAGGGTCGGCTATTACATACTCCCCCCCTTAAAATAAGTTTGGTCCTCCAAACTTGCTCTAATGTATGACAGAGTGGAAATCTTAGTCTCTCTACTTCCATTTAGAGGTTCACATAATGCTGCAGTTCAAACAATTCAAAGATGAATCTTGTCCTTACCATGGTTATTCAAAGGTTGTCACCCCAATTAACATCTCACAGTGTTATTTAACCAATCAATTCAACGTTTACGGAGGCATGTAGAAATAAAAATAACAATTCCATAAATTTATTTCGCAGGACAAGATTATAAGAGTCCATAACAGGGTAGTGTAGACATATAATTTCCAATGGGCAAGGTATACAATCACTATATTTTCCTGTCGCTAAGTTTTATAACAGAAATTTTTAATGACAGACATATATAATTTCCAAATAGATAACATTACCTTTAGGACATAAGGCACATAATTCAGATTTCCGTAACATACGTTAATTCCAAGTCGGATTATGTATAATTCAATCAGACACTAGAGTTCACCCAGCAGGGTGCTACTTAATCAACAAAATATACTTCATTTCAACAATTACAATGAACCGTTTAAGTACATAACCACCAGCTTCACATTTGGTTCTTAATATGCCTCAATTTTCAAAAATATTTCAAAAGTACACCTTTACATTGATTTAGAATTATGTACAATGATCTTTAACAAATTTAGTACGACAGAAAGAAAAATCACAGCACACATTGTTAGTTCCTGATAGCATTACTTTTAAGTGCAGGAAGATAAAGAAAATTATGCCTCAAATCAATGATTAGGATGACACTTATATAAATTCATGCAGATCTATCATCATAACACTTAGTCAAACTTCCGTAAATACAAATCTCAGTAATAATTACAAATATGGCAATCGTCGTTTCGAGCAAAAGGAGCTATTCAAAGATAAAATTAAGAATCGCGTTTAGAATCATATTTTATTAGTCAATCATAATGATGCAGTACCACATCCACTCTTATTAAGTCTTCTCTCCGGTTACTATAAAAGTCCGTCGATTTTCCCCCCCCCTTTTTTTTTCACCACTTTAGAGTTTTATATTTCCTTTTTCAAAGAGCATAAAATCAACTACATTGTTCCGTAGCCACAATTTAGAAATATAGTAGTTAACAAACAGTTATACAAACATCACAACCCGGTCATGCAGTTTAGCTCTGTAATATAGGCAGAGTACCTAATTGGTCTTCGTATGTAGGGTTAAAATTCTTAATAAGGTTAGTTCAACATTATAGGAACTTAATTCAGAATCACATAGTGCGAAATATGCAAATCTGTATAAACATGCAAGAGGAGATAGATGCTCGGTAACCCATTCTTATCTTGAAATACCCCTATGACCATTGATTCTTATCAAAAATCATAATGTCATGCAGAACAGCTTGTATTATCATCGTTAAATACGAAATAGGGATTGGTTTAACAATTTGCAATATCTATACAGAATTGTATCACAGAGATGATTTCTCAATCTTACATTATTAATACACAGAGGCAAGATTCTAATTCTTGCAGTAACTTATCAGATTACCACTCAAATTAATTAGTGGTTAGCTATTGTTTTGCAAGTTCCATATGGACAGACACATATTATAGGCGGGGTTCCTTATGTTATTCAACTCTTCTTTATAAGAAGTCCCAATGACAGATTACAGGTTAGACATAAACAAAATAGATAACAGATCATAGATTCCAGATTACAAAGTACAAATTACAGAGATCAGAGTACAGAGTGCGGAATACGGAATACAGATAACATATGTTGTAACTATAGACAGACACAGTCATGTTACATACTTCAATATTTTCCCATCAGAAGTCGTTGGTATTTCTCGGTTCATGAAACCATATCAATTACATACTGTTACAATTTAAGGGGGATCACCAAATAGGTATTAAACAGCCCAATTGTATCGTCATTATTTCCCACAAATAATTATCAACCGATAACACACATTTGATCCAATCATTTACATATAAACTGTCTTACCGATCAATTCAAATTCTTACCACACCTTCACTTGTCTGCAAGTGTTGAACAGCCACCTGTACTGACGCAATTGGAACAAGAAAGGTTTGAGGATTCTGAGAGAATCAGGAAAGCTAAGGGCCCTGAGAGGACTGAGAATGCTGTGTGCGCGAAGATAGAGAATGCTGCGAGCATGTGGACAGAGAATACTGCGAGTATAATTGTACCGGAGCTAGACAGGTGTCTGTTGGCTACCGACGGAATGTGGTGGGAGGACGATGATTTATGTCTTGCCCACACGAATGAGGATTGGGGGAGTAACCAGCCAGACGATACCTGGTACATCGGCGAAGTCGATCATATGACTAGAAGCGGGCGGTATTTCAAGCCCCACATCTAGATCAGCCAGAGGCATCTGGGAAAGATAAGGAGGCAGAGAAACAGAAAGAGAAGCAACTCGAAGAAGAAGCTATACTGAAGCAATTGAAAAGATATAGGCAGATATCTCCATCTGGGGATTGCTTATGGCATCGCGAGTGCATCGACAAGCTGTCTTATCGGCCATGGACAAGGCCAAGCTCTCAATAGACACCACGCTCGAACAGCTGGTTGGCTTAGTTTTTCCGGGAGGGGCTACCCCGATGTTGACTTTCTCCGATAAGGAATTGCCACCTGAGGGTGCGAATCACAACAAGCCACTCTACATCTCTGTGGAGTGTAGAAACAAATGGATACCCGTGGTACTCGTCGACACAGGGTCTGCCATCAATGTCTGCCCGGCAAGGACAGCGTATGCAATCGGTTTAAAGACCGCGGACTTTGCACCGACAGCCCAGGTGATTCGGGCATATGACAACACGAGCAGAGACGTCATGGAGACAGTGAAAATTCAGACCAAGGTTGGGCCGGGACAGCATGAGATAGACTTTCACGTCTTAGAAGTTCCTGCAACTTTCAATATGCTCTTGGGGCGGCCGTGGCTGCCCAAGTGAAGGCAGTTTCATCCACCTTGCATCAGATAGTGAAATACCCCCATGGAAAGGGAGTAGCCATTGTTTTTGGGAATTCATCGATCCATCCACCGCTGGAAGTATCTACGCCAGTTTTGGAAATTGAGCACGGTATGGAGGATGTGTTCATGTCGGGTTTTACCCTGACTGAGGCCCGGGTCGTGCAGAACATCATGGCTGTTAATGAGGGGTTGTATGTCAGTGCTCAATCAGTATACCTCATGAACAAGCTTCAACACATCCCCGGGATGGGATTAGAAAAGAGCGGTCGGAAGGGCATTGCAGCGTTGGCCGAAGTGCCACACAACCCACACACCTTTGGCTTGGGTTATATGCCCACCAAAGAGGATTGGATAAGGAAAGGTAAGGAGATGGATGGGAGAGCCAGAGCGAAGCAGGCGGGGAAGCCTTTCGACTTAATGCACCGGCCCATTCAGGGTACCCTAAATGGACACTTCGTCTGGGAGGGGGAGGACTTTCCGTTTTGTGGCTTCCCAGAGCCGTGGCTGAACGCGGAGAGGAAGCGCGTGCCAGGTTTTGAGATTTTCTTTGACCTACAGTTATCCGGGGATGACGTTGCCAAGAGCAGACGGACCCATTGGCTGAGGCTGAGCAGAGCAAAAAAGTGGAGTCTGAGGACGCCGAAAGTGAAATGGGGGTAGCGCTGGCATGTCTACTTTCAAATCCTCCGATCGAACAGAAGTGCTTGGGGGATAACTTCTCGGTATGCGTGATTGAGAATGAAACGGCTGTGGGCCTACCAGCAAACATTTTGGATGCATCTATCGCACCCTCTCTCATTTGGCAGTATGAAGAGGGATTTTTGTCAAGCAGCACCAAGTTAGGTAGTGAGCCGGAATCTGATTCCTCCGAATTTGTTGAGTCGGAATTAGGTTCCAGCTCGACTGAGTCTGAGTCCGGTATTTCAAGGGGTGATAACCCGAATACCACAGTCCTGTCTAGGTCGTCTTTTTCTTTCTCTTTTGAGTCTGTTGTAACCGAAGAATCGGACGATTTGGATGTGCTTAATGAGAATGATGTGGCTGTGGTTTTTGAGTACTTTTCTGTACCCTTGATTTATTGCATTAACTCAGACTTTCAAAATTTTGATGAAAACGACGAGGAAGAAATTCCTCCGGTTTTGCAACGCTTAATTGAACAAGAGCATGAGAGATTTGTTAAACCCTTAATGGATGAAATCACTACCATGAATATTGGTACTGAGGAGGACTCGCGGCTGGTCCAAATCGGGTCCACGTTGTCTTCGGAGGAACGCGAGCGCTTAGTCGCTTTATTAAAAGATTTCAAAGATGTTTTCGCATGGTCCTACGAAGACATGCCTGGAATCGATCCTGAGATTGTACAGCACCGGATTCCTCTTGACCCCAAGGCCCGACCCGTCAAACAGAAACTCAAGAGGATCCGCCCAGACTGGGCCCTCAAGATTAAAGAAGAGGTCACCAAACAAATTGACGCAGGTTTCCTGCTGGTATCCGAATACCCGACTTGGTTGGCCAACATTATTCCAGTGCCGAAGAAGGATGGCAGGATCCGGGTATGCGTGGATTTCAGGGATTTGAACAGGGCCAGCCCAAAGGACAACTTTCCCTTGCCGCATATTGATGAGTTAGTGGACTTCACAGCGGGGCATGCTTTGCTTTCGTTCATGGATGACTTCTCAGGCTATAATCAGATAGTAATGGCACCTGAAGACCGGGAGAAGACTGTTTTCACCACCCCGTGGGGGACTTACTGTTACAGGGTGATGCCATTTGGGTTGAAGAACGCTAGAGCTACATATCAACGGGCCGCGACCACAATATTGCACGACATGATCCACAGAGAGGTTGAGGTGTATGTGGACGACATGATTGTCAAGTCCAAAGAAATAGAGGGCTACTACACCCCCTTGCAAAAGTTCTTTCAAAGGATCAGAGAATTTCGGTTGCGGCTGAATCCTCAGAAGTGCACGTTCGGTGTTACAGTAGGGAAAATGCTGGGGCTTCTGATTACACAGAGAGGTATCGAAGTCGACCCTTCCAAAATCAAGGCCATCTTAGAAATGCCACCACCAAGGGCTGAAAAGGAGGTGCGAGGCTTTCTGGGTAAAGTGCAATTCATAAGACGGTTTATCTCAAAATTTACCTTGACTTGTGAACCACTCTTTGGCCTCCTGAAGAAAGGAAAGAAATTCCAATGGGACGGCTGATGCCAAGCTGCTTTTGAACAGATTAAGGAATATTTACAGAACCCGCCCGTGTTGTCACCGCCTGAACCGGGGAAACCGTTGATATTGTACCTTTCGATAACTGAGACTACAATGGGCTGCATGCTCGCGCAAGAATCAGAGGACAAAGTGGAGAGAGCCATCTACTATCTGAGCAAGAAGATGCTAGAGTATGAGACTCGCTACACACCGTTGGAAAAGGCTTGCTTAGCCTTGGTATGGGCTACCAGGAAGCTGCGGCACTACCTGTTAGCTCACTCCGTAATGTTGGTTTCACGATTGGATCCCATCAAATATCTATTCGAGAGAAACCGCGCTTACGGGTAGGCTAGCTCGTTGGTTGCTGTTGCTTTCCAAATTCGATCTGAAATATGTGACGCGCAAGTCAGTCAGCAGTCAGAGGAAGAGCAGTAGCAGAATTCTTAGCCGCATCCGTGGAAGGGAAGGTGAAGCAGTTGAGTACTTATTCCCAGATGAGGCCATTTTGCATATCGACGATGAGTTTTGGACGATGTACTTTGACGGAGCGTCAAACCAGTACGGGTATGGGATAGGAGTGTTGCTGATAGCACCCGACAACTCCCGTATCCCTCTAGTCTTTAAACTTCAGTTCAAAGTCTCGAACAACGAAGCAGATATGAGGCATGCATTGCCGGTCTTGAAGCAGCCCTGGAATTAGGGGCAAAACGGTTGGACGTCATTGGGGACTCGAACCTTGTTGTATCTCAAGCGAAAGGAGATTGGAAAGTCAAAGAAGAAAAGATGATAATGTATCACCAGACCTTGGACTTGTTAATTCCTCGGTTTGAAAAGTTAAACTTTACTCATCTGTTAAGAGAGAACAACAGGTTTGCAGATTCGCTAGCAACTCTATCTTCCATAATAGACATCCCGTTTGGAGTCCAGATGCGTCCAATCATTATTGACCAAAAATTTGTGCCGGCTTACGAGTCGATTGCCGCGATAGATGAGGTTCAAGATGAGAACCCCTGGTATTACGATATTTGGAACTTTTTGGAGAAAGAGGCGTATCCACCAAGGGCAAATGCCAAGGATAAAAGGGCAATCAGAAGAATGGCCATTCAGTTCATCATCTACGGAGGTAAATTGTATAAGAGAGGTCATCTGGGAATGCATAAGCTGTGCGTCGAAGCTGAAGAATCAAAACGCCTGATGGAGGCCATCTATGGAGGGGAATGCGGTGCGCATATGAACGGGGTAATGCTAGCGCAGAAGATCCTCAGACAAGGTTATTACTGGTCCATCATGGAGGAGGATTGTATCGGCTTTGTCCGGCGATGCCACAAATGTCAGATCCATGCAAATCGCATGAACATCCCGTCGTCGAAGTTAATACAATATGACTTCGCCATGGCCATTTTCAGTTTGGGGAATCGATGTGATCGGGGCTGTCACTCGAAAGGGTCGAATGGGCATGAGTTCATCCTGGTCGCGATAGATTATTTCACAAAGTGGGTTGAGGCCCAATCCTATGCGGTGTTGAAAGCGTCGCACGTTGCAAAGTTTATCAGAAACAACATCATCTGTCGTTATGGGGTCCCAAACGAAGTCATTTCAGATAACGGTTCCCACTTCAAGAAGGAAGTGATTGACTTGTTGGAGAAATACAACGTGGCTTTTCATAAGTCATCCACATGTCGGCCGCAGACCAATGGGGCGGTCGAGGCCGCCAACAAGAATATCAAACACATACTACAGAAGATGGTGGAAACCTACCGGGATTGGCCAGATAAGCTACCGTTTGCTCTATGGGGCTACCGGACTTCAATTAGGACGTCTACCGGGGCGACTCCATATTCATTAGTTTATGGGATGGAGGCCGTTCTACCTATCGAGATTGAGGTTCCGTCTTTGAGAGTACTGGCTGAGTGTCAGATAGCCGAAGCAGATTGGCAACAGAGCAGATTTGAAGAACTCATGCTCTTTGACGAGCGCAGATTGAAAGCACTGTACCATGTTCAAGGTTATCAGCGCAGAATTGCCAGGGCTTTTAACAAGAAAGTTAAGTCCAAGAATTTGAAGGAATGAGATTTGGTGCTCAAAGATAACCGAGCTCCCATCCACGACCCTAGGGGCAAGTTCAAACCCAATTGGACTGGTCCCTACATCATTAAGTCTATCTGGTCAGGTGGAGCTGTGGTTCTGATGGACCTAGATGGCCTAGAGTTCTCCCAACCGATCAATATGGACAAGTTGAAGAAATATTACCCCTGAGAGGCTCGCTAGGCCGAAAACCTGCAAAGGGTGGCCTTGGCAAAAGTTAGAGCACAAAAAATTTGAAATTACAAAAACTGAGCTCGCAAGGTTGAAAACCCGCAAAGGGCGGCCTTGGCAAAAGTTAGGGCGTAAAAAGAGAGTGAAAATACTCGAGTGAACCTGAGCCTGAACTACGTAAGGCTTGATTCCCATCCTTGGGATACGTAGGCAACTTCATCCTGAAGTTCAGCCATAAACTTTTCCCCGATCAACTTTGTCCATTTGATCATCTCGGCCATCTTTGTCTATTCAGCATTCAAGAGTTCGGTTATGATCTCCGGTGCAGTGCTTTTCAGACTAGGGGCAACTTTCCGTTGCTGTGCAGTGCCGCGGTACTACTCAGACTAGGGGCAACTTTCCAATTGCTAGGATCCGAGGTTGTGCATCTCAGTGACAGATTCCAGGCGTGTCCAGTTCTGATCCATATCGAAAATGGTTTTGAAAAGTTTTAATAAAAGTTGACTTTGTTCAAAATTAATCTTTTTACAACTTAGACCATTTTTGGACCAAAGCGGAAAATTTTTAGTACCAACAACCTTCAATTTCATTGATTTCAATACAGAGTTCTCCTGCTCTTGCATACAAATTAAAGTTGCTTTTTATTACAATCATAAAGAAAACTTGAAAGTACTAATAAAGCAATAAATTCGGGATATAGCTAAGTCAGGTGTTCATGCGCCCCCTCTCAGAGCTGGTCGAAGCTTCTGATGCCAAAGTAGGCCCTTCTTGTGCCTCTTCATTGAGCCAATCCAAGCACTCATCAGACAAAGTGCAACTGAAAGTGGGAGCGGGGGCCAGGAGCTCTCTAGTCCTCCATGCTGTGGCATACCGAGCAAGCTGCGCGCCTCGGACAGGGAATGCAGCAGGGTACTCTATCCCCTTTGGCGGACAAGTCTGATCATGACCAAACTGGCGCTGAAACCGGAATGGGAAGTAGAACACATAGTGAGTCAAGCCAATCAGCTGAATCCCAGGTTGGCGGGTCATGCTATAGCCTATTGCCGGTAGATTGAGCTAAGGGCACTGCCAAGCAATGCGGTCTGCGGACAAGCTGCACATCCAGTCAAACCACTAACCCTCATCAAGGGCATCGACTAGGCGTCGCCTGAAAAAGTAGCTGTGGGCTAAGTATGTTGGGCATGACTCCACAACCTGTAACTTGTCCATCAACCACACCTAGGGAGGGATTGAAAAATGAGAGAATAAAGAATAGAGAAGTGTACGATGAGAGAAAAGTAAGAAAAGGGTTTTGTGAGAAAAACCGAGGCTGAGGGCCGAGTGATGCGAGCAATACATATGTAAGATTGGGTGGGAAACATTACCTGTAATAGTAGCGGGCTCCCCGCAAGCCTAGCCGTCTCCCGGCGATGGAAAGCATCCAAGCCCATCAATGTCTCAGCCAATGTCATGGCAATGCAGCTCTTGCCCTCCTTCAAACCCTAGGCGACCTCGATCAACCGGACACTGAATCCACCGGAGCCCGGGGCAAACAAGAAATGAGATAGCAAGCATAGGCAAAGCGCGTGTCGCCGATAGCCCTGCCAATAATGGTCGCCGCGGTCGCCAGCATCAGAAAACCGGCAAACCAAGCTTGGGATGTTTAGCTCCCCGTCATGAATCAATGATCGGGCATCATGTAAAGTGAGGCCGCACATTTGTCCTAGGGCTTGGACGTGGCCAAATCGGAGTTGAGGCAAGATTTCCTCGTTACGCTCGGACTCCATCAAAGCTTGGAAATCCTCGAAAGTAGGACACATCTCTTGCCTGCTGAAGCTAAAGACGTGTGTTACCGGATTCCAAAACCTTGCTGCAGCATGGAGGAAAGGAAGATGCAGCGGAGTACGGCCCAGTGTGAATAGTGCATTCAAGCCGAAGCCCCGGAAGTTCAACTTTTTCGAGCCATCTAGAGAAGCGATCCAATTTGTGAGGTTTTGGGCAAGGAGTGCTTCCATTTGGTGCAAATTTGAGCTGAAATGAAGAGAATCTCGAAGCTGGAACTCATATAGAAGATAAGGTAGTGAGTGGAGGACAGATGTCATCATTTCGGAGAGTCTGCCATCGATGGCCGGCAGTGGCTCATCAGTGGCCGGCAGTGGCACACTGATGGCCGACAGGGCCCCTTTGATGGCCGACAGTACTCCCCTCTTGCTCATTGGCTCCCTCACTGAAGACCCAGTTGTCCGTTGCAGTGGAATCCTGTTCCTTGTGTCTTTCAAGGTCTTGTTTTGTCCTGTTGGACTTTGTTGTGTCTTGTTTAAAACGTATTATTTTCTTTTTCTGTGTCAGGTTGTAATTATCTTCCTTTCATTCATCGAGTTGTTGCAATTTGCTTATCGAGTTGTAAATTTGCTAGGGTTCGTTTTGTTTATCGAGTTGTTTTGTTATTAGTCAGTTCACTACTTGATTAGTGCAATTTGAGCGTTTGGTTTTCAAAACAAGACTTCGATTTCATTTACATTGTTGTGTAAAGTAATGCGATGCGATGCGATGCGATGCATAGAATGTACAAACGAAACACTTTTTCAACAAAAAGGCTGTTTTCATTCCGTCATAGTTTCTTTTTACAAAAGAGATTGGTTTTAAAGTAAATCCGCCTAACGCAGTACAATGTGCAAAAACTACTAGTAAAAAGGAAAGTAAAACAAAAGGAAGATCAGCATCTGAAGTAGCAAAATGTTTGGATCAGTGCCGGTGGCCTCAAGTGCGGGAATCCGTCATGCTCCTCTTCCTGGACGAAGGTCCAGGATCTCCACCATCAGCATCTGACTCTGACTTAGACTGCGGACTCATCACCTCCTAGTCAGACTCATCATCATCAAGAGCAGGTCCCCGTGAACTAGTCCCTCGTCCTGCTCCCTCTGCTGCTCGAGGAGTTACTGAAGGGCCCGCCCCTGCTCCTGTTGGAACACCCAATAGGCCTGGCGGCAAGAAAGGAATCTGAAAGAGGGACAATCCACCAGATGCATTAGTAATCAAAATCTATCAGATGCAGGAAAAAATGATGTACTGTGAATATTGAATGATTTGCAATGAATGTATACCGTGAGTGGTGTATGGGAACAATGTATCAGATCAATGCAATGTGTAAGTTGTACAAATGATGGTGTGTTAAGAAAAGACTTCATGGCACGAAGTGCAGTTTGGATGAACTTACCGGAATGCTGTAGATACTGAGTAGGTCCATGCTCGTCTGAAGCATCCCCATCACTGAAGCCGTCATCGCCAGAGACTGACGAGTGTACTCAATAGGAGCCTACAAAAATGATTGAAATCATTAGTACTCTGCAAAATATCAGGTGAAATCAAATGACTGTACAAGGGATGACAGTGTAGTTTATACCGGAGTCGAGCCATAACCTCAGACAAGCTCGTGACCAGCTAGAGGAGGAGCAAAGGGAACCTGATAAATCTCTCCAGCTCGCCCTCGAAGTTTCATAGTAGCAGGCAGCACTGGCCATCCAGACCCCTGTCTCTCCTCAGGACCTCTCCTCCTACGAGACCTGGTCGCTCCGCCTCTGCCTCTCGTAGCTGGAGTCCTCGCTCCCTCACCTCCTCGGGCACCAGTCAAAGGTGGCATCAGATGTGTCTGAATGAAGGTCGCGTAGTCGCCCTCGGCATGGAAGTAATCTGTCTCCAGCCCTACCCTGAACTGGATCACCTGGTCGGCGGATAACGTGTGTGTCTCCCTCATCGATGGTGGAGGCGCCATCGGTACAAATGGGGCAAGCAACCCCAAAGTCTGACGCACAAAGCGCTCACTCAGAAACCAGGCCCGACAAATCGGCCCCTCGAAGAGGATACGGTACTGAGACATAATCTGGGCAATGCGATACTGATCCCGGAGTCCTAACGGATCACCTCACCTCCTATGGTCGCCATATAATCTGAGAAAGAGAAAACCACCAGATCAGTCGTCAAATGACTAAGGCAGGTGCATTGGGTTAATTGAAATAATCTTATTGCAGACTTACCTCACGCGCGCGCGACTGTGTCAAAATATGCCGGAAGAACAAGAAGCTCTCACGGGTCCTACGACGGAGCGGACCGTCATAACATCAGAGAATGGGACCGTCACTACAGTCTCCTCCACCGGATCTGGAGCAAGAGCCGGGAAGTATGCATATACCCAAAGCTGTTGAACAGATGTGATCAGTACAGCGTATGAACAAGAATGCAAAAAGCAGAATGCAGTACAGTACATAAAGGATGCAGGCCTAGAAAGGCGGACATTAGATCCTGTGCATATAGTGTACCATGAGCAGTGTGCAGATCCTATGTGTGCAGTGTATGGTGTGCAGTGTGCAGCATGTATGGTGTACAGAAAATGCAAAGCAGAAAGCATACAGTGTGACAGTGAATACGAAGAGTATAAATGTTGAACAAAGCAAAACGTACAAATGCTAAGCAAAGTAATGAAAAGGGGAACTAGGTTGCGTACCTCCCAAGCTCGCCAGTAGCCTCCAATCACTCTCCCACACATCCGAGAAGTGGAGCTCATGTATCCATAAAGAGTGGTGAGGCCGGCTGCGCCCCAGTTGTAGGAGCGAACCCGCGGAAGCACCACCAAGGCGCTCAAGAAGTATAAGCCCACGGTATTCCGCCTGTTCGAAAACAAGGTGGTACCAAAAAGGAACAGGAGGAAGCCCCTGGTGTACTGCTCCACTCCCTCATCGGTCTGAGGATCCTCCCCGCGGAACTGCTCCTCGAACCAGGAGTATCTAACCATACCCGCTGGAGCAAGGGGTGGACGTGCTCCAAGCAACACATCCCATGCAGCCACCCACGCCCCCATGTCGGGATCTAGGGGAATCGGATCACCTCCCACGCCCAGACCGGTGATCATAGCAAAATCAAAAGGAGTCATGGTCATCTCCCCTACGGTGGAAAAATGGAAGGAATTGGTGGTGTCCCACCACCTCTCCACAAGAGCCCCCAGGAGAGGGCAACTCGCTATAACCCGCGTCAAGCCGCAGCAAAATATACCGAAGCCGGTCTCGTTGACAATCCGGCGGACCCCCGTGGGGAGCACATCGTACCAGTCGCGAGCGGTCGTAGCGCCGTAGCCTCGAAAGGAGCGAGATCCCTCCTGTTGAAAATATAGTTTCAAATCAAATCAGTGGTGTATTGAGAACACATGTTCAAATCAAATGAGTAGTGTATTGAAGATGCATTTCAAACCAAATCAGCACAGTTCGAATCAGATCAGCAGTATGTTGAAAATACAGTTACATCCAGAGCAGTGATGTGTCAAAGATGCATTCGAATTCAGAATAGTGACGCATGAGATGCGGTTATGTGCAGTGTATACAGGGCAGTAATGTGTAAGGTGCATTCAAGGGCAGATCAGCAATGTATGAAATGCAGTCAGATCAAAGCGTGCGATGCAATCAGATCGAAACAGCGCAAGGGATGCAGGTATTCGAAAGTAATATTACAGAGAAATAGAGGTGGTACCTCTACGGCAATGGCCGACAAGTGAGACATTGACTCTCTCAATAAGAGGTTGTCTGGTACATCCTCATCAAAATCGGTAAAGGTATGGATGCCTCCTGCCACTGGAATGATATGAGTCTCCGGATGGTACACCGCAGGGTCGAAGGGATGTACGTCCAATGGTAACGGCTGAGGCTCAACCTCTGGCTCAGCCGCAAACTCTGCCACTAACTCTACTAGAGGAAGTGCAGGGAAACCCTCGTCATGAGGCACATTGTCTGCCATCTGAGATGGACGCAAAAGAATGATGCGAAAATGGGCAAAAATGAGCAAAATGATGAAATTTAGAA
The DNA here is from genome assembly GCA_030407325.1 of Camellia japonica. Classification (NCBI taxonomy): domain Eukaryota; kingdom Viridiplantae; phylum Streptophyta; class Magnoliopsida; order Ericales; family Theaceae; genus Camellia; species Camellia japonica. The sequence goes on from JAPPVO010000016.1 coordinate 170,374,927, forward strand.
TAAACTCAAACCCTAAGAGAGAGAAAATTCAAGAAAAGTTGAAAAACCCGGAAAAGTGAACTAACCTCGAGAGAAGATCGGGGGAAATGATCCTCGAATGCGGGAAATGATGAAAGAAGCCTCAGATGCAATTTCTGATCGGTTCAAATCGAAGAAAACCAAGAATCCTTAGTGATGCAAGGTTGAATAGGGTGTTGGGAAACGCGTAGAATGCGCGAATCTAGAGAGAAGGCACACCTAGGAAGGAAGAAAATTGATTTCTATGGAAGGGTTTGTGAAGAAATGGGTTGGTTTTGAGCCTATTTAAAGACCCACGGCCTAAAGGCCCCTTTTGCCCGAATCTGCCACCGATGGCCGGCAGGGGCACATCGGTGGCCGGCAGCATGATGTCGATGGCCGGCAGTGGATGCTGATGGCCGGCGGTGGCCGGCGGTTGTCCCCAGTAACCAGAAACCTCCTATCAGCTTTCCTACCTATTTGATCTTGGTATATGTTCCCAGGACCCAACAATCCCGAGGAATGCTCAAAACTTGATTCGAAACGCCTCCGTGGGAACTCGGGAGTCATGTCCTCAATGTACGATGGTTTAAACCCATCAATGCGCACGAGGTGTATCCTTTTGACGCATCCTAAACCCTCCGGGAGGTAAACTGGAGGTCTCCTTTTAAGATGCTTTTATTAAGCATCTTTCTCTTCTGTTGGTGTCAATTAGCATTCGTCTGTTACAATGAACACCTGTCTAATTCACATGCATTGTTTTGCATATCTCTAAAATGCATTGTTATGCGTTTTCTCCATCATGCATTGTCATGCATCCTCCTTATCATGCATCGTCGTGTGTACCTTACATGCATTATCATGCATTTCCTTATCCCTAGTATGCATTGTCATGCATTTTCTCTATCATGCATTGTCATGCATTTCCTTGTCACACATCGTTGTGCACTTCCTTCTCATGAGTTGTCATAATTTCCTGCTTTACACATTGTACACGTTGTCACGTGTGCTTTACTTACATGTATTCAAGTTCCTTTTTATACACATTGCTTGCGTTTCTGCATGCTTTACTTACATGTGTATAATGTATCTTCCAGGTGGTTACACATTGTGCACGTTTCAACATGTGCTTTACTGACATGTGTTCATACCTTTGCTTGCTTTACACATTGCCTGCGTTAATCCCGCATGCTTTACTTACATGTGTTAGATTCCTTCACACATTGTGCACGTTGTCACGTGTGCTTTACTTACATGTGTTCAAGTTCCTTTTTATACACATTGCCTGTGTTAATCCCGCATGCTTTACTTACATGTGTTAGATTCCTTCACACATTGTACACGTTGTCACGTGTGCTTTACTTACATGTGTTCAAGTTCCTTTTTATACACATTGCCTGCGTTAATCCCGCATGCTTTACTTACATGTGTTCAAATTCCTGCTTCACACATTGTACACGTTGTCACGTGTGCTTTACTTACATGTGTTCAAGTTCCTTTTTATACACATTGCCTGCGTTAATCCCACATGCTTTTCTTACATGTGTTAGATTCCTTCACACATTGTACACGTTGTCACGTGTGCTTTACTTACATGTGTTCAAGTTCCTTTTTATACACATTGCCTGCGTTAATCCCGTGTGCTTTACTTACATGTGTTCAAGTTCCTTTTTATACACATTGCCTGCGTTAATCCCGCATGCTTTACTTACATGTGTTCAAATTCCTGCTTCACACATTGTATGCGTTGTTACGTATGCTTTACTTACATGTGTTTATGCACACTTCGCATGCGTTGTCACGCACTTTTCAAATGCATTGTTATGCATGTTTCTAACGATATTGTACCTGTTAAGTTCATTTCTTTCTCAGGCACGATATTGTATGTACGGTTCATTTGAAGCCGGCATGGCCGGACGAGCCGCACAGGTATTATGTGCACGCCACGTGAAACGTGGTAAGAATTGCATATCTTTCTTACATCCTTCATGTCGGAATATGTAGGACTGTTCTTTACCTGCTTACAACTGTTGCACGATTTGCTTCATTACAGCATTCTTGGAATGATTATTAGTCATGCTCTTGCATTTTGCATACCGTTTGCATTTTGCCCCAACCTCCGAGCGCATCTCTGCATGCCTATATTGATTGATTGTCTGAGTCTTCGGCCTTGTCAAAAATGGGTCGTCTCTGGGCTTTGACACTCACTCCCATCACTTTGTGACTGTTGAGTTCTGTCAAAGAGGGGCAACTGTAGACACCCCATTTTTGACCGGCCTCAAGACTTGGTTGTGCTTGTAGGTACACCCAACAACTAGTTCGATTGCTCGCTGAGTACTCGACTGTCGCGGCAGAATGTCACCGGTTCGAGCTTCTCGGACCTTGTATCCTTTCTGCCCCTTTTTTGGACCTTGGCTAGGTCCTTTCTTAGTGGATCTTTTGGTGCACTGCCGGCCATCGCATGGCACTGCCAGCCATGTCTTTGTTCTTGCCGGCCTTTGGTGATGCCCTGCCGGCCAGTGGTGAGCCACTACCGGCTATTGATGATGGCCGGCACCTCCCCTATCTCAGCTGGTTTTCCTCCAGATCTTTTAAGCCAGCTGGTTTTTTGTTTGCTCCCCTCCATACATGTGTATGGAGGGATGGAACCCTTGTAAAGCTTCTTGAAGAAGCTTTAGCTTTGCATTCCTCCATATAAGGAGAGAGCCTCTCTCCTTAAGAGGGGTTCAGCTATTTTTGAAGAGAAAAGCTCTCTTTATCTCTATATTGCTTATATTTTGTGCTTAGAAGTTAGATTTCCTTGCACTTTTGCACTACAACACATAGAGCTACACCACCACCATTGGACCAAGCTTCTTGGGAGGTCTTCTTGAGGTCTGAAAACTGGTTTCCACCCCCTAAAATTGCTGATTTCGAAGAGGGTCTTCAAGGGTGAGTATTTTCCCCATTTTTGCACTTTTTTGTACCTCACTTTAGCCCCCCTTTCATATTGATTTGGGCTTTGCTTATAACTGAAAAAAGTCTTGTATTGAAGTGCTTTTGAAGTTTGTTTAAGGTCTTTTTGCTGTTAGGGGTGTGTAACCCCCTTGCATGCTTTGTTTGGCTTTGTTTTAAGCCATTCCTTGAGGCCTCCGAGCTAGCCTTGGTTTGGTCTCCTTACCACTGAAATCCAGTGGATTTTCAGTGGTAAAGGTGTGGTTTTGAGGTCCTTAATCAGAGGAAGTGGCCCCCTCTCTTTTAGTTCCTCTTTGCTTGCATTTTTCACTACAACAAAAGTAACCTATGGTGACGAAAATTAGTGAAGAAAATAAAATTCATCACTAAATAAAAGTAATTCGTGAGGAATTTATAAATTTTGTCACATATAAAAAAAAAATAAAAATGATAGGTGACAAAATTTATTTTCATCAATAAATACTTCATTTTAAGTGAGGAAAAATTAAGTTTCGTCACCAAAAATTTTCCCACTACTTTTTTTGGGTGGTGCCAAAATTTTGGGACTTTTGGTGAGAAAAAAATTTGTCACTAATTATAAAATTATTTGTGAGGAATATATTTTTGTCACCAAAACGTTTTAATATTTTTGATATCTTTTGGTGAGGAAATAATATTGTCACTAATTTTGGTGGAAATTTTTGATATATTGAGCGGCAATAAAAAAAATAGGGTATTAATTTTTTTACTCTTTTTCTGTTTATTCTCTCTCTCTCTCTCTCTCTCTCTCTCTCTCTCTCTCAATAGGGTATTAATTTGTCTTACCTCTTGCTCCTCTACTACGCCGATTGCCATCGTCGTTGCCTCTATTAGCCTTGCCGATCGCCGCTGCCACTAGTAGCCTTGCCGGTAACCGCCACATCTTCTTCGCTCGGTGATTTGGTACGTGATTTCTCTTTGCTCTTGTTTTGGTGTCTCTTTTTCTTATTCTCTGTTTTGGTATGGTGACGAAAATTAGTGAAGAAAACAAATTTCGTTACTAAATAAGAATAATCGATGAGGAATTATAAATTTTGTCACGTATAATAAAAAAATAAAAATAATAGGTGACGAAATTTATTTCCGTCAATAAATACTTACTTTTAGGTGAGAAAAAAATTAAGTTTCGTCACCTAAATTTTTTCCACTAATTTTTTTTGATGGTGCCAAAATTTTGAAACTTTTGGTGAGAAAAAAAATTGTCACAAATTATAAAATTATTAATGAGAAATATATTTTCGTCTCTAATATTTTTTTTGTTTTTATTTTTGAGAAACTTGATTTTAAATATTTTGAAATATATATCCATCACTAATAATTTTTAATATTTAAAATTTTCTAATGAGGAAATTATTTTATCATTAATTTTGGAAGAAAAATTTTAATATATTGAGCGGTAATGAAAAATAGACTACAAAATGTTTTCCCTTTTTTTTTTTTTTGTTGTGGTTGTGTTGATCAGTTTTCTCTCATCTCTCTCTCTCTCTCTCTCTCTCTGCGTCAAAACAATACACAAGTTAGGTCTCTTTGTTTAGCACCCCTTGTCTTCCTTTAGCGTGTTCTCCTCTAGCACCGCCGCCGACGTCGCCCGTTCTGCTCCTTCAGTGCCGTTGCATCTCCGAGCCCGTCCGCCCTTCTCCTTCAGTGTCGCGTGTTCTATTCCATTAGCTCTTCTTATTATTCGATTTCTCTAATTTTCTATTTTCAGGTATGGGTCCGCTCTCTCTCTCTCACTCAATTTCTCTATTTTTTTTTTATCTTTGTTTTCCCTAATTTGCAGAATTAATGTTTTTCCTAATTTTTGAAACTAATGAGACACGCAGTGTGCACATGATTTAGAATTACCTATTAGAAAGTTCGTTAATTTGTCTCGTCTAGTTTCTCCTTTGGGAGATTATGTTGGTAAAATTTGTTGATGGTTTGTCATGATTCCTATTATCCCTTTAAAGAATGAGCCAGATCACTTAGTGTTTTTCTTGTCTGGAACACGACTTAGAGCTGATCGTTTAGTTGGTTTTGCAGATCTCTGAAATTGATACATAACGTTAAATAGGCTTGTTGTGGTGTATCAATTGTTTTTTTAGATAAGTGTTGCATTTTAGATTAAAATTCTTTCTTACTTAGATTTTTGTAGGAAGGTTGTCATCAAATATTGAGACTTTTGCAATCTTTTGACCAATCGATATTGATGCTATCCTCTCTGTTCAATAAATGAGGAGATAAAAAGAGGGAAAAAAAAAAAAAAACACTACTCTTAACTTTTATACTTTCAATTCCTGTTTCTAGAAAATAAACTATCTATTGGGGCTTAATCTTTTCTTTTCCCTTATTATGTGCTTGCTTTTCCTTTGAAGTATGGATGGTCTTTTCTTTCTTTCTTTTTTTTCTCTCTCTTATTGTATCTTTTCCCCAAAATTGGATCAGTCTATGCATATGAATATGTTGGAGACTAATCGTCAATTGTTTATTTATATGCTTATTTTACCTTAAAATGTTTGTGTGCTTCCTTAATGGAGCAATGGGTTTTGTGGCAACTAGGGGATTGTATTGAGTATCATTTTTTCTACATTGGGGTCACAAAAAGAAGGAAACGCTATGTGGGTTTGGAGAAGGTGAGATGGGTAACATCCTTGGTATTCCATGAAGTAACAGGGTAAGTTAACTAACTTCTCATTTGTATTCTGCATTTTTTGGTTTATCGAACATTTGCAGTAATATTTTTAAAATGGGCCATATTGTTTAGTTGTTCTACTGGATGACAAACACATGCTACAGTTTTGTAATGTTTGAATAATTCATGGGCTGCCAAATGAAATTCTATTCCGAACATACAGACCGTCAAAGGTGTGAGGGAAATGCTTGGGACCATAATGAAAGGCTAGTGCCTATTTATTTATTTATTTTTATTATCATCTCTTCAGCTCCTGTCCTGCGATGTTCTATACTTTTGGTATAAATGTTTGTTATTTTGTTTTCTGTCTTTACAGATACGCTTTAGTGAAGTAGTAAAGACATGCAGTCTTCAAGCAAAGTGAAAAAAATCTTCCCTTTTCAAGGCTCTGTAAAATTTGTACAAACTACATGTTGAATATCTGTTCCTGGGACTTCATCAATAACTAAAGAAAATGTGTCTTCGAGCTTTTTGAGGGACAAGAAGTTGGTTCCTGATTCAGATCCCCCAAGCATCAAAGATGTTGAGCTTTTATACCAATTCTTTGATTAGAGGTTTCCAAATTTGACATTCTTTTAATCAATAATGCGGTTCAGAACTATGTGTATGTTTCTTACTAGGTTCTGTTGTATTGATTCTGTACGTATTGTGTAGTACCAAACTTGTCGTTTCTTACTAAGTAGTCTATTGTTAATTGTTAGTAATTGCTTTTGTTCCTAACATAAAGTTTGGCTATAGTGATGGATCAATACACATCATTGGTTTAATGATTTCATTAATAACATCGTAATTGTTCTCAGCTTAGCTGCCTTAAAAAATGAAAATGTCTCTCCTTAGTCTTGTACTCAACTATATAGCATTTTCTCCTAAATTTTGAACCCCATTTTCATTTTCGTTGTTTTTTTTTTTTTTTTTTGAGAGTTTCCATAGTTCAGAACTTAAGGGTGATTCATTGCCTTTGGAACTTGTGTTTAGAACTTTATGTTTTTAGACTGTTAGAGGGAGATGAGTTTTAAATTTTACTTCCCCGCGGGGAAGAGAAAGATGTGACGGATGAAAGGTGCTTGTCCACTAGGTGTTGAGGTTGGGTTTGGCCATGCACAGTGGTGTCATGGTGAACTGTCTCTATGAGGTTGCTGAGTCACCCAACCTGGGTGTCTGGGGAAGTGGCTGCTAGGTTTTGTTTTAGAGGTGGTTGATAGCCATGGTGGCCCATGAGGTTATTGGTTGGTGGTGACATGTGAGGTGTAGAAGGAAGTGAGAAGAAGGGAAATGGAGAGTGGGTCTGCTGCTGTAGAAAGGAGGAGGAGGGATAGGGAATGAAGAAGAAAAGAATAGAAAAAGGAAAATTAAAAAAATGGGCAAAAGTGTCATTATATATATTTCTTAGATTCACACACGCTCAATTTAGTGTGTTGTACACGCACAGTTAACCAGAATTTGTAACGTTTGAACAGGTTGTTTTCAACACAGATGGCATTCTTTACCCAGATAATGTGGTTGGAACTGATTCCCATACAACGATGATCGATGGGTTAGGAGTTGCAGGCTGGGGAGTTGGAGGAATTGAAGCAGAGGCAGCAATGCTTGGCGAGGTATTTTGAGATTGAAATGTATTTTCTGTATAAGTCCTCATTTGAATCTAGTTTATTTTTTATTTAAAAAACAGCCTTAGATGCTGGCATAAATTTGGTTGTTCACATTATTGCTTGATGCTTGCATGAGTAGTAACGACTCACAGGAGTCTTTGCCATGAGTTAGTGTGCATCTTACTATTACATTTGGATGTTGAAAATACCTTGCTTAACGTATCTGAAATTGCCTATCTAGAATGCCATTTATACAAACCAAGTTATGTACCTGACCTTTATTTTCTGATTTCCTTTTGGAAGTCTTTGAATATGTTAGGTTTCACTATTGTTTTACTAGTTCTGTGTATCTGTGTTTGCTTTTGTCTGGGATGCGTCATTGCTGCTTGCTGGTGGTATTATGCTGCTATGTTAGCTGAGGCAGTAAGAGTGCAATTTTTCAACCAGAGATTAACAATAATTGTATGAAAAAATTCTGATATTGGATTGAATTAATTCATTATTGGAAAACAGTTACCTTTGTGTATATTTGCACCTCCACTTACAGAGTTGCACTGTATGCATTTACTTGTAGGTAGACATAAATGCATTAAATCTGTAGTTGTTTTATCTTTATATTTTTTCTTCTTGTCTCCCAGCCCCTCCACTAATGCTGTACTCTGCAATATGACAGACGATGAGCATGGTTTTGCCTGGTGTTGTTGGGTTCAAATTATCAGGAAAATTACGCAATGGTGTCACAGCAACTGATTTGGTTTTAACTGTGACCCAAATGTTGAGGAAGCATGGTGTTGTTGGCAAGTTCGTTGAGTTTTATGGTAATTTAAATTTTTATACTTGGACAGCGAATTTGGTTGTTGCACATCTATTTTGAGTATGTGTATGGCTCTAATTCCTTTTATTTTTATTTTTATGTGGGTATAGGTGAAGGTATGGGCGAATTATCATTGGCCAATAGGGCCACTATTGCAAATATGTCCCCTGAGTATGGAGCAACCATGGGTTTCTTCCCTGTAGATCATGTCACATTACAGTACCTTAAATTAACTAGAAGGAGTGATGAGACTGCATTTGTCTTTTCTTTTTCTTTTTGTTTCCTTATTTTTTGTTGTCCGCTATATTTGGTTGATGGATTTCTCATATAAATTTCTGACTGCTATTGCTAAAATAATTCATACGTGGCTATGATTGAAGCTTATTTGCGTGCAAACAAAATGTTTGTTGATTACAATGAGGTAGAAAACAAAATTTCTTCCCTTCTTTGTTATTTTCCTACATGTATGCATTTCTTCTTGGCATTCTTACATCTGAGGCTAATGGGATTATTTCAAAGCCTCTACAAAAAAGAGTATTCTCATCATATTTAGAGTTGGACCTAGCAGATGTAGAACCCTGTGTTTCAGGACCAAAAAGGTAATGTTTTATTCTCAGTTCTGGCACCAAATGTTTTGCACTTCCATGTTATTGTTGTGTGCTTATATGTATAGTTCTTTTTTTTTTTTTTTTTTTTTTTTTAAACAGGCCTCATGATCGAGTTCCTCTAAAAGACATGAAGGCTGACTGGCATTTATTTCTCGATAGTAAAGTTGGATTCAAAGTAAGATGAAAACATCTATTGCTTGGATTTGCTATAATTTGGTTTTCCAGATTGTGGTTCTGCCATCATTTCATTAATTGATACAAACTTAGCACATTTCATCCTCTTTTGGTCTACGTAGTCTGATTCTATGAGTTGATTGTGTAGTGTAAATGGGATGGGACTATCAGTCACATTTGTGGTCGAGTCACAATGTGAGGACCTTCAGCTGTTTTTTTTTCTGATTCTGTAATATTTTATATTCATTCAGGGCTTTGGCGTACCCAAGGAGGAGCAGGACAAAGTTGCAAAATTTTTATTCCATGGACAGCCTGCTGAGCTCAAGCATGGTAGCATGGTCATAGCTGCCATCACAAGTTGCACAAATACATCAAACCCTAGTGTGATGCTTGGAGCTGGTCTTGTTGCAAAGAAAGCTTGTGAATTGGGCTTGGAGGTAGGTATTGGCTTCTTGAAATGCTTTCTGTTCTTTAACTTGAATCCAGTGGAAATGCATGTCTATAAATAATATTAACAAACTAGATAGGGAGAAAAAGGAGCAGTTATCTGCACCTTAATCTTACCTGTATCACATTGTGTATGATGAGTGTCTTATATGTGATTATCAACAGATCAAGCCATGGATAAAAACAAGCCTAGCCCCAGGTTCTGGAGTTGTCACAAAATATTTGCAGCAGAGGTCTGATTACATTTTTTGGAAGACATTAGTTAGTTCAAGTTATTTCTTTGGATGTCTACCATGTGCATGTCAGGTACTGAATTTTGTCTGTGGCTTTGGCGTCTGTAGTGGCCTGCAAAAGTACTTAAACCAGCAGGGCTTTTATATTGTTGGTTATGGCTGCACAACATGTATTGGGAATTCCGGGGAACTTGATGAATCAGTTGCTTCTGCAATTTCAGAGAATGGTATCATTCTTGTTTCTATGGAGTTGTTCGTTATGTCCCTGAATTTTTTCTCTAATGACTTAGTGCTTTATTCTACAGATAATATTGCAGCTGCTGTGCTTTCTGGAAACCAAAACTTTGAAGGTCGTGTTCATCCACTCACAAGAGCAAGCTATCTTGCTTCGCCTCCCTTAGTTGTAGCGTATGCACTTGCTGGTACGGTAGGTAGACAAATTTTAATAGGATTTCCTTAAATGGCTTATTACCAGTGTTTTACTTCCTAATGTTGACTAGGATGATCAAGCGGAGCAGGATTTTGTCAAACTATCCAGGTTTTTCCTCCACTACTCTGGTGCTTTTATTTCTTGTCAATTATGACCATGGTTGGTCAACCTCATCTAATAAGTTAACAACGCTGATGTTGGCGCACTTTTTTGCTTTTAGTCTGTGAAAGGTTGTGGGTGCTTTTAATTTTTAGTCAACATAGTGATCCTACTCGGCCAATCATTTTTCTGAAAGGGCTGAGGTTGTCTCCAATCCACTGTGTGGACTGGGCTGGATACTGTGGGCCCAACTGTGGTGATTTGATCTATTAATTTTATAGATCCATGTGAAGATTATTCATGAAAAAAATAATCGTGACCACATGATTTCAACATATTTGTCTTTATAAAAAAAATGGACAACAGGTATGATTTTAAAAATAGATTGACTACTTTTTCCAAGACAAACATGATTAAATCACGTGGCTACAATTATTGAATCAATCTTTTTTTGGATGATTTACACGTAGGGGTCTAGAAGTTCAACAAAATGTCAACTCGTGGGCTGATTAGTTTGTGTCAAACATGTCTTGTGATTCTCTCTGGTTCTTGTTGGCATTAGTGCTAGTGATACATGATATTCTTGCAATCTTTTGTCATCTTCTGTTATCCGTGTTGGTTATCATCAAGGATCACCTCAACTCTTTGAAGTTTTGGATTGTTATATGCATCTCTACTAAATTGGTTTATAAAATAAAATTATTTAAATATGAGTTTAGATGTAATTGATAATATATTAATGTTTTTTTCTTTATTTTCTTTGCAGATTGGTTTTTGATGATGTTTGGAAGCATTCTTGCAAATGAAGATCGAGTGTTGATTTTTATTTTTTTTTATGAATTGATACTTAGTTTTAGTTGCAAATCAAGATTGAGTGTTGATTTTTTTTTTTGCGAACTCCATGTTAGTTTATTTTGGGATTTGCTTTGATGGTTTTTTTTGTTATACTTAATGGATTATTATTAAATTTGTTTAATGGATATATTTTGATTTATAATATAATTTTTTAGTGAATTTTTTTTGTGGAGTGGTGTATAATAGCTAATGGATTTTTTACTATATTAAAAGGCTATTGGGATATGAGCAGGGATATTGTGAAATAATAATTTAAATTGAAATATAAAATATGAGACAAGTTTAGTGACGAATTTTTTTCGTCATTTGTACTTATTATTATGACAAAGTGATTATTCGTCGCTAATAAATATTTTTTGTGACAAAATTATTACAATTTATATGTGAAAGTTTTCATTGATTTTGTTGTTTGGTGACTAAAAATTTCGTCTCATATATATATTTTTGCCACGAAATATATTTTGTCACCCATGTATGGCGTTTGGAGACGAAAAATTTCGTCAACTTTACATCTTACTGTGACGAAATTATTTCCTCATCAATGATCAACATGTATGACAAATTTATTCGTCAACTAAAGTTATAAATGTAGTACTGAATAACTATTTGGTGACGAAAATAAGGATTTTTAATGACAAAATGTTGTTTTATTGGTGACAAAAAGTTTTGTCACTGAAGTAATTTCATTGGTGACGAAATTATTTTTCGTCATGATGCTTTTTAGTGACAAACATTCAATGACGAACCCGGTGACGAAAATATTTCATCACAAATATCTATAGTGACGAAATTAGCTCTTTGGAGACAAAAAAAATTCGTCATCCAAGACCCAACTTGTTGTAGTGTTTGGCCTTCCAAAGGACCATCCCTCTATGCATTTTTGAGGCTTGGTTCAGGCTTTTTATTTGTGACTTTTAGGACCTACCTTGGCCCTGTCCATGGTTGGTTTGGTCATATTTTGCATGCATCTAGTATGTGTAGTGTGACTTCATTCATAGCTCATTGAAGAAGCATGTGTGCTTAGCTTGTGTTGAGTCAATTTCTGTGGGTTTTTGGTGATGTTTTACCGTGCCATAAATCTGTTTTGGGTTGGTTTTGTCATTCCATGCTTGCATGATACACTTGTAGTGTAAATCCCCTAAACTAGCTTCATATGCTCCATGCTTTGCCATGTCATGTTAGCTTGTTTGGTTTACATTTCAGCATATATTTGGTCATCATTTGGCATGTCATGACCCTATCCATAGTTGGTTTGATCATCCTTTGCATGCTCCATATAGGTGTAGAACAAATCTTGTTTATTAGCCCTTTGTGCATGATGTTTTGACCAATCATATTAGCATATTTTGGCTTCGCTCTAACATGATTTTATGCTTATTTTGGGCTGTCCTTGGACTATTTTAGGCTTCCATGGCCATATCACTCGCGCTTTGTATAGCTATAGTGTAAATGCTTAGGCTAGTCTTGGGTTTTGAGGCCCCTACCATGCCATACATGTGATGTTTGTATGCTTTGCCCTCATTCCATATGCTATTTCAGTCCATGAAATATTGTCATACACTTGCATTTGACATGCCTTGAATGCTTTATAGAGCTTGTGCTTTATGCCTCAAGAATTGACTTTTGTGCATGCCATTAAGCCTAAGCCTTCGGCTCATCATTTCAGTGCATTTTGGGTCTTATTATACCATGATATAACTTTGTTTTATGTTGTCCAAGTCATGCCATGATTGGTTCCAATAGGTGTAGTGCGTTGCCTCTTTAAAGCCTTACATGCTCCATGTTTTTGGCTTTGTGTTCTAGCCTATGTTGGCTAGCTTTGAGCTTAGTTTTGGTCTTGTTTGGACCTACCCTAGGACTATTTTAGGTCCCCTCGGCCTTTGGGGCTTGCCTTGTATGGCCATGGCTTAAGTCCCTTTGCTCACTTCGAGCTTTGAGCATCGTAATATGCTATTGCATTATTGATTTGATTTGGCATCACTTTACATGAGATTTCAGAGCTTGCCTCATTGTCATACATCCGTGTTTGTTGCTCCTTAAGTGTGCTTAAGAGTTGTCCTCTTTGTGCCTTAATACTTGAGCCACTTGGCGTACGTGTTTGCCTTGCCGTTTCATGTTTTTCATGCCATCAATTCATCACTTTTGGCCACTGATTTGGGTTTAGTTGAGAGCTGCCCACATTAGTTTAAGTCCATCCCTTTGCATGTTGTCGCATGCCTATCTTGCATATTGTTGTATGTGTGCTGCATCCTTATATGTTGTTGCATACTTGTCCACCTTTACATGCCTTGCATGTTTGCATGTTCATATTGCATTTTGTCATGTTGTCTAAGGTTGTTGCCTCACATCATGCTTATATGCTTGTTGCATGCTTGAGTTAGTTGCATGTTTGCACACTTAAGTCATATTGCATGTTTGCCATGCTTATGTGTTGCATTGTTTGGATTAAGTGTTAATCCGAGCACGAGGAACAAGGGGCGTTTCATACTCCGAGTGATGGAACGTGTCTCAATTCTCGGTCGCCGAAGCTCTTGATGATTCATGATAGAGTTCTAGGCTTTCCTTGCTTTACTTGTGTATTCATTTTCATATTGATTTGCACAAGTTGGATCTTTGGCCATCATGCATCGGGATGCGTGATTGATGGTCGTGGATCCGACTAGGCCTCTCTCTTGATGTTTTGAGGTGATTTGGGGTGGCATAGTACATACATGCCCTTGGGAGACCCTCCATTCTCTATTTTGTGCTTTGTTGCAGCTTGGTGTCACAGCACACCAGTGGCCGGCAGTGCACCACTGATGGCCGGCAGGCTCTCATCCTTGGCCGGCAGTGCCCTGTTGTTGGCCGGCAGTTCTCCTTTCATGGCCGGCAGGCCACTGGTGAATTCCCCAGCAGTGTTTTGGTAAGTTCCAGCAACAAGCACTGGAAGACACCCTGCAAACAGAGCCTCTAAAGAGCAAACGGAAGGCGTTTCAAGGCGAGGAACCGAAGCGAGCATGCATACCCTCTTCTTCTTCAAATAGAGCTGGAGCAATTCTCTTTTTTTTACTACTTACTTGTTAGTTAGTAGTTGTATAATAATTAGTTGTAGCTAGTTATTAATTCGGTTTTGTAATAATTAATTAGCTCGTGAGTTAGTTAATTAGGCGGCTTGTATTATTTATTCGGACCCTCTGAGCGAGGGTACAATTTTGTAATAAGTGTGCGTGTGTGTGATGTATGTCTTCCAACCCCACGTCTTTCTCCCTTTTATTTACCAGCTTATGATGGTTAGTTTAGGACATGTTTCAATTAGCATACTTATGCTTGCATGTTTGCATTCATTCATCTGTATTGCATGCACCGAGCTCGGCGCATCATACTAACTGCATTGTATTTCAATTCCGAGTTGAATACGTGTTAGCTGTAGCATTATCATATGCCATCTTAGAATAGCCGAGCCTATGTTAGTTGCATTTTTGCATGTGTTGCATTAGGCATTTCTGTGTAGTTAGGATCATGCATGGATTTCTAACATAGCTTCTGTTTTGGCTTAGAGTACTCGGTAAGTATTTACGCTTTAGCATCCTTGCATGTATGTGAGTGACTGCCATGATAGTATGCTTACCATGAGGCTATGTGCTTATGTGATATAACTGCCTGAATGCCTGTGGGTGAAGGTTGGGTTATTTGGATTGGAACAATTCATTGACTGTGAGTTTTAAGCCCACTAGATAGTGGCAAATCACCATGTTTTCTAAGCCCACCTGAGGGTGGCAAATCCACATTTTAGCCTACTTGCGAGTAGCAAACCGCTTTCAAAAACAAACATGAGATGTTTTGTTCCAATTCAGGCGATCCAGTCTATACTTGTATGCTGTGTGCATCACATAGTAAATCTAGGCTAATAACCAGAATAAGAACGCATAATGTTTTCAAAACTAGATATCATGGTTAGTAGAGGCCGATCTTTGATCGAGCGAGCGGGGGTGCTCATGAAGTGATCTTCCCCAATGGTACCCAAGTTCCCGAGCCGAGGCAACTTTGGTGATGACGGACACGTGACCTTAGGCAACGAGTCAGGGTTTCCTAAATTCCAAAAAAAAAAATATTTAGGTGGCGACTCTGTATCTGGCAAAGCAGTCCATGTTTGGCACTTCTTTCAACAAAATCTGTTTTCAAAAACAATTTGCCGGATTTGGACTCTTTGATGATTCATCAGTCTTGCATTGCACTCTGCGAGATTAGATACAGGACCGTGACATTGAGTCCTGAACTGTAGTGAGCCCAAACGAACAAAACGGGATTTCTCTCCCGGACGTTCGGGGACGTCTACACCCTCATTTGGATTTTTTATTCACAATTTTCGTTCTTCTCCTCTACAATAAATCTCTGCATTTTGCTGCATCAAATTTCTATGAGAAAGAGTGTAAACACTTAGTGTGTTCGTTGTGCAAACAATTTGTAGTGCTGCTATTTTTTGTTGTTAATCATTTTATCTTGGGAGATAAACGTCCACATTCTGAAAGCACCGTGGAGAAAACGAATCTGTCTTAAGGACACTGTGTTAAACACTGGACTTGACCAGAAATTTTGTTCAAGAAATTAATTTGGTAAGTAATTAATTTATTTTCTGTTTTATTATTTTTCTGTTTCAAATTTTTATTTTGTTTTTGTAACAAAATAAAAATCTATTTTATTTATTTTATTTTATTTTCTGATTTGATTTTTGTAATCAAACAAACTCTCTCATTTCCTTTATTTCTTCTGTATTCTGTTTTGTTGTTAAGTATACAAACATAATTTACCTTTCCAAATACAGTGAAAATTGTCCAACAAACATAACCTTAGAAAAAAAAAAAGAAAAAAAGAAGCAATTTGTGCCGAAAATTAGTTCATAACCTAATTTGTCCCACCCCTAAAAACTTAGGGCTCGTTAGGTTTTGGAAAATAAAATTCACTCCGTTGTTTTTTGTTTTTCCATCGAAAAATCTCACTAAGATATAGCCACTTCGAAAAATTACTCCACACATAATCACATGTCAACAATTTGGACGAGGCAAGTTTGAGTGCATCACAAATAGTTCACCCTAATAGTTATTGGCAAATGAACTAGTTATATAATAAGATACGTAACCTATTCCATTTTTAATAGTGGAACCTATAATCTCCTCCATATTAGAGTATCTCGATGGCCAATCAAGCTAAAATTCATTAGCTAAATCATTCCATTGTTGAATTCACTAATTCAACAATATCTATCATTTCTTGAATCGATTTAGATTTTGCCTATCATATTCATCTTGCCCACACCAAATTTAAATTTATTTCATTCAAATTCTCATTATTATTTAAAATACAAAATATTAGTAAAACATTAGTAAATAATAATGCTTGTTAGCCTTGCAAAAAAAATATTAAGTCCATAGCCTTCCTTGCTCACATGGACGTAAGTGAGTCCACAAGCTGAGAATTGATAGAATCAATCAATCGAATTATTTCATCAAGTACAGCACTCTCTGTGAGTATACCTGTATGAGTAACACCAGGAACCCTAATAAACTTGAGTGTTTAATTTTTCGCCTCCTTCATTCCGATTCCACCGCCAACAAGCTCACCATATTCACTGTCCCATCTCCGTCACCATAAACAATCTCTGCTGCTTATCAAACCCATCTTTCCCATAAAACAAAGTCTCTTTCGTCTCAACCCCGGTCCCAATAACGCAAGTAATCGGCACTCCGGGCGGTTCCAACCGATCGACCAATGGCAAAACCCTAGTTTCATACCTTTGTTTGGCATCCGGAATCCGTAATTCGTCCAAAAACTGTAGTATGTCATATGCTGTGTACGTCGCATTTGGCGTGATCACAAGAGGTTTTTTTGGACCGAACGGTTTAGGGTTTGGCATGAGCCATAGGTTGCTTTCGGAGCTTCTTTCCTCATCTCTGACAAGCAATGGATCGACTAGGGGGACACCAAGTGTGGTCCCGGAGGCGAAAGCGAGCATTTCCTCCACTGCACCGCCCCACGGGGTGGAGAGAGCGATGAAGTGTTTGATGTAGTTTTGGCGCCAAGAGGGCTGGGATCGGTTGAGGAGCTGGAGGACAAAGAGGCCGCCGAGGCTGTGGGTTACGAGGATGACTGGTTTGCCACCGTTTGAAGCGCTTGATGATTCAATTAGGGTTTTTAGGTCCTTGAGGAACTTGGAACCGACGTCGGATGGGTGGCCCTCGGCAGCTAGACCATACCGGAAATCATAGGGAGCTCCGAACAGGGTTTTTCCATCGACATAGCCGATTTTCTCTAGGGATTGGACTAGGGTTGCCATGTATGGTGTGATTGGCCTGTTTGGTGAAGTTGCAGTCACATGAAGATATTGAAATGAGTCAGTTAGGATGGTTATGCATTGGCTTGAAAATGAATGGTGCATTCAAATTTCTAACAGGACCATGCAATCAAACAATATTCAGCTTGTTTGTTTTCATTTTTTAGAAAACACTTTTCAGAAATTTCTACTTTCTTATTTTTTGTGTTTTTTTATTTTTACTGAATTTTTTTAATATTTTAAGCAATTTTTTTACTTTTTAGACACACCTAACATAAATACACCTAAAAAATAAAAAAAAAATTGTAAAAAAAATCTTTTAAAAATTCACTAAATACCAAAAATACAAAAAAAAATACAAGAATTCGGTATATTTTTTGTATTTCTATGTATTTATTAATTTTTTAAAATATTTTTTCACTAATTTTTTATTTTTTAGATACATCTAATTAAGGTGCATCTAAAAAAGTAAAAAAAATGTTTAAAATTTAAAAAATATTCACTAAAAACAAAAGAATACGAAAATTAAAAAACTCAATTTTCAAAAAACTTAATCCAAAAAACTCAAACCAAAAACACTGATTGGTATTTGATGGAACAAATATTGAGTTGATTTACACTATTTTTAGATGGTTAATAAAATGTTGTAAATAAGATTAGGTGATCAATGCTCATCCCTCACTAATCTAATTAACTAGTTATACAACATAAGATTTCTCATTAATTGATGATGTTAGGTTGTTAGGGCATTGGTCTCATGACCACCATTTTTAGTTTTTCCTTTTTATTTTATATATATTTTTTGGGGGAGGGGATAATTAGATCTTTTGACTGATTTAACAGTTAGTAAATTTTTATAACAGTGGCCCTGTTTGGTACAGCTTAATTTCAATTTATTTCAACTTTCAGTTTAATTTAAGCTATTTTGATGTGTTTGGTTTAGCTTAACAATACAGTTTAAAGCTTTTTGTAAGTCAAAAATCAACTTATTTTTTGAGTGGGGCAGGAGAAACTTAATTTATATGTCAGAAATCAGCTTATGTTCATAGTTATAAGCTATAAGCTGTTAAGGTATAAGTTATAAACACTTTCCCACAATTCTACCAAACAGGACCAGTGAAGCCAAGTATCACTATCCAATAAAAACACCTTGTATAACCGTCTAATAATAGACATAAAATTCTCTTTTATAATGAAGTATACAATATGGGATAAGAAATTTCACTATTTGGATATTAATTAGTAGAACATTCAACGTAATTTAATAATTAGCATCTGCATAGTAAAATTCTCTAAACAAACATGTAGAGAGATTATTGACGTGATAATATGCCGATATTTATTGAATTTTGTAACTTGTTATATGAATAATAATGTTACATATTTTAAATATTTTATCAAATTTTTTACCAATTAAACATTTACATGAGTGTGAATCTCACATAGATATAGATCCCACACCCAGTCTTTGATCAAATTTTTAATATTTTTTATTATTATTATTTTTTTTATCCCTAACATTGTTCTTATATAGAATGCAAAGATGTTACATAAATTCGGATTTGGGGATACTGCGGTACAGCGTACTCATCAGCAACTGTGGTGAATTAAAGCTACACCGTTTGTATCATTGCCACAAAGTATGAACATGCTTTTTATGTTTAGTGTTGGGAAATTATAGATTATTTCCGGATTACCACGTATTTGTACTTTTGACCAATCATAATTTATTCTATCATCTCATATTTTTTAATCACTCAACACAATACCTCACATTCTCACATTTTTTACAATCACAATACTATAAAATAATACCACATGTCTATACTCCGAAATTACTGAATAATTACCAGTTTGGTGTTCACCGATGGTTGCAATCTTCAAGTACACAAGTCTTTTTTAGTTTTTAAAAAAAATATTTTTATTAGTTGAAGAAATAATTTTTTGTGATGATTTTTTACATGTCGTTAAAAATTGACAATTAGTAATGTATTTTTTTGTCACAATTTTTTGTAAATTGTCGTTAAAATTTATAATTAGTGACCATTTTTATGACGAATTTTTTAAATTGTCCCTAAAAATTTAAAATTAGTGATTTTTTTTTGTGATAATTTTTTTAAATTATCACTAAAACTTTTTGTGACGATTTAAAACATGTCTATTCATCATGCCAGTGACACTGCTGCCCCACCTGTGTGGATCACGTGTTCCGCGCATACTTCGTCTTTGTTGGGCTGTGTTATTAGAATCAAATCCTCCTTTAACTTTTTTACTTGGCTTTTTACTTGTTAGCTTGTTGGCCTTATTTTTAGACTTAATTTTGATGATTCGAATTGTTCATATTTTAAAATTTGTTGAATATATTATAAAAATTAATGTTGAATATATTATAAAAAATTAAGTTGATCGAATATCAAAAAACTATATATTCTATTAAATTTTTTTTAAAAATGATTTTTGATTCGATAGCGGTAATCATAAACTCATATCGGACAGGAACAGGAACAGAGAGAGAGAGAGAGAGCGAGCTTTACTTACTTGAAATCAGGATCAAGGTAGAGCATGGACTCGGTGGAACCAAATCTAGAGACTCTTGTCTCAACCCCAGGGGCATTTCTGTAATCATCCAAATCAGCGTCGTAGTAAAGCGTCATTTGTTCAGCGAAGCATTGTGTGTACTGTGACAATAGCACGCTGATGTCGAGCCACAGCCTGAACCATCCCTCCTTATCCTTCTTAGGCGGCGGCTGCTTGCTGCAGAGCAAGCTCGGCGCCTTGTACTCCGCCGTCAGCCGAGCCTCTAGCTGATTCCCTCCGTTCCCTGGCACTACAATCAGAGGGTGGAGATTGCTTCCCTGACACGTGTACACCATCATCATGGCCATTGAGACCCTTGCCAATTTGATGATGTCAAGTCCCTTCATTTCAATCAATTGGCTATCACCACTTTGATCTAGAGAGCGAGAGAGAGGGTGTGTTTAGCTACGTGTTCATGAATGTTTTTATAGCTTGCTGTGAGTGGTGAACACAGTCAGTCCATGTGTACGTGGTGCAAAACGTGTTCCATGCTTCATTGCTTCCTTCTTGTTGAGCTGTGATTGAATTGTTAGTTTCGAGGCCCAAGCCCGTTTAATGCAACAAATCAGCATGAAAAAGTTGTCAAAAGTTTGGGAGATTCTATTCACACCAAAAAAAAATTATTTAGTACGTTTAATATATCGTACATTTTTTTTCAAATTTAAACTTCAAGATAAAATCAGAGTTTGTGGTACACCCAAATAATAAAGAAAAAATTATCAAAAAGTTCCATATGGTAATCAGTTACTCCCATGAATTTTTTATACACTGCTAGGTCCTCTTTATTTTGACAATCTTACCATAAGATCTATTTTAAATTTTGGTATGATTTGATAGATGTTTCTACCATACCTCATTAAAGGACGCCATCTTAGGAAAGTTAAATCCAATTTTTGGATCACGTTTTTCGTCACTTTAATGTAAGAACGTCACACACTAAAAAACTCAGTATACTTTTAAAAACCGTAACACTACTCCAACATAACACTAAAAGACTTCTCCAACACTATAACGTAACACATTAAAAGATCTCATTAGTATTTTTTTTTCTCTAAACGTAACACTCCAATAACATAACATTTCAATACTCCAACGTAATATACTAAAAAACTCCTTAGTGTACTTTTCACAAACGTAACACTCCAACGTAATACACTAAAAAACTCCTCCAACGTAACACAATACACTAAAAAACTTATGAGTGCTTTTTTTTTTTTTTCCAAATGTAACACTTCTCCAACGTAACACATTAAAAAACACCGCAGTATATTTTTTTCCAAACGTAACATACTAAAAAACTTCTTAGTCCAACATAATACTAACACACCAAAAAACTCCTTAATATATTTTTCACAAACGTACCACTCCTCCAACGTAACACATTGAAAAACTTCTCAAATGTAACACTATAACATTACACACTACACTAAAAAACTCTTTAATGTACTTTTTACAAACGTAACACTCCTCTAACGTAACATACTAAAAAATCTCTCAAACGTAACACTTTGATGTAACACACTAAAATAGTCCTTAGTGTATTTTTTCCAAACGTGACACTCTAATGTAACACTAACACAATAAAAAACTCGTTAGTGTACTTTTTCCAAACAAAACACTCCAACGTAACTCCCCAAATGTAACGCTTTAATATGATGGGCAAATGAGTCATTACATATTCAAAAGGACTAAATGAATCACAAGAAAAAATATAAGACTATATGGATCACAAGTCTAAAATATGGGACTTATTGGTCAATCACCCAATAATAAATACTCCAAAACTCCAAATTATATCACTTAAAAAAGCTCTTTCAAAAACTCTTAAACAGATTTCATTACACTTATTACTTTTGTTCACAATTGGCACACCAAATTCTCACATAGTTTCAACATTGCGTAGCATACAAGCTTGAAGATCATAATGCATATTATAACAATTGTCATCATGTTTGCTTCTACAAAATGATTATTTTATGATATATTTGCTTCTGCTAGTGAAGATGGTAGTTGAAAAATTAGATATCATTATTTATATTTTACGTTTTTGTTATTATAGGAGTATGTTCCTTGCCATGAATGAGTTGCTTCAAAGTTGAGCGGGGAGACAGAGCAACTTGGTTATCCTCAAACATAAGAAATTTCTGGGTGAAAAATGGATTTTGCTTCTTAGAGAGTGTATCTGAGAAGAAACCCATATGAGTTTATGAAGTAAGTCACTGTGAATGAGTGTTTATTTAGAGTGATTTCAAGTGCTGCTGCTGATGATGATCAAAAGGGGTGGATTCAAATGAAATAAAGATTGTGGTGGGTTGTTGAAGAAACTCTATAATGTTTTGCAGATTAAACAGGACATTGATTAAAATTTTAGTCAAAAAGAAGGGACTTACTTGTAAATAGGTTCTTTTAAATATATTTTAACAAGAAGAAAATGAAATATAGATATCATTGATTCGTATATCAAATGTGAATTCACTAATTCAACAATAACTATCATTTCACGAGTGAATTCAAATTTTGCCTAATATCATATTCATCTTGCCCATGCCGAAGTTAAATTTATTATACATTCAAATTCTCATTATTATTTAAAATACATAATATTTGTAAAACATTAATAAATAATAATGCTTGTTAGCCTTGAAAAATAAAAAAATAAATAGCCTTCCTTGCTCACATTGATGCAAGTGAGTCCACAAGCTGAGAATTGATAGAATCAATCGCTCCAATTATTTCATCAAGTGCAGCACGCTCTTCGAGTATACCTGTATGAGTAACACCAGGAACCCTAATAAACTTGAGTGTTTGATTTTTCGCCTCCTTCCATTCCGATTCGACCGCTAACAAGCTCACCATATTCACTGTCCCATCTCCGTCACCATAAACAATCTCCGGCTGCTTATCAAACCCATCTTTTCCATAAAACAAAGTCTCCTGTGTCTCAACCCCGGTCCCAATCACGCACGTAACTGGCACTCCGGGTGGTTCCAACCGATCGACCAATGGCAAAACCCTAGTTTCGTACCTTTGTTTGGCATCCGGAAACCCTAATTCGGCCAAAAACTGTAGTATGTCATATGCCGTGTACGTCGCATTTGGCGTGATCACAAGTGGTTTTTTTGGACCAAACGTTTTAGGGTTTGGCATGAGCCATAGGTTGCTCTCGGAGCTTCTTTGCTCATCTCTGACGAGCAATGGATTGACTAGGGGGACACCAAGTGCAGTCCCGGAGGCGAAAGCAAGCATTTCCTCTACAGTGCCACCCCACGGGGTGGAGAGAGCGATGAAGTGTTTGATGTAGTTTTGTCGCCAAGAGGGCTGGGATCGGTTGAGGAGCTGGAGGACGAAGAGGCCGCCGAGGCTATGGGTTAGGAGGATTACGGGTTTGCCACCATTTGAAGCACTTGCTGACTCGATTAGTGTTTTTAGGTCTTGGAGGAACTTGGAACCGACGTGGGATGGGTGGCCCTCGGCGGCTAGACCATACCGGAAATCATAAGGAGCTCCGAAGAGGGTTTTGCCATCCACGTAGCCGATTTTCTCTAGGGATTTTACTAGGGTAGCCATGTATGGTGTGATTGGCCTGTTTAGTGAAGTTGCAGTGAAATGAAGATATTGAAATGAGTCATACTGGCTTGAAAATTAATGTTGCATTCAAATTTCTAACAGGACCATGCAATCAAACAATATTCGTACATGAATCAAAAAAAAAAAACAATATTCGTACATCATTTGAGGGAACAAATATTGAGCAGAGTTACACCATTTACTGGTTTACGGATTAATAAAATGTCCTAATGAAATCAAGACACAATTATTATCTCTCACTTATCTAATTGACTAGTTTTCACTATACAATATGAGATTTCTCAAGACCACCATTTTTAACTGATTTTAAAATTTATAAAAATAAATAAATAAATAAGGTTTCAATTAGAGCTTTGCCGATATTTATTGAATATTTTTTAATTCGTGAAATGAAATGCAACGATGTGTTCCGCGCATACTTCATCTTTGTTGGGCTGTGTCATGTTAGGTTTGATGTGCAGGCCCAAAACATCAAAACCGTTGGGAGTATTCCTAAGTTGAACTTGGGCCTCACATGCCACGTGGCTTAAATTTAGTCACTTCAATTTAATCGATAAATTAAGTTAGGGAAAAAATATATATCCACCTTATAACTAAATAATAAAATCTCATAACTTTATATTTTTTCAGTCATAATTAAAAAAATGACAGATATATTACAGTAAATTCCTCTTAACTATGACCTCTTTTCAATTAACTCCTTAATATTTAAAACTCTACTCAACCCCTTCAAGTATACTCCAATGACACTAAACCCCTTCTATTAGCAAATCATTAAGAGTTTTGGATGGAAAATGTCACATGAGCAACGCATGACAAAGTAAATGATGTTTTCTGACAAAAATAAACTTGACATTCAAACAGTATATGCATGTATGTTATGTCATCTCTCTTGTTTTTTTATACGTTTAAAAAAAAAAAAAAAAAAAAAAAAAAAAAAAAAAAAAAAGCTAGAAAATCAGTTTGTGACCAACTTTCCAAAACAATCCTATATGTATATATGTTATGTATACTCGTACATCTATAAATCTCCAAGGGCATTTTAAACTGATTCAACATGTACTCTATGGTGAAAACTCAACATGTACTCTGATTCAACATGTAGTGATGAAAACTCACAAAATGCACAAACTCTGTTATGAATTTTTTCATGAAATTTGTCCAAGTAAGAAATATATATATATATACATAAGATTTTCCTCACAACTTTCGGCACTGTGGCCACCACAAGCCTCCGCTGCCAATCACATGCAACCCATCGCCTTCCATCACCACAAGCGAGCTACACCATCACAGCCCCCTTCTTCCATCACATTCACCACCATAGTATATAACCCAATATCTCATTCCATTGACTATTTCGGCGACGTATATGGAGGAACCAATCTAAATTGCAAATAGATCTATAGTAGTTGAAGATGATTTTTTGGTGGGTCCTTCATTGTGTGTTATCTATATATAAAGATGGATTGAAAAAGTGCGATGATGAACATAGAAAGATCAATTGATTAGTGGCAGTTGATAATTTGAGAAGAAAAAATATAGGTATGGAATTGATGGTGATGGGTATGGGTTATTTCAGATGTAAGAAATGGGGAAGAGAATGTGGCATTTGTTGGCTAGTGAAAAGAAAGGGGATTTAGAGGTAATGGGTGGTGGCTAGGGATCAACATCGCCCAGTTCGTCCGCTTCAATTCTATTTTTTTAAGATTTGAAAGTAGCAGAAGCATAGAACTGAGGAAAACCTTAAGAGCTATATATTGACTAATAAGGAGGTCAAGAAAGTAGTGAGAGAGGCTAAGTTAAAAACTTATGATGACCTATACATTAGGCTAGATAGTAAGAAGGGAGAGAAGATGGTATACAAACTTGCTAAGATACGAGAGAGGAAAATAAGAGATTTTAATCAAGTGAAGTGCATCAAAAGTGAGAATTTTAAGGTATTGGTAAAGGATGAAGAGATTAAGGAGAGATGGAAGAACTATTTTGAGAAACTATTAAATGAGAAACATGAAATTACGTCAATAGGGGAAGAAATAGCCAGTAATACGACAAACCAAAACTATAGGTTCTATCACAAGATTAGAAACTTTGAAGTGGAGATTGCACTGAAGAAGATGAAATCAAATAAGGCTTTAGACCCGATGATATCCCTATTGAAGTTTGGAAATGTTTAGGTAAAAAAGGGGTTGCTTAGTTGACTAGGTTGTTTAGCAAGATTTTGTTGACTAGGAACATACCAAATGAGTGGAGGAAGAGTATTTTAGTGCCAATCTATAAAAATAAATGAGATGTCCAGAATTGCAACAACTATAGAGAAATCAAGCTAATGTGTCATATAATGAAAGTGTGGGAGAGGGTGATGGAACGCCGATTGCGAGATATAACAGAGGTGTCAGAGAATCAATTTGGGTTTATGCCTAGCAGGTAAGCGATCTATCTTTTGAGGAGAGTAATAGAAAAGTATAGATAAACGAAAAGAAACATTCATATGGTGTTTATCGATCTTGAGAAAGCATATGATAGAGTGCCTCGAGATATAATATGATAGGTATTAGAGAAGAAATGGGTGACAAAAAATTACATTGATGTGATTAGGGACATATATAAAGAAGTGGTGACCACTATTAGATCGTCTGTTGGAGAGGCAAATGAATTTTCTATCACTATAGGGTTACACCAAGGATCTACCTTAAGTCTTTATCTTTTTGCTTTAGTTATGGATGAGTTGACGAGAAATATTCAAGATAACGTGCCATGGTGTATACTTTTTTCAAATGATATCGTGTTAGTGAATGAGACTAGAGAAGGAGTTAACACAAAGTTGAAAATTTGGAGACAAGCACTTGAATCTAAAGGATTCCGGATAAATAAAACTAAGACAGAGTACATGGAGTGTAAATTTAGTAACAGTAATAATGAAAGCAAAGGAGAAGTAAAGATTAAGAACAAAAAATTATAAAAGTGAACATTTTTGTTATCTAGAATCGAATATCACAACGACAGGGGAAATTGATGTGGAGGTGGCCCATACTATTAAGATGGGATGGCTTAAGTGGAGAAGTGCGTCTGGGGTACTGCGCGATAAACGAATACCCACTAGACTAAAATGTAAGTTCTATAGAACGGCTATTAAACCAGTGATGTTGTATGGGACGGAATGTTGAGCAACCAAGAAACAACATGTAGATAAGATAACTGTTGCTGAGATGAGGATACTATGGTAGATGTGTGGCAACACTAGACAAGACAGAATTAGGAATGAGTGTATTCAAAAATGGATAGGAGTAGCACCAATAGAAGATAAGTTGAGAGAGAATCGATTGAGATGGTTTGGTCATATTCAACGGAGACCAACAGAGGCAGTAGTGAAGAAATGTAATGCAGTGACGGTAGATGGTAGTTTTAGGGGTCCGAGTATGCCTAGATTAATGTTGACTAGCGTTGTAAGTAGAGATATGAATTTACTTAATTTGAATAACGAAATGGCTTTTGATAGAGTCAGGTGAAGTAGAAGGATTTATATAGCCGATCCCATTTGAGAGGACTTACGGCTTGGTTTAGTTTGGTTTAAGATGGTTGTTTTAATAGTTAGGTTGAGTCCATATTTTTAGTTCGAAATATTAATGGATTGGGTTTGAAATTTATACTTTCAACCAAATCCAACCTGTTAATTAATTAATTATTTATTTATAACACATTAAAAATATATATATGTTTTGAGATTTAGACTTTATCTTTGTTGATTTTATTAAAAATCACATTTGTGGTGATGTGTGATTAGATTTATTTAAGAAATCCTTTTTTTTATATACAAAATCTTTTAATTTATAATAATGTCAATATATTTATTTAAGAAATATATGTGTGATTGAATTTAATTATGGAATGCTGTAATTTTTTTTGAACATATAATTCGACCGATGGACTTAGGATCTATAATTACTTTTTGGACCGAACTTAGGCAAATATAGAGGCCCGATGTTAGGACATGGCCAGGCTTAGATAGATACAAAATCTCTTATTATAGAGTGTCAAGCTAGCCCCAACCAAACCCAGTCTGACGTTTGTCCACCTCTAGCAGTAGGGAAAGAAGGCATATGGTGAGTTTTTGTTTTTATTGAGAGAGAGATAATCTAGGCGGGTTGAGGAAGACAATCGGAAAGTAGTGGTAAAAAGGTAAGGTGATGTTTTAAGTTAACAATGTTTGGAAAGTTTTACTTACACCGTCAAATAAACTCCTTAGAGCATCCCCAGCAGTTTACTTAAATTTTACTCTAAAGTATTATTAAAAAATTCATTCCATATTTTAGGAATCACTTTTTCATTTAGTTTTCTCATCAAACTCTATTCTTTCTCTATTCTATTAAAATAATATTTTCAATTGCTTTTAAATTTTAATTTTTTTTAATAATAAAATAATGAATGAGAAAAACAATGGCTGTGTTTGGAGAAGCTCTCCAAACACATTTTCACCCATTGATTTTAGTGTGGTATTTGTTTTGAATTTTCAAATTATAATTTCATACCCACTTTTGAAAACTCCTTTCTAGGCGAGAAATTTTGGCTAACTCGGTCGTCCTCCCAGACGCCGGCCGGTTGACCAAATAGTGTTGTTTTTTTTTTTTTTTTTTTTTTTGGCACCTGTTATTTTTATATTTTAAATAAAAAATATTTCTAGAATTTTTTTAAATTTTTTTATGAGCTTTAAATAGGATTTTGGGTTATGTGTTTGGTTATGAGTTGTAAGTTTTTGAATTAAATATCATATGTCACATCATTTATTTCAAACTCAATTCAAAACTCTTTTGAAAACTCATAACCAAACAAATTTTCCACACTCAAATCATAATTCCAAAACTCACAAACTCAAAATACAACTATATTCTCAATTCATATCTAGAAAACTCTACCAAACGCTATCAATATTTTCTGGTATATTGAGTAGAGGAAGAAGAATATTTTATGAAGGAAGAAGAATACACACCACCACAATATATTGAAGGAATACACAATGTGTATTCTCAATCACCACAATGTATAGAGGATATATTGTGTATCCTTAACCACCAAATCACCGCTGAATTGAACACAATATGTATCCTCTACTCAATATATTGAAGGAAGAAGAATACCAGTGTAACAACCCAGATTTTTAATTATTCTGTAGAATTTATACTAATATTATTTAATCTCAGTTCGGAAAATATATATAATTTATTATATACTATTATGCGTAATTTTGTAAAATAATATAATTATTAAAAGTTTAGGGGTCAAAATATAAATAATAATAATATAGATAATATAAATAATAATAATAATAATAATGGGTGTGGTACTAAAATAAATAATTAATTTTCTGTTAGTATATGATAAAGTGTAATTTAATTAAGAATTCATTAATTTATATAATTATATTAAAATATTAGGTTAAAGTGTAATTATCTTAAATATTTATTTGGGATAAGATTGAATCTACGAATTCATTATCAAAATCTGAGGGATGTTATGGCCTGGACACGTGTTTGCCTATGGATGGCCTCACCTCCCTATAAATAGGGAGGTGATTCGGCTGGAAGGAAATGAAAGAAGAAAAGAAAGAAAAGAAAGAAAAGAAGGAAATAAAAGAAAAAGAGGAAAGGAAGGAAAGAGTAGTGGAAGGTGAAATGGTCTTTAACAGTAGAAAAAATGGTGAGGTATTAAAGTTAAGGTGAGTTATATTATATCTTGAGTCATCATAATGTATTTTACGTATATTTTGACTTACCAAAATCTGTTTTATACAAGTTATGTTTTATTAGTATATTTATAAAAGTTATGTTTTATAAATATTTCAGTTACGTGGTGTTATTTCTGAACCCTATTTGCTGAGATGAAACCCATGGATATGTTTGTTTATATTTTAAAAATATTTGACTATGACCTTATATACAATTATGTTTTGTAAGTACCACCACGGGAGTCTCACGCCTTGGGGGCTTAAATAACCATTGGCCTCTGTTTGATCACTTTGTGGTCCTCTGTTTGTCATGGATCCATTGACCTCTGTTTTGTGTGGACCAAAGTGCTGTGCGGAGCTAAGTGCTATACTCTTGTGGGAGCCACCTCTTGAATTCGTACCTCTGTTCTGACTGTCACTTCTGTGACCTCTGTTCTGTTCTGTTCTGTTCTGTACCGTGGTTATGGTTATATATTTACATAATATCTGATTTCAGTTTCTGCTACTTAAATGATTTGTTTATGTAAATGTTTTGGCCTAACTACTTATCCATGGTTATTTCGTGTCCCTTATACTCTTGGTATAATATTTCTCACTCTGCCATGTGCTTATAGTTGTTTACCAATTTTCAGGAAATAATGCAATTCAGAAATAGCCTTTGGAAAGTCTTAGATGCGGGGCTGCGGAATAGACACACACATAGTATTTTTATGATATTTTTATATGTAAATATCGGCCTTTTTGGTCAATAAATTTTGTAATAAAAATAGAAACTCCGATGATTATTTTGGTACCCTTATTTAAATATTACTTCCGCTTGCGTTTATTGATCTGTTTTAGAATTGGCCGGAGGTAACCTTAGTTAATGGCCATCACGATACTTAACCCTTGGTACGGGGAGCAAGTCGTGACAACCAGAAAATGTGTAACCTTCTCAAACGAAGAATACTAGAACACAGTGTGAATAATACTGCTGAATTAAACAGAGGTCATCCGCCCGGACCTCCGACCGATCGTCTGCCTAGCCGGTCAACCCCCTAGACATCCGATCCTTTGTCTGGGCTGCTATGTTCGCGCCTTCAACAAAATAAAATAAGAATTTATCATATATGAGGGAGCTACAATGACTCCCTACAAATAGGGAGTCACTGTAGCAATCCTAAAATTAAGGGATCGTATAAGAGATCTAACGGGGTTAGATTTTTGAATAATCAACCCCTTATAATTGCAAAAAAGCTATTTTAAGGCATCTGCTAGGGATGTTCTTACTCTCCAAATTTTCAAATTTTTCATTACACTTTCATTCATTTTCAAATTTACCAAAAGAACCACCCTCAAGCCCTAATCCTAATTTTTCACCACCTACATTTTTACCAGAATCTCTCCAACCACTACCACTATAATGCTACTGGTGACCTCTCTTCCCATCCCCAGTGAGCTCCTCTACTTTTGGCGCCAAAACCTACCGGCGAACCCACACTCTGTTGCCTGTAATACCTAGATCCAGTACCTCTGAAACCCTAGTTTCTCTATTTCTCTCTTGCACGATGGCCGGGTTGCAAGGTAGAGTTCGCGCGATGTTGGCTTGGTCACAACGGAGAGTTTGCGCAGTGGTATATGCGGTAGGGGGCTGTGTCAAAGTCAATAGACTTGGGATGTCTCGTGATGGAAGAGATCGCCGATGGAAAAAGGGATTGGAATGGAAGTCGCTACTTTAGGAGTTGTCGGAGGGGTTTAATTACGGTGGTGGGGATAAGAAAGAATAAGAGAAGATGGAGATAAGGGTGGTCACCAGAGATGGAAGGATTGTCACCGATGAGAAAAGGGCTGCGGGTTAGTTGCCGAAGGTAGCAGCACTAGTTCGGTGATGGTGGTTAGGAGTGAGGCTTAGGCTTGGGTTTGGGTTTGGGTTTGAGAAGATAAGGATAAGTATGGTATTATGTAGGTGTAAAGAAAAAGGAGTAAATTTTTAAATTTGAAAAAATGGTGTAAATAGGTATAAAGAGTTAATTTAGTGGGGTAGGTAGAATTATCCACTTTATTTCATATACTTAAAGTGAGTTAGTGTTGAGATTTAAATATTAAGAGGCAATTTAAAAATGGGTCATAATTGAGAGGGATTTATTATAATTTGTTTAAAAAATAAAAGTTATAATTAAACACTACATGAATTATAATTAAAAAAAATTAATTAAATTAAAGAATAAAATTATATAATTATGATACATTTCTTTAAAAGAGCGTGTATTGTAAAATTTTCCATTTATAGTTTAAAAGGGTGATTTCATAAAGACAAAGACCAACCACCCATGAAGAAAGAACCCGGTTCTTTATGTGCGGAGATGGAATATTCGTTATCAACAATTGGCGGTGGTGGAACATTTCTCCTCTGAAATCGGAGACGACGGGTAAGTAAAAAATTTGTGTTTCTCTCAGTCGAAAATTCAAAGCCAATTTCAGATCAAAATTTTTAACTAATTAGAATCTAGAATTCAATATCCCCAACCAAAAAAAAAATTTGCCCCAATCGAGAGACTCATACAAAAAAGAAAAAAAAAAGAAAAAAGAGAGAGAGCATTACTTACTTGAGTTTAGGATCAAGGTAGAGCATGGACTTGGTAGAACCAAATCTGGAGACTCTAGTCTGAACCCCGGGGGCATTTCTGTAATCATCCAAATCGGCGTCGTAGTAGAGCGTCATGCGTTCAGCGAAGCACTTTGTGTAGGGAGACAAGAGCACGCTGATGTCGAACCACAGCCTGAACCATCCCTCTTTATCCTTCTTAGCCGGGTGATGCCGGGAACATAACAAGCTCGGTGCCTTGTACTCCGCCGTCAGCCGAGCCTCTAACTCGTTCCCTCCATTCCCTGGCACTACGATCAGAGGGTGGAGGTTGCTCCCCTGACACGTGTACACCATCACCATGCCCATCATCAACACCCTTGCCAATTTTATGATGCCAACTCCCTCCATTCTCTTCTCTCTATTGCCTATTATCACCACTGTGGTCTAGAGAGAGAGAGAGATGTGTTTGGCTATATGTTCATGAATGTTTTTTAGGAATAATTGTTAAGTAATCCGGAGTAACGCATGTTTATATCCGTTCATCCATCATCATTTATCATCTCCTTCAATTTTATTTTATTTTTTTTAATATAAAATTATAATATCTTATCTTTTTTACTAATTATAATACCGTGTTACACGTGAGTATATTCCAAAAATACCTAATAATTACCCATTTTTTAGAGTGAGTTGGGTAATTATTCACCAGGCCATGCCGGCATTACTTAATAGAGACTTTGTTTCTATCCAAACTCATTTGGTCCGAACATCAGGCCTATATAATAAACTCAAGCTCAATCCTAAATAAATTATAATTTTCAAACCTGTCCATCAAACCATATACATAAACTATATAAAAAATTAAAATTAAAATTAAAACATCATAATACATGTTTTTTTTTTTTTTATAAATAGACAAAGGTTTATAAAACGACTAACTATTATAGATTTAATATCATATTAATTAAAACATTGCAATTTGAACATATTATTTGAACAATAATCATTTGAACATATTACAAATTACATGGCTAACAATAAAAAGGAATATATATTTTTAATATATCATATAAATTAATTAATTAGTTTAATTAAATATGTAGCGGGATTGGATCGGGTAAAAAATATAATTTCCAAATCTATCCAATTAATTAATCAGGCTGAAAATATTAACTCAATCCAATTCTATGAACTAAAAAAATATTTTTTAACTTTTAAAAAAATAGAATTAGGCAGATTGAGCGAGCCAACGGACGATAACACCCCTAATTATGAGTGGTGGATAGAGTCCGTCAGTCTCTGTGTGTGTGGTGCAAAACGTGTTACGTGCTTCATTGCTTCCTTTGTTGCGGGGCTGTGATTGAATTGTTCAGTTTAGGGCCCAGGCCCATTTAATGTAACAGATGGGCGTGGAAAAGTTGACACAAATGTTTATTTCATGGGAAAATATTGGGCCTAGCTCTAGTTTTCACGAACCAAGCCCTATGCCACTTTTACTGGGAAATTTGGTCAAAATCTTTTCATTGGCCCTTCTTTGGTGAAAAAATTAATATTAAATAAAAATTATATAAAAATAAAAATAAATTTTTTATTATAAATTTACAATTTAAACTATTTTTAATAATAAAATTTCTTAATTTACGTAACTAACAATATTTTTTTATCTAATTTTTTAAATTTTTTTCAAGTTGAAAATAAAAAATATTCTTAGTTTAAAATTGAAAAAACTAATTCGGTTTTAAAATTGAAAAAAAAAATTAAAAAATTTCTCAAAACCTGAGAATATTCTCAGTTAATATTGGAAAAAAGTGAAATTTCTCAGTTTTACTTGAGATTTGGCCATAGACATAAGCTATAAAAATAATAATAATAATAATTAATTAAAACATCATAATACATGTTAGTTTTTTATAAATAGACAAAGGCTTATAAAACAAACTAACTATTATATATTTAATACCATATTAATTAAAATATTGCAAATTTTTTTAAACCAAAAACACCCATAATTCCAAAGTTTAAAGTTTTTTTAAACCAAACTATTAATAACGCATCAAACTAAAATTAAAATTCATAATTTAAATTTCACATTTCTTCAAAAAAAAAAAATTGTGAATGTCTTCAACAAAATAGTGACTACTTGAACATATTACAAATCACATGGCCAATAATAAAAGGGTATATATATTTTTAATATATCATAAAAATTAATTAAATAATTTAATTAATATGTAGCGGGCTGAATCAAGCAAATAATTTTTAATAGGCCTTGTTTGGTTTGTTTTTCAAAAAAAAATTTGGAAAAAATTTTTTACAAACAAATTTTCAAAAGTAATCAAACCAAACAATTTTTTCTAAAAAAATCTCAAAATTTTGTTTGGTTACCTACTTTTCAAAATTTCTCTCTCTTATACACATCAAATCAATCACTTTTTTTAAAACTCTCTCCCCAAAACAATTTTCCAAAACCATTTCTGAAAAAGGCAAATCAAATAAGTTTTCGTACTTTTTATTTCAAAAACTACTCTACAAATACAAACCAAACACACCTATAATTTCCAAATCTAGCCGATTAATTAATCGGACTGAAAATATCAACTTAATCCAACTCTATGAACAAAAATAATATTTTTAAACTTTAAAAAATTGCATTAGGGGGGGGGGGGGGGGGGGGGGGGTGGTGGTTGCAAAACGTGCTACGTGCTTTATTGCTTCCTTTGTTGCTGGGCTGTGATTGAATTGTTCAAGTTTGAGGCCCAAGCCCATTTAATGCAACAGATGGGCATGGAAAAGTCGACACAAATGTTTATTTCATGGGAAAATATTGGGCCTAGCTCTAGCTATCACGAACCAAGCCCTATGCTACTTTTACTGGGAAATTTGGTCAAAATCCTTTTATTGGCCCTTCTTTGGTGAAAAAATTAATATTGAATAAAAGAAATTTTTATTGATAAATCTCATTTAGAAGTGTTCTAACCTAAGAAATCTATAAAAAAAATTTATAACTCACTTAGTCCCATATATTTATACTTTTATTCCATAAGGTTTTTTTTCTTGATTTACACTATTTTCTTACACTCTTATATCTTTATATTTAATATTGATATTACACACACAAAAATAAACATGGTTCTATATTGACTGTTATTATGTTTTAGTAGTTCTCATGCATCAACATGTTGACTATCATTATATTCACATTAATTTGATGAAATTTTATCATTGTGTTGTCAATTGGTATTAATATTATTCACATACCTATATAATATTATGCCATTGTGATAAAGGTGATGTTAAGATTCACATCAACATTGCATCAAATTACACAACCACAAGCCTCAACTTTCATTTTGAATACAAACATGATGTGAATGTTCACACTAAAACATACGAATGTAAATGTTCATATGAATTCTGGAATATAGATAAAAACACTATGATCATGGTGACGTGTGAAAGTTCGCATTGGGGGAATAAAATGGACAATATTAAGTAGGAATGGATACTTTTTAATGGTAATCTTCATATTATATCTACATACAAATGTTAATAGTCACAATGTTAATGTCAAGGTTCACATTAATAACCCATGTTTTGAATATAAGAATGACGTTAATATTCACACTGTAGCTTACAAAGCACAAAAAAATGACAGCATCAATAATTTATTAACCACACACCACTATTTTTTTGGATATCAAACATGATGTGAATAAGAATATACAGATGATGTGAATGTTCACATTACATCACTTGCTACACACATAGACAATAATATATCAGACCACTATTTCATTATTTTTTGAAAAAAAACAAAAAAAAACAGATGGTTCACATACTGTGAACACCATCAACACCAACAGTAACAACAATCACACAAATGGGAAAAGTAACATATTATCACTACTTAAAAATAAGAATGTTCACATATTGTGAACGTTCACATCACTACACTATTTACACATATGGACAATATATCAAGCCACAATTTCATTATTTTTTGGAAAAAAATAAAAAACAGGGGGCTCACATCATTTGAACACCATCAACAACACTAACAACAACAACAATCACAAAGGAAAGACAATAATAACAACAATATGAATAACATGTTCAACTAATGGTTAATGTTCATAGTGTTGATTATTCACTTCGGAGTAGGATTCCAAATGATCAACAATGGTGATTCCGGTGAAAACTGAGCAGGAAATGGCGATTTTGACGAAGAGCGGGGCATGGACGATGAATACTGCGATGAGACAACGAAAGAGAATATAGGGGATTGACAACTAGGATTTACAGTTTTGGAAGGTTGAGAGATTTTTTGTGTGATATTCGTAGAAGAGAGAGAGAGAGAGAGAGATTGATTGATTGATTGATTGTTTGTTATTGATTCAAATATATGAAACACACATATTGGCTTAAGGGGTTTTTGGTCTTTGTACAGTGAATAGGACCTAATGGAATATTTTAAAATGTTTTGAGTTGTATGGAATAAAACTCTTAGAAAAAAGATTTACTAAAAAAACTCCCTAAATAAAAATTATATAAAAATAAAAATATATTTTTTATTATAAATTTACAATTTAAACTATTTTCAATAATAAATTTTCTTAATTTACTTAATTAAAAATATTTTTTTGGTCTAATTTTTTAAATTTTTTTTTGATTGAAAATCGAAAATATTCTTAGTTTAAAACTGGAAAAATTGACTCGGTTTTAAATTGGAAAAAAAAATTAAGAAATTTCTCAAAACCTGAGAATTTTCGCAATTAATACTGAAAAAAAGTGAAAAATTTCTCAGTTTTACTAGACAATTTCGTAAACTAATAAATTATTAGTTTTGTATAACTAAAAAAATAATATTTTATTTTTAAACTTTATATTCAATAATGGTCTTATTTGATATATCTCATTGTATATACTCTAAAAATATAAATTTTATTAAAAATAGATGTGTATAATAAAAGTAATGAAGTTGTTAAGTTTTAAAATAACAAAACAAAAGTAAAATGTCACATTAGTAATACCACTTAAATAATAAAAAATAACTAGTATTTTTGAGGCATAGTTAGATGATTACCAAAAGATTTGTGATTGGTAGAGAAGATGTAATCCAAAATTTTGTATTGAGACATGAGGTATAATGCTTGATGATTAATGAATAACATTGTTATATGGTATATTTGTAACATTTAATAATTTTTTATTAGTACTTAATGAATTAACCCTCCTCAATCACTTTCACCTTTTAATTAGGATAAAATAGTTCTATACACATAAATATTTTGAAAATAGGACATTACAAATTAAAAAAAACAAAAGGAATGAAGATGGAATACCAACCTTATCAATAAAATTTTTTAAATAATTAATTCTTTATTTATTTTTATGAGGAATTTATTATTATTTATATTTGTTGCTAAGACTTAAATTTTACTTTTTAAAAAATCTAGACTCATCATGACTTATCTTGAAAGATCTAACTTTTGGGGGAGATAACAAGCACAAGCAAATAGATACTTGGCCCGTTTAATTATTTGGACTGGATATAAAGATAAGATTTTCCATATTCGGTGATGGAGATATACAATATTATAAGAGGTTGGTATTGCATATCTCTCTTTGGAGAATATTCTATACGGACTCTCTATATCCGGAATAAATAAATACGAAATATAAAGAGACAAGAAAATATGTAAAACCCATCTTATATTATATTCGGTCTCCTCTTATATCTGTCTTTTGTATATCCCTAACAAACAAGGCCTTACATAAGGAAAATGTTTTAGAACTCTAAAAGAAAAACTCTAATTTGTCTTTTTTTCCTACTATGATTTATCTAAAAGAAAAACTCTAATTTGTCTTTTTTTCCTACTATGATTTATCTTTTTCTCACGAAAAATGATACATTCCTGTAATTAAGAATTCTAAAAAAGCACTAATAATGTGAATTTTTTTTTTTAAAAAAAATCCAAAACATCATATCACATAAAATTTACACATTAATTAAAATTTTTAAAATTTTTAATTTAAAACTCCCAATCTTTTTTCTTTTCCCACTATAATTTGTCTTTTTTTCTTTATTTTTTTACCTACCAATTGTGTAGAGCTGCTTCCAATCTTTTTTCTTTCCCCACTACGATTTGTCGTTTTCCTCTTCTTCTTCTTCCTCCTTTTTTGTTTTTTATTTTTTTTACCTACCAATTGTGTAGGGCTGCTTTTAAAAGTGTTCCACTAGAGCTCTGTATTCCTACTGCTTACATAAAACTAGTGATAATTTGCACGTCAACTAATTTTCTCTCCAATTTAAAATGACAGAGTTATATATATACACATCAATTGATATTATGGAACATTTCAGAGTATAAAAATGTTTTAAAACTCTAATAAGGAGCTTTAGGAGTTTTAATTGGGGATGAGCTCTATTATAATAGTGGTATTTGTGTCTTGTTTTTTTTTTTTCTTTTTCATGTTATTAAAGCTCTTTTATTTAGAGGGACGTATCATTATTGTTTAGAATATTCAATATGGACAAATATATTTTCAGATAAAACAAAAGAAATAAGAGAATTGTCTCAAAAAATAATTGCGTATGATGATTTAATGGGAGAATTTCAAAAAATATAATAAATGGATAAACGATTTTCAAATTTATTAAATATTTATTTATTCAAAATTGCCCCAATCATTTTTATTACCTTCTGAAAATTGAATATATATATATATATATTTGGCACTGCAATTTTTGTGTGGTATAAACAATTAATTCATGATTTTTTATATAATTTTTTATAGAGTCTTGCTAACGAGTGTCTTTAGCACACAAGAAAAATACAAAAGTTATGTCCATCACGAGATATTTATTATTAAATTCAATATACTTTTTATGAATTTTACAACACTTTATAATTTTTTGGGCAAAATTCATTTTACCTCATTATGATATGGATTGATAGCATTTTAACCCCAAGTCTTTTCAAAAGAATCATATGCCATCATGTCGTTTTCGACTAAAATTTCAACGTTAATTATAGATGTGAAATGACTATAATATTCTCAAACCTTATATTTTTTTTATTTTTTTCTCTCTCATCTTTCATACACATAATTTATAATGTCTGGTATTAATTTAATTAAATCTTAATTAATTATAAATTCTTAATTATTTATTGTAATTCTTAAATTTTTATTCTAAATATAATTTTATTATATTTTAGATCACAATTAATCCTAAAAATTCAACTATTTATTGTAATTATTAACTTTTTAATCTAATTTTAATTTAATTATATTTTAGATCACAATTAATTCTTAATTATTAATTATTAATTATAATTTCTAACATGTTAATCTAATTTTAATTTAATTACATTTTAGTTCAATTCTTAATTATTGTTTATTTTATACTTTATTTAATTATATTTTAAATCAATTCTTAATTGTATTTTTATATTTTAGATCAATTCTTAATTATATTTTATGTTAATTAACATATTAATCTAATTTTAGATTTGAAGAAAATGGGGGTAAAATTATCCTTTTGTTATAATAATTCATTCTATTCTTTTGTTTAGAAAACAAAACTCATTCTAAAAAATGATATGTGTAATATACATTTCTTTAGTTTAGATGGAAAAACTAACTATAACACTTTAGTCTAAAATCACATAAGGACTTTTTGACAATATTCGAACGATAGTGGATAAAGTGCTTCAGTCCAAAATCAGAAGGGATAAAGTGAATTCAATCCTAATTTTTAACACTTTTTCTCACCTTTTCTATATTAATGAGTGGGATACTTGTTAACATTAGGGTAAATTACAAATATATCTTGATGATTGCTTAAAGTACATGTTATTTCTTATATTTTGAAAAATTATAAATACTCTCTTATTAAAAATTTTTATTTAACATAATTAACTAAAAAATAAAATTCATAATTACTCTCCTATTCAATAATAAAATTATTAAAATTATTAATTGAAAATATATTTCTAATATTATTAAAATTATTAATTGATTTGATAATTTGTTAATAAAAGTGACAATTTATTATAAAATTAAAAATCTCAAAGGATATAATATAATTTATATTTTAATCAAATCATAACGATATATTTATAATTTATCTTTAATATTATATTGGCCCTGTTTGGTAGGGCTTATTTCCAGCTTATTTCAGCTTTTAACTTAATTTAAGCTATTTTGATGTATTTGGTTCAGCTTAACAATACAGCTTATAACTTTTTGTAAGTCAAAAATCAACTTATTCTTTGAGTAGGGGAGGAGAAGTTTAATTTATAAGTCAAAAATCAGCTTATATTTACATCTATAAACTATAAGCTGTTAGGTTATAAGTTATAATCACTTTCTCACAGCTCTACCAAACGGGGCCATTACCGAGTGGGATAGCATTTGTCTTTTCTATGGATTATTTTATCCACTGATCGATGAATTCTACCTTAAAAAATAAATAAATAATAAGAAAAAAATAATTTAATAATATAATAAGACTTTTATAGCAAACTAAAAACCATGGGCGGCTCTTCCCCTTGATTTTTTGGCGTGGTTAATTATTTTTTATGGTTCCGTTGTCACTACCATCCATTAACTTATTCATTTATTAGTATATAGCCACGGTATAAATTAATTTAAATACTGTTAGGCATGGTATAAATAATGATATTGAAAAAAATATATTAAAATATTTTTTTCTTAAAAATTTGTAACAATTTTACTTGTATTTGTTGAATAATTTTCACTGTATTTAATGAAATAAATAAATTTTGTTTGTGTACTTAGCAACAAACGGAATATAGAATAAATAAAAGATATGAGAGAGTTTGTTTAATTACAAAAAATCAAACCACAATTTAAAATAAAATAAATAAAACAGATTTTTATTTTGTTACAAAAACAAAATGAAAATTTAAAACAGAAAAATAATAAAACAAAAAATGAATTAATTACTTACCAAATTAATTTATTGAACAAATTTTCTGATCAAGTCCAGTGTTTAACACTATGTCCTTAAGACAGATTCGTTCTCTCCACGGTGCTTTCAGATTGTGGACGTCTATCTCCTAGGATAAAATGATCAACAGCAAATAATAGCACCACTACAAATTGTTTGCACAACAAACACACTTTGTGTTTACACTCTTTCTCACAAGAAAATAATGTAGCAAATGTATTGCAGAATATTTTGGACGAAAATTCAAGTGAAAATATCAAATGAGGGGCTGCCTATTTATAAATGGAGTGGTGGCTGTTTAATTTAAATTAAACAGGTACAGATTTGAATGAACAGGTATGGTACCTGTTCGCTTAGAATAAACAGATATAAATCTGTTGGATTCAAATTTTGAACATATAAAACCTGTATTGAACAGATTTGAATCTGTCCAGGTGGGGAAAATAAAACTGGAGCCAATTTTTGAAATTAATTTTCGAAATTCAAATTCCAAAAAATTAGAATTTAATTTTAGAAAATAAAATTCAAATGTTTTTGGCCTAAAAAGATAGATATTGGGCCGGACAAGCCCAACCCAACCACACACCTCTGCCCAAGCCCAGCCTATGTTTATTTTGGGTCCAATGGGTCTAGCCCAATTTTCCCATAACTTCCCTCTCTACAAAACTTGGGTGTCCCTTGAGGCCTACCCCAAGTTCCAACACCAAGCCTTATAAACCCACTCAAAGTTTCCCACCAAATCAATGTGGAACAAGTCTTTATTCAAATCTTTAGGAAGTTTCACCAAAAACATCATTTCCATGGAGCTCTCTTTGGCTTCAATTTCGCATTCACCCGATAATGGTTTTGAGCAACTAAATATACCACTTGAATCACAACGTGACATAGAACACGTTACCACTTAGACCCGTCAACTTTGGCGCATGGGTCCCACCTAAAAATTAGACCAAAGTTAAGGAAAAATCTGATTTTTCCAAAACTTCCAAAACCATTTCTAACAGTATTATACGCTCTACAAAGATTGTCTCGACAACATAATCAATAACCCTAATTTCTGAGAATTACAATTGAACAAATAATGGAAAATACAATTCAAAATTCACAATAGCCATTAAATCAAGATGGTACACAGAAAGCTACCAAACATTTGAGATACAATGGAAAGTTTTTCCCTCCCAACAAAATTAAGAAAGTTCATCAGCAATTAACAAAATAATATGCAAAAAAACTTTGAAAAACAAACAATCAGTCATTGATTCAGCTTATTTCAGTATATACCCAAAAAGCATACTAAAGCAGAAACACCACAATCTTCATTCAAATAGAATAATTTTTATAAATTCAATTATCATAACATAAATCAATCAAACCCATATGAATTCACACACATATGTATAGACACATTTAAAAAATACCTTCAATTGTTAAGTAAAAGTAAATCAAAGGCCGCTACATTAAAAAAAAAATACCATTTTTTTTCTTTTTTCTTTTTCAGGAAATCCCAATGGCCAGAAACTGAAGAACAAACCAAGTGAAATCAACCAATCAATCAAACCAACCAAATTAAACTCAAAAGTTCCAGGAAAACCCATGTTGAAAAGAAGTTATATGAAATTGTGGTTTAGAAGACAAATATAAAACAGGTACTTGGAATGGAAGATTTGATGGAGAAAACGAAAACCGAAAGAAAACGTGTTACCATAAATTCTATATCTATATCTCTCTATCTGTCTGCTTAACTAGGAAGTGAAGAAAAAGCTAACAGAAAATGAAAGACTGTGAGGATAAACAAAAACAAACCCTTTTTTTTTTTTTTTTTTGTGCTTTCACTTTGTATATCTTTTTGGTTTAGAGAGCTCGTGCAAGCAATGAGATGAGATTAATTCTTTTTGTATCTTTTTGTATATCTTTTTGGGTTTTGGGTTTTACAAGGCATGAGATAAGATTATTGAGATTAATTCAGATAAGTATAAAAATAAATAATAAAGAAATTAATATTGAAATTGCAAAGAAATTGTGAAATTGCATTATGGAAAATATAATTGTGGTGACTTGGTGTTTCATAAAGCTAAAGTTTTGTCAACATGTGGGGTTAGCAGTTCAGATTATTCAATTTTGAATAATCTGAACTGCTAACCCCAAAATTATTGTACCATTTTCTGAGCAACCAAACAAACCACTAAGAAGTCAGATAGTGACTTGAAGAAAAAAAAAAAGTTTCTAACAAATTGCTATCAAAATGGTAAGTAAACTTAAACCCAGGAAAGGTGTTCAATTTCCCCCTTCCCCTCCCCCTTCCCCCTTCCCCCCTCCCCCCCACGTTTTGTGAGTAACAAAACAGAGCAGAAAGAGAAGGAAAAAGAGATTACCTTGGTAAGAATCAGTTCAGTTCAGTTCCTGCTTTGGAGTCAGAAATTTCTGTTTGGTAACTGGTAAAGTCAACAAAGAAAGAGGAGCGCGCAATTTCAACTAAATAAAGAAACTGCAATCAGAGGAAACATGTGGTTAGCAAACAAATAAATAAAGCAAAAAAAGAACTGAAACTCAAGAATTTAAGGAAAGAAGAATTTAACCACATGAAAATATTACTTCATAGGACAATGAAGAAACTGCAATATTAGCAAACAAATAAATAAAGAAAAAAAGAAGAACTTGAAGATGAAGAAAATGCAATGCCTGTAATCGGAAAAAAAATTAATCGAACAAAAAATTACAACATGAACCACTACAATCAGATTTGATGCTTAAAAGCAACACTATAAAATGATCATTCTATTTAATCAAAAAAAAAACTAGCCAAGTGATAGCAAAATAGGTTTAATAGTTAGCAATCAAACAGAGAGAGAAAGGGAAGGCAAAACAAATAGACATGGCCCAAGGAATTCTAAGCAAACCCCAAGAATTCCATGACTAAACCTTTGGATCATACAGGAAAGTAAAATTTTCTATAAACTACAGACTACCTCAAGATGCATTATGGTCCAAAATAAATTAAAATCAGTCAAAATAGGTAATCAAGGGCCTCAAATCTCATAGCTTACAGTTTATATCCATGACAGTAATGGCTTTACATGCAGTAAATCAATGTGATGTGTTGTGTCATTTTCTTTCTTTTCTCACCCCTTACAATCCAACCAAAGGCTTATATATTTTTATAACCTCCAAATAGCAAGAAAGCTGCCAGATTTATAATATAATAAAAAAAACAGTTGGTACAAACATGTAAAGAAACACAACAAAAGAAATCTGAAGTGAAACTAATAAAGAGAAAACCCAAAAGAGTCTTACTTGCCCCATTTTCAAGCTAAGACTGGACAGACACCCAAAATAGTCACACAACACATCACACTGGTTTTTTCTTTTCTTTTTTTTCTTTTCTTTTAAAAGAGTAGGGAATGAATTCACAAGAAGGAAAAAAAATTCCTAAATGAAGACATGAAACTCAAATGAAACACCAATTTATTAGTAACCTAAATAAACTCCAAATTCAGAAAATTTATTAACTGATAGAAAAAGTTGTTTATAGAAACAGAGCATTGATTTCCCAAGGAAACACCAACTTTACCAGCACTTCAACTAAACCCTCAATTTTGCCAATAGCCCTACCTAAA
Organism: Camellia japonica; assembly: GCA_030407325.1. NCBI lineage: Eukaryota > Viridiplantae > Streptophyta > Magnoliopsida > Ericales > Theaceae > Camellia > Camellia japonica. The sequence goes on from JAPPVO010000016.1 coordinate 170,419,165, forward strand.
AACTTCATAGTAAAACAATCCAATTCCAATCCCAAAATAGAACATTTCATAGCACCAACACTTCAAACAAAAATCATGAAATTGAAGAAAGAAAATCATACACATACAAATAAAATATACCTAAAAGAAACAAATAAAATATACCTGAAAGAAGTCAGCGAACTTCATACCAAACTCGACGATTACATTAACATGCAAACATTTTTCTAAACATAGCTATTGCAGAAAATGTGAACATGCGAACTTCATACTCAATTACTCAACTCCTTTTTTACTCAATTACTTCAATTACTCAATTACTCTTCATACTCTTCTTTTTTTTTGCGGAAAATATGAACATAGCTATTCCAGAAAGGAGAGCCAAAAAGAAATAGAGATAGAGAGAAAGGAAGAGAAAGAGAAATCAAATTACCTGGTTAACAGGGGTTAGTGGTAGCGAAATGGTCGAGTTCAAAGAGAGCCGAAATGGTCTACACAAAATTGGAAACCACAATTCTTCGAGAGCAGCGTCGAAATGGTCTACACAAAATTAGAAACCACAACTCTTGGTGTTTAATAAAATGTATTAGATTGATTCATTGATTCAAAAATTCGCCCAACAATAACAATATGGATTCAAAAATATTAAAACAAAGAACTGAAGAACTGACCCACAAAATAGTCAAGAGACAGAAGAGAGGGATGATTATATAGTTTTTTTTTACGATTGGGGAAAAGTAAGAACAATGGCTTAAAATCACTGTCGTTCGGTAATACCATGGCTTAAAGTTGTATTGAATGATCCTGAGGAGAGAGAGGATTATATAGGTTTTTTGTGATTGAGGAAAGGTAAGAACAATGGCTTAAAATCGCCGTCGTTCGGTAATGTCGTGGCTTAAAGGAGTATCGGATGATCCTTAAGATTGTATCTACTAATGCTAACACCGTCGTTCGCTCTGCCGATGCTTCCGTTGCCGCTTCTATTTCTTCTATTTCTGCCGATGATCGCAGATATCAGGTTCTTTTGATTTTGAAGAGAGAACGTATAAAGAGAACGTGTAGCGAGGGAGAACAGAGAGTGTTTGGGCAAACATGGGAGAGAGAGAGAGAGAGAGCAAGCAGAGAGTGTTTAGGCGGGAAAAAATTGATCTAAACCGTAAGATATTGATTTCGAATCATCTCAGCTATTTAAACGAAATGTATCTCTGAGATATTTTGATACATTTTCAAAAACCATCCTGCTTTATTATATAAATTTTTTATGTCCGCGTTTGGGGTTGGTTTTTGTTAGTAATTTTTTGTTTTTTTTTTGAGTTTTTCGTTAATGTATTAGAAAATTTGTTACAAATTTTAATTTTTGTAATAAAAAAAAATAATGTAATATTTAACCTTTTTAACTTATGACAAACAATTTAGTGATCTTTTAACATTTTTATTTTTTTAGTAATTGCTAGATTTTTTAGCTTGTTCCAAATGCAAATGAGCCAGAAAATCCATTGTTGTTCATTTTTATAAGATACATATGTGACCTAATTATTTAACTATTAGTATCTCATCAAATTAGTTTTTAACGAATATTATAAAATAAATTATTCGAATTACATAAGTGAGCTATGAGTGGGCTCACGAAGTGTTTCAATTAGATTCTTCCGTCCGATTAAAAGCAAATGTGTTCCATTTCAAGTCGAACTTAGTTTCTATAATTAAAAATACTATGATTGTAAGTATAAAAATAAATTTATATCGTTTATATGTAAAAATTTTATACAAAATGATGTGTTTCATTTATTTTCATTCATTATAAGCTAAAAAGGTCATCATTACAATTTATAATTGCAAACGTATCATTAACACATTATTTGCATATTTTTTTATGCAAAAAATTAGTATATTTATCATTAAAAAAATTGTACACAGTTCATAAATCTAATTTTGAATTTTCTTTTCCCAAAGGTTACTCTCTAAAATACTTTGTCCATAAGGACAAACTCTTACAAAATGACCAATGTGACGATCCCGCCACGTATAATATTTTACATTTAATTAATTTTATTCTAATTTAATTGTTTTAATTGTGGAATTCTCAATAAGGTGAAATTGACGATTGAATTATTTTAAACCCTAAATGTGTAATTAAATACCGCATAACTATATATATAATTATGGTTGGATGTAATGGTATATAATTATTTTAAGAATTGGGCTAAAGTAAAATGACATCACAAGTTAAATAAATAAATAATCATAAGAAGAAAATATATTTAAGTATATAATTATACATGCTTAGGTGTAATTTAATTTGGTATTAATTTATTAACATGCGAATAATATATTATCTAGGGGCTAAAACCATACTATTACGAAATTGTGACAAAAAAATGGGCAAAAGTAAAATACAGTGAAAGGTGGCCAAACCACCTATTAAGTCTAAGTCCTAGAGGTAGTAAATCATCACATAGAAAATTAATTACAGGGTGAGTCACCTGCTAAGCTCGAGTACAAAATGGAGTTACGGGTAGCCAGCGAGAAAAAATAAAAAATGAAAGAGAAGAAGAAAAAGGAGCTTCGGAAGGGAAGACAACATAAAAAAAAATTGAATAATGCTTGGGAGCGCGAATCCGCGCCCCCCCGAATCCCCCGATTTTCAGAAAAGAGAGAGAGAGAGAGAGAGAGAGAGAGAAGAAGAAGAGAGGGAGAAAGAGAGAGACAGAGATCGGGGAAGAGGAGGAAGAGAAGAGAGGGGAAGAAGCTCGTCGCCAGCTCGAAGCTCGTCTCCGGCGTCCAGCTCGAAGCTCGTATCCGGCGTCACCCGGCGTCGCCTCGCGGCGTCTCCTCGCAGCGTCGCCTCGCCTCCGCCCCGCCTCCGCCTCCAGCCCCCTCCCCCTCCCCTAGTTTATGGGCCCCCTCCCCCTCCCCTTCTCTTCCTCCCCTCCCCCTCCCCTCCCCCTCTCCCTTCCCTGCGTCTTCTTCTGCTTCTGGTTTGATTGAACGAAAAACGACGTCGTTTTTCGTTTTCGGGGGATTCGGGGGCCCTATTTTCGAGCGACGTAGCACGATTGAAAAAAATTAGTAAGAAAAAGCTAAGGGTTAATATTAAGGTAAGTTGTATTATACTTTAAGTCACTATAATATATTTTATGTATATTTTGAATTACCATAATTTATTTTATAACTTATATTTATATTTCAATTACGTAGATTAATTTTTAAACTCTATTTGTTTAAAATGAAACTCATGGATATGTTTGTTTAAATTTTAGAAAGTATTTGACTATGACCTTATAAACAATTATGTTTTGTAAGTACCACCACAGGAGTCTCACGCCTTGGGGGATTTAAATAACAATTGGTCTCTGTTTGGCCACTTTGTGGTCCTCTGTTTGTCATGGATCCATTGACTTCTGTTCTGATTGTCACTTCTGTGACCTCTGTTCTGTTCTTTTCTGTTCTGTACCGTGGTTATGATTATTTTGTTTATATGATCTATGTATTATATGTTTGTTATTCAAACTGATTTTTGTATTTTATATTTTGTATTTTAATATCAAACTTCGTTTAGCCCAATAATTATCTATGGTAAATTTTTATGCCGTCATGGTCTCGGTACAATATTTCTCACTCTGTCATGTGCTTGTAGTTGTTTACCATTTTCAGGTGATATGTCAGAACCAGTGCATGGGATAAGCACAAGGCACCTTATAATCATAATCTAGGCTCGGGCAATGAAACTAAATAGAAGCTCCAATGTATATGCTTTGTTATGGGAAATGCTAGGTTTAAGGAAAATTTTTAAGGAAAACCACCATGAAAACTGTCTGCACCGTTAGATCAGATATGATCTCATGATCCAACGGTGCAGATGAGTTTTCATGATGGTTTTCATGAAAGTTTTCATCAAACCTAGCCTGACCCCTTTGTTATTATTAAATAAAGTTTTGGGTACCCTTTTATTTTACTCCGCTGCACTATTAATTTGTTATGACTTCAGTTATTATCTTGTCACGACGCCAAATCTCCAGGTACCAGGTTTGGGTCGTGACAACCAAACTACCCATGTATATATATATATATTACAAAAGGTGAAACCAAAACCAAACTTCTCATATCTCTCTCTCTCTCTCTTTCTCTCTCTCTTCTCGTTCCTTTCCCCAACACTACATCGTCGCCTCTTCATCTTTCTCTGCCACCGCCGTGACTATCGCAACGACCACGACGGTTATTCAGCCCCTCTCTTTTTGAGATTTGTTAGAGAAAAAGAGATCGGAGATGGTAATCAAAGATTTCTACTCTTCCGATTAAAGATTGAGATCAGCGGTTTCTACTCCCCCGATTGATGATTTTCCGGTGAGCTTTTCTCAAGCTTGAATATTGATCCGAACTTGAATCTGAAGTCTTAGTCCAGATCCAACTTTGATTCGAAGTGCTAGCCAAGATTCGACTTCGATCCACCGCCTGTGAAGATTCGAGCCTAGATTCAACTTCCACATCGTTGCTGCATCTCTCTTACTCTAAATTTGTATGTCAATAATTTGTTGTTTGTAGGTTTTTATGTTTTTAAAGCGGCTCAAATCCTAAATCTTGTTTGTTGTTGATTATTGAGTTTTGCTTCTGTTAGGGTTTCTATTAATGATCAGATTAAGCAATTAGGTCTTTTTTAAGACACTTTTTGAATTCATCAGCTCATGATCTGTGGATATGAGAATGTATAATTGAATTTGTGGATTTCAGATCTACTTCTTTTTGTGTGTAGTTGTTGATGATTGTTGTTGGTGGTGGTAGTAGTGGTGAACAGATAGAATAAACAAACATATAAAATTTGTGTATGAATTTGAACAGATCATAGAAATGCTACAAAAGAGATACAAATAGGAATTTTGTTTTATCTAGCTTGTTCTAATTATTTATTTTTTCTTTCTTTGTTGCTATTGATTGTAACAATAGATAGTGTTTTTCAGCAGATAAAAACAAAGAGATTCAATTTTGACAGATAGAGAGACAAAGATAGATAGATTTAAACAGATAACTAAAACAATTGAACAGATAATAAAATTTTAGATATATTTGAATAGATAAGAGGAAAAATTGAACAGATAGTCAAAAAATTAAACAGATAAAAAAATATTTGAATAGATAGTCAAAAAATTAAATAGATAGTTAAAAAATTCAACAGATAGATAAGGGGTAAAATTAGAAATAAAATGTCCTCCAAAACAACAAAAGGATTTATCATCAAACTATTTCACAAATGATGGACTTGTCACTAACAAAAAAAGTATCCACTGGACCTAATACCTTAGACAATTGCTAGATTTAATTTTTTAACAATTTTCTCTTTAAAAAAAAAGTGTACAAAAATAAATTACAAAAAAAGTTATTATAAAACACTGGACAAAATTATTTTTTGGGGACCAAATATTTTTTTTTACGAAAAGTGTGTCATTATATTTTTAGCAACGAAAATTAAATATTAGTGATGAATTATTATCTTTTTGGAACCAAATTTTTTGTCTCAAAAAAATAAACAATTTTCAGTCCAATCATTTTGTTCCTAAAATTCTATTTATTAGTGACATTTTCAAAATTTTGTACTCTAAAAGACTTGTTTTTGACTTTTCGAATTTTTTAGCGACTATCATCACGATAATAAAAATTGGTCCCTAAATGTATTTGTAACAAAATTTTCACTTTTAAAAACCCAATAATTTAGTTTCTAAAACTCTTATATGTTGTAGTGTGAGTAATACACAATTATGCAAGTCTTCTGTGCATTTTTATGTGATTGGTTTCTTTACATGTAAATTTGTTACTTTATCATTTTCATATTAAGGATTTATTTGAAAATTGATTTTTTTATTGACTTTTTATATTATTATAAAAAAGAAAACAAAAATTATTAAATTTTTATTATAACTTTTCATTTTTTACATAAAATATTATTTTTCCAAACAAGACCTAACCAGCCATAAAATAGTGTAAAGAGAACAAAATTTGTTTTGTGAAGTGACCTCTATTAATAACCTTAAATTTATTTTATTTTTTTATGTATATTTTGTGTTTATTTCGTTATTCGCAGCCAAATTGATTAACAAGTTGGACGAATGACTCCTCTTTTTCCTAGTCTCATTATTTGTTAGTAAAAAATCTCTTCGCAAATTGCAGTCAATTTTGCATTGTGCCTAGCCCTAGACTAATCTACCCCTAATCCTTATTAATCCTCTATTTGGCAACTTAGGAGAAAAAAAAAATTATATAAGTCAGGAAACAAAAAGAAAATAAAATATTGTAATTTTTGTCTCTTGTTTAGATATATAGGAGAGAAAAAAAAAAAAAAAGAAAGATAATGACTTATCTCTTATCTTATTTCGTTAAACTCCGTAAAAGAAAGAAAAAAAATTTATCACATGGTATATTATTAAAATAACTTTTTATGGATGTTAGTTTTTTTTATTCTGTTGTCAGATAAAGCGGCAATTTTTAGTGTTACATCAAAATAGGAATTAAGTGATCTCTTTATATTTCATTCCATTTATCTCCCCTTTACTTATTCAAACAAATTATCTATATCTATATCTATACTATATATTAAGTAAAATGAGGTTTTGAACCCCCAAAGCCTGTGTAAATTTTAATATCTCAATCTAAATTTTCTAAATTTTTTATTTAAAAAAAAAACTCAGCATTTATTGATTTGGTCAATATCTTTTGATCAACATTTATTAATTTTTTTCAATTCATATGTCTTTTCACATACCTACATTTATTGATTTAGTCAAAATTCCTTGATTAGCATTTAAGATCCCCTTATAAATAATTATAGATACAATCCGTGTATAGTTATTGCACTACCCTTTTTAACTTCTCTCATACACTATGGTTAGTGATAAGATTGTTAAATTATTTTTATAAAAAATCTTAAAAAACATAATTTATAATTAAAAAAATATAAAATAAATATAAATATCTACAATTATCTCGTGCATAGCACGGATAATGGGCTAGTATATATTAAGGAAAAGGGAGTTTCTAACCCCCAAGCCTTGTGGAGCTCTAATCTCCCAATCTGAATTTTCTAAATTTTTTATTTAAAAAAAAAAAAAAACTCAACATTTATTGATTTGGTCAAAATTTCCTGATCAGCATTTATTAACTTTTGCAATCCACATGTCTTTTCACATGCCTGCATTTATTGATTTGGTCAAAATCCATGATCAGCATTTAAAATCCAATCATACAAATAATTATAGATACAACTCGTGCATAGTTACTACAACAACTTTCTTAATTTTTCCTATTCACTATGGTTAGTGATAAGATTGCTAAATTATTTTTATAAAAAAACTTTAAAAAGATAATTTATATATTAAAAAAATTAAACAAATATAAATATCTATAATTATCTCGTGTATAACACAGGTGATAGGCTAGTTTATACTATATATTAAGCAAAAGGGAGTTTTTAACCCCAAGTCTTGTGAGAGCACCAATCTCCCAATCTAAATTTCCTGATTTTTTTTTTAAAAAAAAAAACCTTAGTATTTATTATCTTCTCCCAACCCCAAAATCTTACCCTCATAATAACACTTTAATACATTAAGAACAAGTATAAAAAAAATTCTTTGAAATCCAACACATATGAATTCCTTGAAAAGTCCCAACACGTATGATTATTATCCCTCATAATAACACTAGACATTTAAAAATCGCAATTCACATATATAGATAATTGTAAATATATTAAGAAAAATGGGGTTTCTAAACCCCAAGTCTTGTGGGAGCTCCAGTCTCTCAATCTTAATTTTCTAAATTTTTGATTTAACAAAAAAAAAAAAAAAAATCTCAACATTTATTGATTTGGTCAAAATATTCTGAACAGCATTTATTAACTTTTTCCAATCCATATGCTTGCATTTATTGATTTGGTCAAAATCTCTAATTAGCATTTAAAACCCCCTCATACAAATAATTATAGATATAGCCCATGCATAGTTACTGCAGTAACCTTTTTAATTTCTCCTGTACACTATGGTTAATGATAAAATTGTTAAATTATTTTTATAAAAAATCTTAAAAAACAAAATTTATATATTAAAAAAAAATTAAAACAAATATAACTATCTATAATTATCCCGTGCATAGCACGGGTGATAGGCTAGTATTATATAAGGAAAATGGAGTTTCTAACCCACAAGCTTTTGGGAGTTCCAATTCTCAATCTTAAATTTTTAATTTTTTGATTTTTAAAAAAAAAAAATCTCAACATTTATTAACTTCTCCCAAATCACAAGTTTTTTGGGAGATTTGGTCAAAACTCTCTCTTAATAAAGCTTGAATGGACTAAGGACAAACATAAAAAAAAAAATCTTAAAAAGTCCAACACATATCATTATTATCAAAATATTAAACTTTAATAGAATATAACTTTTGATGTAGATATCGATTTTTAATAAAATTAGTATTTTAGAATTCTCTCATTAAGATTTATCAAATAAGATCTATGTTGGCTATGAAATTCTTAAAAATAAAAATTAAAATTAAAAATTACCGTTGAAATTGATGTAAATAGTAACAGTAACATGTTACTCTGTTTGACAATTATTATGTTTAACAATAACATGTTAAGTTTGTCTCACGGTAACATATTACTTTGTCTGACAGTAACATGTTACTCTGGTTCACAGTAATATATTACACTGGTAATATTGTCTAATATATATATATATATATATATATTTTACATTGCCTTTACCCAATTATGTGTTTTTTTCTTAAAGGGTTTATGAAGTAAAATAAATTGGATTGTCCTTTTTACCAAATAAATTGTTCAACTATAAAGCACCATTTTCAATTTCTTCCATACACTACGATTAATGATGAGATTGTTAAATTATTTTTATACAAAAATCTAAAAAAATAATTTGTATATTAAAAAAAAATCTAAAACAAATATAAATTTTTATTAAAAAATAACAGGTTGCAATTGGGGAAAAAAAAAGAGAAAAAAAATTATAGTGTGCATTTCATTAATAGTGCTAAAAAAATGTGCCAAGTGTTTGTGTAAAGGCTGTACACATGTCCACTCTCAAATTATCAAGTGAATATAGATGAAATCAAATAATTCAATTTTAATGGTTAACAAATATTAAAAGTCCGGCCATTGAAGCCTAATAACTATTAATTAATAGAATTCAGCAATTGAAAGGTCTCAAACCACATCTTTTTGTCTTCTCAAATGTTTTCTTTTTTTGGTTCATGCATTCATTTTAATATTGATAGAGAATTGGACATGTAGAAGAGTAAGAGATATTAAAATTATGTAATTGTTGTGATGAAAATAAAGACTGTCTTTTGCTATTATGGCGATTTATCTAGTTATACCTCCAATTAAAACGTCAGGTATGCTTCTACATTATCATTGAACGTTACTTTTATTTTTTTAAAATACTTTGTCTCACAATTGTTTGTGTTTTGTGTTATGAAATTTATTGTATCTGTGTTTACTAAAGCTACTAGGTAGACCTAATGCTATTAGATGGACATAATGGAAGAAGTATAGACTATTTCAATGTCATTCTCGGAATTAGAAGTACAAAAAGCATACATAAAAAGTATATGAATAGACAATATTTTACAAAATTTATTTGTGAGTCTTACTTCTTGAAAATCTTATAATTCATTTATTTTTTGTATTATATTTTATGTTTAGTTTTTGTACTTTTTTATATAATTTACTTTGTTTTCTTTAAAAGTTTATTTTTAAAAATTAATAAATAAATGAGTAAATCATTTTCTATTTCAAACAATTTCATTTTTGTTTTGTTTTTTTATTTTTTTTAAAGTAGTTTTAGTTTTAGGCAATTACTTACTCTTTTTCTATATATTGTAATTTTGTACATTTTAAATGTATGATATTTTCACTAATACACTCAGAGATACACTATGAAATAAGTATCATACGAAAATCAAGTAAGAAGAAGAAAAATAAATAAAATACTACGATAAATATGGGGCAAAAATCAAATATTAAAACTCCCAAAATAAGCAAGCAAACAAACAAGCAAGTAGAATAGAATATTTAAAAATAGACATTTGAAAAATTGTAACAAAATTTTATAATTTTCCTTTTTGCTAAGAAAATTTTATTTAGTACTAGCTAAATAAAATGTTTTTAAAATAATTTTTTTTAAATTAAAATTAAAACTATAATAAATTTATATATATATATATATATATATAATTATCAACACAACCCGTGCACAACACGGATGAAACACTAGTATGAATAAAGAGGAATGTATTTATTTTATTTGTAAGACTTAATAATCCTATTGACTATTCTACTAATAAATATGCAGCTACCATGGAACATAAGCTCATTAAATTTGTGACGGCTCATATATTAATGTGCATGGTAATAGATATATACATAATAAAAAAATAATAATAATTAATTACTTAAAAATTTTATTTACAAATATTATGGTAACTCAGGTCGTATCTGATATTTTTTTGAATTAATAAGTTCTATTTAGTAAAACTGAGAATATTATCAATTTTGCATAATAGTATTCCAAATCATTGTTTTACTAACTGTTGAAGAAAGAAACAGAGTATGAGTTTAAACGTTTTTGTCCTTCTACTTATTAGTTTGATTTAACTATCCAATAAAACAGAGAACATTATCATTTTTTTTTCTAATTTTAAAATTGAGAACATTATATTTTTTTCATTTGTAAAAGTTTTTTTTTTTTTTTTTAAGTTTTGTACATCAATGTTCCATCATCATGCTCCTTTATAGACACGAAATTTTCAATTTTTCACAAAAAAAAATAATAATAATAATTCAATTTTTTCAAAAATAAAATTAGTTTTTTTTTTGTACATATATATATATTTTTTTAAATTTTTTCAATTTAAAAGTTGATGTTTTAAAGTTTTAAAAATTAAACTAAATGTCAAATTATCATATTCCTTTATAGATAATCATAAATGAGGAATAATCATTATTTGAAAGGCAATTCTGACTATTAAAAATTTAATGGGACTTGAAGGTTCAAAAACTCTTAGTTAGAATTTAATGAAGTATAAGTTCATAAATTAAGACTTGTGTGTAAATGCCCTATAAAAAATGAGTTATGCTACATCATTTTATACTATACTATTTACTCATAATAGGGTGAAATTCACATTATCACATATGGACTCTACTCTTATTGTGACTAGATTATATAAAATGCATATCTCTAATGTCATGTAATCTTTCCACCTTATAAATTGATTAATAACCAGTGACAGTTAATTATTATTAAGGGGGTGATTTGGAAAATTGGTTAAAAATTAATTTTTTAAATTTTTTTGTCTTTTTGTAAATATGAAATATGAGAGGTAATAAAATTTAAAATAGATTAAAAATTAAAAACTAACTTTTAATTAGCTTGCCAAAAGATGACTTAAGGTAAATAATGAACCTTGCCACATGCTTAAGAAATCATAAAAGAATAATTTTAAAAATAGTTATATATAAGTATAAATTATAATGGTTATATATAAGTATAAATTATATGGTATAAATTTAAATTTAATATAATAATAAATTCACATCATAAACTTGATTGTTGACGTGTATTTATGACTTGAATATTGGGCCGACACATGAGTCATTAACGCCATCTGAATTGACTTTCTAATCAAAGTCAAATGTTGAAAACCCCTAACAGTCACCAAAATCTTTTTTTTTATGTATTCATTTAAAAAATAATCAACAATCAAAATTTGTTTAAAACGATATGACAATAATAATTTTAAAATTATTAAATACCATAGAAATCTATGTCATTTTATATAAAAGTGATGTTTTAAGAAATTGGTAAAAAGTTAATTTTTGATTTTTTTAGCTAAAAAAACTAGCTTTTCAGCTAGTGACTTGGGTAAAAAAATTAATTTTTTTGACTAAAAAAACCAAAAACTAACTTTTTGCTAGCTTACCAAAGCAAGCCAAATGGAATTGTTTTTAAAAATTTTGAATCATAATCAAACACAACTTTCCATCTAACTTTTTTTATGAATTTCACATTTGTATAAAATAAAATAAAAAAAGAAAATATTTGAGATTCTCAAAAAAATATTTATAATTTTACCGATAATAATGTGGTAAGATATGTGTCAATTTTTTATTTGTTCTATACTTAATGATAGTGAGTCCAATTCTCATGCCATATTAGTGTGGGTAAACTTATATGTATAAATGTGTGGGTTTCTAACATTACTTTTTTAAAAAAAATGTTAGAAACCCACACTTTTAGACCCATAAATTCACCCATAATGATGTGACAAAAGATTTGGGTCTCATATTGAATGTGTAACAAATTAAAAGTTAGCACATCATAAATGAAAATTTTTATGAGTTTTAAATATTTTTCAAAAAAAAATTACTTTGAATTTTATAATTAAAATTAATAGTAGAAGTATATTCACTGTGTTTGGTTTCAATTTTTTGGATTTAATTTTCTAAAAATTGAATTTTTTTAATTTTCATATTTTTTGTTTTATGAATATTTTTAAAATTTTTAGCAATTTTTTTTACTTTTTTAGATGTAAATTACTTATATGTAACTAAAAAGTAAAATATTTATAAAAAAATTAATAAATACATAAGAATACGAAAATATATTGAATTATCATACTTTTGGTATTTACTAAATTTTCTAAGAAAAATTTACAAATATATATTTTTAAGTATATTTATATTCTAAAAATTTAAAAAAATACTTAAAATATTAAAAAAAAATAAAAAAATAAAAAAATAAAAAAATACAAAAAATAAAAAAATTTAAAAAGTGAATCAAAGCAAATTCTGGTAGTCTTTTTCTAAACCGGTGTGCTATGATACAGAACAGTCCACACGCAACTGCCTTTTTCCTCAACAATCACATGATGGCTTATTTTGTCCACACGCTCTACAAAATCAAACCAACTCCAACCCAATCCAAACCAAACCCACCTTTTCTCTCCCAAAATTTCTCTGCTAAACACCTCATTTCAAATCACATCTTTGAATCTGTCTGCTTCTACAATCTTCTGTGTTCGCATCTATCTACACATACATACATCCACATTGAGAAGCTAATTTCCGATCAAAATTCTCAAGTATGAGAACCAAAGCAAGCAACCAAAACAGGTTCATGCGATTCATCACAATACCAATTAGGGCTTTGAGCAAAGCCAGAGACTTCTACGTTCGAAGCATTACGGACTGTGCCGAAAGGGTTAGCTATGGCAGCGCGATGGGCATTCAATCGGGACCGATCCATAGCTTGCCGAAGAGCTTCAGCGTGAGCTCTTCGTCGAGATCATCGTCTGCGGATAGCGATGATCTGAGAGAGCTGATTAGGGTTGCATCGACGAGGAGATTGGGAGTTGATATGGATATGGATATGCAGAGGCGGCAGATGAGGCGGTCCACGGCGGCGGGGGTGGTGCCGAGGAGCTGTAGTGTTGGGATGGGGAGGATTGATGAAGAGAGGCCTTGTGAGTTTGGGGATAACAATTACAACAGTGTTAATGTTAGGAAGGAGTTGTTGGTGTATCCTAGAAGCAGAAGTTATGCTGTCACAAAGACAAGTGCTGTTGCCTTTTGATCCTTTTCTTTTCTCTCTGCCATTTTTCTTTTTTCCCTTTTCTCAATTTAATTTTTTTTTTGTTTTTTTTAAACAAAAAACTCAGAATTTTAACATTTCAAATTCTGAGTATTTTTTTTTAAATAATTTTTTTTTTTTTGGGAATGTTGGATATCAATATGGGGGGGATTGAATAAATCTCCTTTTCTTTACCTGATTGTTTGTTTGTTTTATATGTCTATGAAAGCTGGTTGTTGTTAATACAAGTGAAGTGGGATTTTATTTTGAAGGAAAATGCCTTCTTCTTTTATCTTTTTTTTTTTTTTGGGTCTTAAATTAATTTTGTTGCTGGTTTTTATTTATTTATTTATCTATTTTTATATCCATGCTAATAACAAGGTGTTGCACCCTCTTGGACAATCTTATTAGGGTAGATCTTGAAGCTAACTTGTCCAAAATATTGTTTGATTGAGGGGAGGTGGGACTTGTGAATCGATTCTTGAAAAATGATTCTATATTAATTATATAATTATATATTGAGTAATGTTAGTAATTCTAAATAAATTATTAAATATTTTATACGATTGTATATATTATGTAGAATATTTAATAATTTATTTAGGATTTTTAGCATTTTTGTTTTATATTATCAACTTGCTTTTTTTGTATTTTTTTTCATTGCTAATTAAGATGGAGCAACCCATTAAACCAATGAGTACTAAAGATTTTTATAACGTAATTTTATTTTATTTTTTATTTTTATAAGGATAAATGGATCATTGGTTTCAAAGCTTTTGAAATCTTTTATGATATTACAAAGGAGATGATAATTTTATGCAATTTAATTTTGGAAAAATTAGTAAAACAGTGCTCTATAATTTTGTGTAATAAGGGTATCTTTAACGGTTCATAAAATTTTTATCAAATTTGAGTAAAAATATAACAAATTGCTCTATCTGATATCAACCACTCCAATAGTGAACTACTGTAGCTTTCATCAAAACACAGGATATCCGGGGAACGACCAGCCGGTCGACAGGCAAGAGCAAAATGAAATTTTTTCCCCCCCTCCATTTTTATTTCCCTCAATTCCTTTGTTATTTCTTTTTTTCTCCATTAAATCTTTGCCATTTCTGGTTGTTCCATACTTGAAAATATATTGCATGCAAGTAGGATAACTTTGATATGCTAACTAAAAGAGTTCTTCTTAATAAAAATAAAAATACAAATTTAATTGTGACAGATACTTGTGATAATCACAAGATAATGAACAGAAATGCGTGAGAGCTCGAATGGCTCGAATGATACGGAAAATATTATCTTACCGGTAAGAAAATACAAAAAAATCTTAAAACGACGTCATTTTGGGATTTCGAGCCATTCGAGCCGTTGATATTTCGAGCTACGTAGCGGAGTTCTACAAATATTTGTTCGAAATATCAACGGCTCGAAATCCCAAAACGACGTCATTTTAGGATTTTTTTGTATTCTCTTACCGGTAAGATAATATTTTCCGTACCATTCGAGCCATTTGAGCTCTGCACATTCGAGCTCGCACGCATTTCTGATATTTGTAATAGTTATTTGGATATATATATATATATATATATATTAGAGAGAATGAAGAAAGATTTTCCCCATAACTTCTCCAGGGTTTGCCTTACTCTTTGATTACCAGCTTTGTACCTCTCTTTCTGCACAAAATCAATTACCAAAATTACTTTAGTAGGACAAATTGAAAAAATAACTAAAACCTGCACCTTAAAAAAAAAAAAAAAAAAGACAAATTGAAAAAATAACTAAAACCTGCACCTAAAAAAAAAAAAAAAAAAGAAAAGAAGAAGATAGAAATTATTCCTTTTTTGGTTGCCAAGAAACTGCAGGAAAAGAAAAGAAAATTTAAAATCTTAAGGCCTCAAAAAGGAGTTTTGGCCCTGTTTGGTAGGGTTTATTTGTAGCTTATTTGTAGCTTATTTCGCTTTTAGCTTAATTTAAGCTCTTTTGATGTGTTTGGTTCAGTTTAACAATATAACTTATAGTTTTTTATTAGTCAAAAATCAACTTATTCTTTGAGTGGGGGAGGAGAAGCTTAATTTATAAGTAAAAAATCAGTTTATATTCACAGCTATAAGGTATAAGCTGT
The DNA here is from genome assembly GCA_030407325.1 of Camellia japonica. Taxonomy (NCBI): domain Eukaryota; kingdom Viridiplantae; phylum Streptophyta; class Magnoliopsida; order Ericales; family Theaceae; genus Camellia; species Camellia japonica. The sequence goes on from JAPPVO010000016.1 coordinate 170,434,900, forward strand.
TGGACTATAAGTTATAATCACTTTCCCACAACTCTACCAAACGGGGCCTTTGTACACTTTCTCAGAAACCTCAAAAAGTGGTGGCAAAACCATAATTTAAGGTTTTCTTCTGTTTTTTTCTCCATTTTCATAGCAACCAAACAGAAAATCGAGGGCATTAATATGTACCGAATCTTAAGGAGAGAAGATCCACTTGGCTTGGTGAGTCGAAGTAAAAAAAATCAACTATTTGTTGAAGAACCTTAGGAGGAGTCACGTTGGAATGGAGGGTTTGGGTTACCTCTTCAATTTTGTGCAATTAACTGGATGATCGGGGGACAACAGGTGGGATGTTTGGTCGATCGTCCGGTGGGTCCCACCCCCAACATTCACGCACAGCAAACTGGTGAAAGCTGACCCATGTCCTCAGTTTGGTGAAAGATTTGGAATGTTCTCAATTTGATATAGGTTTGATGAAATCATTAGGGACAAAAGAAGTGTACTTTTTCACCAAATTTAAATTTGGTAATAGATTTGGTTAAACGTTGGAGGTGGCCTAAGAGAGGTTCAACAATTTTTTTTTATTAGCTAAGGTATTTCGATGGAATTTTTCTGTGAAAATTAAAATTTCTTTGTGTTGAGGTCGAAAGTTCTCTAAGTCGAGTCGAAATTTCTCTGAATCGAGTACAAAGTTATTTGAGTCGAATTTTTTTATGTGAAAATGTTGAGCAACCCCCATTACTATCAAAATATTGTACGTCTTTTATCTTATAAAATCTTAATATCAGGAACCTTAAAAAAAATTCATTTTGATTTTTTTATAATTAGGATATAAATTTATCGAGTAGAGTTTTAAAAAATAATTACCTTGTTTAGTTTCAATTTTCTGAATTTAATTTTTTAAAAGTTAAGTTTTTTTATTTTTCGTATTTTTTTTATTTTAGTAATTTTTTTTAATATTTTAAGCAAATTTTTACTTTTTAGATGCACTTAATATAAATATAATTAAAAAGTATAATATTTGTGAAAAAAAATATTTAAAAAATTCACTAAATACCAAAAATATAAGAAAAATACAAAATTTACTACATTTTCATATTTTTGTGTATTTATTAATTTTTTAAAATATTTTTTTATAAATATTTTACTTTTTAGGTACATCTAAATTAGGTGTATTTAAAAAATAAAAAAATTACTTAAAACATCAAAAAAAAATTACTAAAAACAAAAAAATACAAAAAAGAAAAAAATTAATTTTAAAAAATTTGAATTCAAAAAATTAAAACCAAATAAAGTGAATGACATTTAAAATTCGTTAGGTTTGATTTATTTAAATTATATGTTAATTTTAAATATATTTGTGGTGAGTTAAATACAAATTTGTTTTTGTTAGTTGACTTAAGAGTTTAAGGAAAGATGCATATTTAAATTTTGCAAAATTTATTTGAGCATGTGGCAACCACTTGGGCCATGCAATGTGGTTTGGTAAGACATTTATTTGGGGTTTGTTGCAAGTTTCAACAAAGCCAAATTGCGTAGTCCATTTATTAAGCCCTTCACAATGAAATGCCAAATTGAGTTGTGTATTCATAAAAATATAAAAAAATATAAATATAAATTACTAAAAATTTGCTTAACATTAATAATAAGCTAATTGCTTTCAACAACAACGCAATGCATGTGTCACATAAAATTTGGACTAAGAAGCAATGTTTCAAAGTTTGGATGGTTGGTCATGTCAAAAAAATGATTGGGTGCTAGGTTACTGATTCAATTATTCGGTCAATCAAAATCAAACGTGACGTTATAATAATCTTAAAATTATATTTAAATAGAAATTTAGCTATGAAGATATATTTATTGAACCTTTTTATATTTTAAGATACATGTATTATTTATATAATTATTTTTATCAAATATATATATGAGATTATACATAAATATTTATTTAATTATTTGTATAAAAAATAATAATTATACTTGTGTATAAAAATAAAAAATAAAAACAACAACAACAACCTAATATATGTTTCAACGCTGCTACCTACACCCACTGGGGGTCGACCCCCAGTGAGGTGGCGCGCAGCAATTGGCCCATTTTCTGTTTTTTTTTTTTTTTTTTTCTTCCAATCCCGCAGTGCCACGTGGCACTGGGGTAGTGGGGGTGCCCAGTCACTGGGTGTATGCCGCATTTTCCTATATGTTTACTCAGTAATGATAGAGACCCCCTTTGTGGAGGACCCCCACAACCCCCTTTGTGATCCACACCATTCATGATGTGGACCCCACACATACATGAGTGGGCCCCACACATCATGAATGGTGTAGATCAGTAAGGGGGTTGTGGGGGTCCTCCACAAAGGGGGTCTCACTCATTTTTCATGTTTACTATATTTAACATAAAGGTTGGGTACAGAAGGTGCAAGTTAACCCGTTAGATGGACTGGTCTCCACTTGATCGCTGCCTCTTGTTAGAGTGTTCAATATTAAGATTGATGGTCCTATTTTTAAGGACTCAAAGGTGGCAGGTGTTGGAGTTATTGTCCGTGATTCAGCAGGCCAAGTTGTTGCTTCAATGTCTACTCAGATTCCTTTTACTATGAATGTGGATTTTTTGGAATTAATGGCAACGTTGATTGCTCTTCAGTTTGGCCGAGACCTTTGCATTCGGGATAATGACAATCAATGTAGTCAAGGAACCTTGTTTTGATCTTGCAGCTTTTGGTCACGTAGCCTATGCGATTCGTGTTGAGCTAGCTTGCTAGATCATCCTTCATTGAGAGGGGAATTGTGCTACTCATTACTTGGCTAGATATTGTCTTTACACTTGGAGAACCAGCGGGTTTGGATGGTGGATGTCCCGACATCTCTCCGTGCTCTTGTTCTTTTGGAAACTTCTAGCTTTTTGTAATTTTTTTGGCCTTAGGGAGAGAGACGGAACTAGGAGAAGACTATGAAGGGTGATGACCCTATATTTCTGTGAAAAATATTATTTATCATAACACTTTAAAAATATATATATCATTTTGTATGTAAAATGGCCTCTTAATATAAAAAATATATATCTTATTCTTATTCTATCTTGCATTCTCTTTTTATTTTGTACCAAAAAACTTTTTTAATCTATTAGAGATTGCTTCTATGGTATTTAGTTTTTTTTTTTTTTCTATGTATATATAATTTATAAATTATATTATACATACATATATATTTGTATATATGATGAAAAAAAAAAATTCTTTTGACCCCTCCAGAAATCTTTACATATATATATATATATATATAAAGGTTGGATAATGTTCAAGCTGTATAGTGTTTTGTTGTCATGTAATGTAATGCTTTGAACAAGTGTGTGGGCATAGTCCGCATAGTTCCTTGAACTAGATATTGGTTCGTGCAGGTGATCGATTTAACAAAAATAATTCAATTTTTTAGCTAAAGTGAGCTTAATGGTCTATCTGGATAGGAGTTTAGATCAGTTCTGCTTTTAAAAATATTGTTACAAAGTAAAAACTTATAATAACCATGTCTGACATTAAGTGAAATCAAATGGCAAATAATAAATCTCTATTTTAATATTTTTTTCTGTGTAAAGATTGAAGGAGAAATTATCCTTAAGTGGTACCATGAAAAAATTATTACAAATTTATGTAAAAATTTATAATTTTAATCATTAATATGCATAAAGTTATCACTTATTTATATATATATATATATTTTAAATATACACTGCATTAAAATTTTCTCATGATTAAAACTAAAAAATAATACAAATTCACGTGAACGTGAATAGCCTGGTCCGATTTGTTTTGACGTGAGCCCGACCAATTCAATTATAATCAGGCTCTTACTAAACCGGAATTGGACACTTATTTGCCAAGAATCTAGGCCCACGTGTAGACTTGAGAGCCCAAATGCCGAGGCCACTGGTCAAGCTATTTTATTTGTTAATGGGGAAAAATCACTTATCAGTGGGAATATAAAAAAATATTTATAAAAAAATAATAATCTTAATAATTAAAATCATAATTTTTTTCATTTTTTTTATAAATATTTTTGGTCTTTCCTGCTGATCTGTAATCCCCCGTTTGTTTTTTGTTCAAAAAACAATCATAATATTAATCATAGAAATTGTTTACATGTCTAGTAGGGCTGCAAGCGAACCAAGCCGAACCAAACTTTGTTGAGCTCGAGTTCGGCTCGTTTACTTATCAAGTTCGTTTATTGAGATCGAGTTTCGGGTCGATAAGGAATTAGGCTCGAGTCGTCTCGACTCGTTACTATTAATGAAACTCGAATTTGGCTCGATATTTTTTAAAATATTATTTATATTGTTTAATATATAAATAATTTAAATATAAATAATATATTTATTATATAATTTAAATAAAGATAAACGAGCTGAACTTGACGAGTCAAACTTATGCGAGCTCGAGTTCGGCTCGTTTACTAAATGAGCCTAATATTCGAGCTCGAGCTTGGCTCGTTTACTAAACAAACCTAGCCGAGTCGAGCTCTTAACGAGCGGAGCCGAGTTTGTTCATGAACAACTCGGTTTATTTGCGGCTCTAATGTCTAGCCAACCTATGAGTTGGATTTATTACAGAACAATCTACCTTAAATGCAGCTAATTTTATATTTATTTTATTGGAATTTTGGGATGCAGTATGTTGGGAAGGGTATGTAAAAAATAGGGTAAATTACAAACACATCTACTGAGGTTTACTTAAATTATAAATTACCTCTCGTAGTTTAAGAAATTACATTATGCTCTTTAAGATTTCTAATTCATAACAAATAGGTCATTTTATTAATAAATTATCAAGTTAATTAACAGTTTTTAACAATGTTAAAATTTTATTTCAATTAATAATTCAGATAATTTTATTATTATATAGGTGAACAGTTAGAAAATTTCACTTTTTCAATTAATTTTGTTAAATAAAAAAATTTGACAAGGAGGTATTTTTAATTTTCTAAACTATAGGGACAATTCGTATTTTAAGAAAATTTCAGGGTGTGTATTTGTAATTCATCCTAAAAAATAAAGATGAAGAGGTGTAATTTGAAGTTTGGGCGACTTGAAAAAAAAAAAACAAAAAAACTGTACATTTATATTTTTTTTAGAGCACAATAGTCTTTGTGAGAGTAGTGGATATGTATAATGAAGAGAGATAAACATTATAATTTTGTGTTAATTAATTAAAATGAATATTAAAGTCAAAATTATTCTCTAAATTAATTATTCATTACAAATATTAAAAATAAACCATAAAATTATGTACACTACATATTCAATTAACGTATCAAATTTTATGAAATTATACGTATGTATCATTTGATCAACACTATTATTGTTTGTGATTATTCCAATGGCTTCATGTCACATTAAAAATGGAAGCTAATATAAAATTATACTATAGTGTTTTCGATTTCCTTTTTAGAGAAAATTAGGCACATATCCCCTTTGCCTTGTATACAGTAGGTGAGGGATTATGAGAAGATTACAAGTAGCTGGCGGGGTTAAAAAAAATTACAGTAGCTGGCGGGGTTAATAATAATTGTAACAATTACAATAACAGTGTGAGTGTTGGGTTCCAGACAAGGCCAATGCTGCCAAATGTGAATTATTTGAAAGCTTGTTTTTTGTTTTTTTTTTTTTGTAAATGGGCTATGCAGTCTTGATGATTATGCAGCTTTGTAAATGCTGGGCGAATTGCAGAGATTAGTGCAGCTGTTAATGGGTTTGGGAACTGAAATGATGCTGTGAACTGAGATGATGCTGTGAGGGAGAGAAATAGAGGCCGAGACGATTCTCCCATGGCTCGAGCTTCTGCAACTTCAGACCGAGACCGTAAAGGTTGTCAATGAGAACCACCTTGAAGTCTCTTCCTTGGTGCTGACGGCGAGGATATAGGCGTGGATTCGGGTGGGACCCCAACCGTCCGGGTTGAAGGGGACTGCTCCGATTTATATCAATCAGAATTTTTCACAACAGGTTGTGATTAGGGATGGTGATAAGGTTGGATTCAAAGAGCCGAACCCATGAGGGTGAAGAGGTTGCTTCGGTAGGGTATAGGTATCGCCGGTGGAAGCTTGATAACGATATGTATTTTGTGGCAGCGGAGTGAAGGTATGTGTAGAGAGGTCCGGCGGGCGGCCAAGGCGAGGTTGCCGCCCGCCGGTGAAGCTGAATTACTAGGTTGTTAACCTAGCTCTGATACCATGTAAGATAAATTGATAGAGATAGAAAGAGAGAGAGCAAATGTATTAACTCTGTATTTCAATGTGTGTATTACAAAGAGAACAAGCTCTCTCTTTATAGAGAGCATAAGGCACATGCGCCGAAAGCATACATACTAAATTAATAATATAGCACCGAAAGGTGGGTTTACTTTACAGACATGTACAGGTAAGGAATGCATCTGATATAGTATTATATTAAGGGATGCATCTGATAACACTATTATATTAACAAGAGGTAAGGTCCCTCTGTGTTTTAAAATTAGTTGTTTAAGTTCTTTTTGTGCGTGTTTTTATTTTCTGTTCTTTTTTTTGTCCTTCATTTAGATTTTCGTATCTATTAAGTGTAAAAGTTTGACGTATGGGGCGGATGTTCGTGAAGATGTTCGAGCGATTGTATGAGCAGTCGTCTGGTAGGTTTTTTAGAGAAATTTCAAAATTTTCACTTGGAGAAATTTTAGAATTGTTCAAAAAAAATTCAAAATTTTCAATTTCAAAGAAAAATTTCATAATTGCACTAACTAAAGATCGCCAACTCAGTGAAATTTATCATTTTTTTTTTGAAATTTCATATTTATCATAAATCTTATTTGATAGATTTTGACGAGAGCACTTTAATAATATGATTTTTTTTTTTTATTAAAAATAGATATTTAAATCAAAAGTTATTGAATTTTTAAGTTTTAAATTTTTTCAAAAAGTGAAAGATGTTGAAGTGTATATATGTTAGTGCTAGAATTCAATAAATAAGGATATTTTCGTTAGAAAATTATTTCTATATTTTCTAAGAACCTTAGCTATTTCGGTATTTTCTAAAAACCTTAGCCATTATTAGGGGTGGGCGCAGGTCAGTTGCGGTTATGAAACCTCCAATTCGCTATTCGTCCGTTAGATTGACGGATTGGAGAAAATCAATCCGCATTCATCCGCTAATTCGGCGGATTCGGATTGAACGGATTGACGGATGGATGCGAATCAGTTTGATGGTTTAAAATTTAATAAATTTTCAACATAATTCAACTTGTGTACTTTCTCAAAAAAATAAAAAAATAAAAGTATTACAGTCAATGACTTACAAAAATATTACAATCACTGCATGTTTCATCCACATAAAGTATTACAATATGTGGTTTTTAAAATATAAAACAATTCAAACCACCAAAATCATGAACAGAGTAATAGTAAAGATTGTATACCTCTATATTGTTATATCTATATCTGTTTTTGAAAACAAAAACCAACCAATATATATCATATTTTTTATTTTTAGAGTTAGATTTAAAAACCAAAAAATATAGATAAATAATGCATTTATTTTTTTTTAATTCAAAAAATATATTCAAGTTGAAAACTCTTTTTCAACAAAATATCTAAACAAATTGAAAACATAAAGTTTTACAAATTATTAAGAGTGTTCGCGGTTTGGCGGTTCGGTTGCGGCCAAATGAACCTCAAATCTGCCATCTGTCCAAAACTAGGCGGATTGGAAAAAATCAATCCGCAATCGTCTGCTTGTCATCACGCATCCGTCTAAAATGAGGCAGATCGGTTCGGTTCGATCGGTTTGGACGGATGAGTATATACGCTGCTCACCTCTAACTACTATTATAATATTTATTATTTTTCGTCTTATAAAATTTTAATACGAGGGATCTTTAAAAAATATACAATAATGTTTTAGAGCTCTAAATTGGGAGCACTAGAGCATCACTAATGATGTGGCACAGGGGGCCCCACCAAAGTGATGTGATGTTTTGGCTTGAGTTTGTTTGTTCAACAATGATTCATCCCACTAAAAACACCACCACTAATAGCACTAATGCATTAAAAAAGTAAAAAAAAATAAAAAAAATACAACTCCAAGACCAAAACATCACATCATTACTGACGGAACCCACTGCCACCTAATTAGTGGGAGCACTAATTAGTGCTCCAAAGCATTTTTCTTGTTTGTTTGTTTTTTTTTTTAGTTCATTAGTGCTATTAGTGATCCAAAAATTAGTGAGATGAATCACCACTCAAAAATATATATATATATATATATATAATAATTTTTATTTTTGAAAAGTTAAAAACGGTAATGGAAATAAATGAAAATCACAAACAGCCGTTAGATTTGATGAAATCACAGTGTCCAGTGAACCGCCTCTGGTAGCTGATCAGAGAAGCCCCTTTCATAAAATTCAGAGAGTTGAATTGGATCGATTGGGAAGGTTCGTACAATGGTGGAAGAGAAGGCAACCGATATATCAGGCATTGAGGGCGAGGACGAGGACGATGAAGAACCCGGGGAGGTAATCGAATCAGCACCGCCTCTCAAGGTCGGTGAAGAGAGAGAAATCAACTCCTCTGGTATCATGAAGAAGCTCCTCAAGAGTGGTCTAGGTTGGGATACCCCTGAGTTCGGCGACGAAGTCACTGGTAACGTTCTCTCTCTCTCTCTCTCTCTCTCTATAATGCTTTTGATAATTTGATTGTAATTATATGTTGCATTTGATCACTCTGTGAATGGGGTTTGTTTGATTGATTGAATTGAATACAGTTCACTATGTTGGTACTTTACTTGATGGAACCAAGTTCGATTCCACTAGTGATCAAGATAAACCTTTCAATTTCAAGCTTGGCCATGGTGAGTTTTTGTGTTCTCCTCATTGAAATCTCAGTTTGCTTTCTTTTGTTTTCATTTTTGTGTTAAAAAATTTATGATTTAGTCTAAAAAATTTATGATTTCAATTCATGTAGGCCAATTGGAGACTTTTGTAAGAATCAGTAACAGTTTAAGCCTAATTTGATGGTAAAAATATCATTTCAAAATTTGAATAATTTAACCATATAACCAAACTCCCACCAAATTGGTTGTGGGGTAGTTTATTCAAAATATTGTAAAAAATGAATGCTTGCTTGTGTGGTTTAAGTTATTTAAACATTAAAATAACTTTTCGCTCATCAAATCAAGCATTTGTAAATTGAAATTAGATACTCTGGGGATTAAATAGATGAAATTTGTAGTTTAGGGATGAATCAGGAAAAATGGTAATAGTTTTGGAGATAAAAGTGAAATTAACCCTTCATTCTTTTTGGTTTAGGAAAAATGCCATTTGCTCTGTTTGGTTGTTGAAACAATTTTGGTGAACAATCGAAATTTAAATATTTTGGTTCTCATGCCCGATGATCCATAAACCTGCCACTGAACTGATCCTAGGCTTAATTTAGTTCTGCCCTTCAATGTGTATTATCTTCAATACAAACTCATTTTCTTTTCTGGGGTTATTAGAAGAAGGATAATGTTTGCCTCTGTGATTCTTTACTTTCATGGAGTTACTTTTTGGTTTTCCTTCAACTTTGATTGGTTTATTGATGTGGTTCGTTAGGTCAAGTGGTTACTGGATTGGACCATGCAATCATTACCATGAAGAAGGGGGAGACGGCATTGTTCACGCTGCCCCCAGAATTGGGTTATGGAGCCACAGGCACAAATGGTGTCCCTCCCAATTGTGTTATTCAGTTTGAAGTGGATCTCATCTCATGGATCACAGTAGCAGATGTTTGCAAGGATGGTGGAATTATCAAGAAAGTTATGGAGAAGGGAGAACAAATTGGCCCACCTGGTGATTTAGATGAAGTTCTCGGTAATCTATATTATTTTTTTTATTATTAATTAGTTATTTGATTCCATATGATTTTCATTGATGGCAAGTTCAATGTTATTAGGTTGTTTAGTTGCATTTTTCAATTGTTGTTCTACTTGTAAGAACAATGATTCAAGGATTTTTTTTTTTTTTGTTTCTAATGCAGTGAAGTATCAGGTGAGGCTGGATGATGGTGCTATGGTTGCAACAACACCAGAAGAAGGATTCGAATTTCATGTGAAAGATGGTAATTGGCTAAGAAAATAATGATTTACATTTGTTTTTAATTTTTCGGATTAAACATTTACAATGCAGTGAAGTATAAGGGTATAGTTCCACTGACATCTTTTATGGAAAATATTGATGTTTGATTCTTTTAGGCCATTTTTGTCCAGCACTGCCAAAAGCACTCAAGACCATGAGAAGGGGAGAGAAGGTCAATCTAATTATTCAACCTAAGTGTATGTCCTTCCATCATCATTGTTTGTTTGTAGAGTTTTGGGACTTGTCAATTGGTAATATTGATTTTAGTTTAATAATTATTTGAAAAATATCTGTCCAACTTATGCTTTTTGAAACTCAGTAGCATGCCAAATACACACTTTAGGTGAATGATCTTTTGAATTTTCATATTCTTTATTTAGTCAAACGTGTAACTGGGCCATTGATTTTATTCAACTTTTGGGCCATTATCGAATGGTTCAAAAGCTCAAGCACATCTTTCATGGTTTGGTTGGATAAATCTCTAGTATATATGATTGTTTTTATCATTCTAGCATTGCTTCTATAGCTGTTGTTTAGCATTTCATGATAGTGAAAGATTTAGTGGAAGAACTCACATCCACCTTTCTGTTAGCTCTATAGATTTCTAATGTACCTCTAAGATTTTTCACTGCTGAAAAATAATTGTTGCAGATGCTTTTGGAGAGAGTGGTAACAATTCTAAAAATGAATTTCCTTTGATACCACCAAATGCTGTATTAAACATTGATCTGGAGCTGGTGTCATTCAAGCCTGTCATTAATGTTACTGATGATTCCAAGGTAATGAAGAAGATTTTGAAAGAAGGGGAAGGCACTCTCACTGCAAATGACGGAGCAGCTGTTACCAGTGAGTATCCCAATGTGAACATTACATTTTTGAGCAATGTTATCGAATCAATATGGATTAGAAAATTGTAACAACTTACGATAATAAGGTATAAAAATTACATATGTATTAATGTAGACCCTTTGGTGGTGCTCTCAATTTTATGCATTTCATAGTTGGTGGTCTCACACTCTTGCTCCCACTCCCGCTCCATGCATTGGGCACTTAGCAACATTTATCTAACTAAGCTATTAATATTTATTTCAAAGTCCAGTAGAGTTATGTATGATTATGAATAACAACCAAATTTGGTATTAAAAATAGGTAAAAAGATTGAGTTGTTTTGTGCTTGATAAGGGTGTCCATTGGCAGCTCAGATCACATTCTGGATTGTTAGTTTTCGCGTGTTTTATTTTATTTTTTATTCCAGTTAATGATCATTTGCATAAAGATATAGGCATTTTCTCTTGATAAGATGGGATATTCATGCCGCAGTATAGATTCTGCCTTATGACAGTCAAGCCAAAGAAAAACATATGTACACTATAGTTATGTGCGTGCTGTGTGTGTATGTGTGACAGAGAGAGTCATAAGAACCTTTCCATTTCATCATGTTAACCTATCAATCAGATTCTCTTTGCTACAACTACTTTCTTCTCTTTTTTTTTTCTTTCTCAACCTGATTGCCATTAGATTAATGCTGGGTTTGGATTTTGGATTTGTGGAGAGGTTTGTGAAGGGAAAAGTGCAAAAAAAAAAAAAAAGAAGCCGCTATTTCATTCACTTTTTCCTTGGCAAATCTCTCTACAATTCCAAGATCCAAACACAGTCTAATAGTCTTGTCTCTCCTGTGGATTTCATCACTTGTTTGGTTTTAAATCTTCTCATTTGTGTTAGTATTTGAAGCAACCAAATAAATTTAGAGAAATCATGGATACACTTGTGCATGGTTTTTCCTGCTTTATTGTTGTACATTCATGCAAAAACCACGTGTCTAAGCTGATTATGATTGGAGCCTTTTGTTCTTGAAATAGCAACCATCAGAAAAAACAAAACAAAATAAAATAAACAGGTGAATGTAGAAGATATGCAAAAGCTTTAAATATGTAGTAAATGTATGTTGTACTTCATAATGTGAATGTCAACTTTACTGATTTTGCTTCTGTTTATAGTTCCAACTTACAAGTATAGCTCAGTTTCTCCTGTAGCTCACTTTGATGTTTTGTTTGCAAATTTCTGCAGTTAGGTATACAGCCATGCTAGAAGATGGCACTGTGTTCGAGAAGAAAGGATTTGAAGAAGGGCCATTGGAGTTCATTACAGATGAAGGTTATTCCATATTAAAATTTTCTTGGTCTCTTCTGACTTGAAATGTGTGTCAGATGATTATGATGGACTTGTCATTAGTGTAATGCTTCAACATGGACATGGGGTGTTTAAAAAAAAAAAAAAAACATGGACATGGGGTGTTGTTGGGCATGGAAACTCCCCATTAACTAGACTAGACATAAGGCCACGTTATTAATAGATGATGTTAACTTGTTGAGCATCCTTGTTCTTAGAACCAAATGACTAGGTGCTGCTCAATAAAAGGCATGGCACAGTGCATATTTTTGATAGAAACTAAGTGGATGCTTTTTATGTGCCCAAACAAACTTTGAACTTGGTTGCCATGTCAAAAGTGTTGTACCTATTTTAAATGTTGGTGCTTCATTTCATAGTATGAGGACCTGCTATAACTAACTGTTTGCATTTGTCTGTTTGTAGAACAAGTAATTGCTGGATTGGACCTAGCAGCAGCAACAATGAAGAAGAGGGAGCAGGCAATATTGACAATTGCTTCTGAATATGGATTTGGCGGCACAGAAGCTAAGCGTGATCTCGCTGTAGTTCCACCAAATTCAACTATAGTCTATGAAGTTGAGATGTTGGATTTTGTAAAGGTGATTTCTGCACTAGTGAAAGTTTAAAATGTATGATGAGTTGATATTAGCTGTAGGACAATAAAATTATGTTACATGCGAGTCATATAGGACTTTAAATGCTGACCATCATTGGAGATAAAGTGGTCATTTCGAGAGATGATGAAAATATAGTTTTTCTAAACTCAAATATTTTTGTTTTTACAAAATTAACCAATTAATGAATTTGACAATGTTTTAGTGACACATTATGCTTACGTAACTTGGGATGATCTATAATATAAGCATACTTCAAAGATTTTATAAGTGCTATCAGATTGTTTTTCTCTTGTTCAGAGGATTACCAAAAGTTCCTCATTTGAATACCTAATACATATTATTTCTATTCTTGCAATGAGGTTTCTGATACAACTTGTATTTTCTTATTTAACTTGCCAAAAAGATACCTCCTCCCAATAGATTATTATGATGCTGCTGCCAAAATTCTTACTACTTCCTGTTCTATTTGTCTGATAAAAAGGAGACAGCACCATGGGAAATGAGTAATCCAGAGAAAATTGAGGCAGCTGAGAGGAAGAAAGAAGAAGGCAATATACTCTTTAAAAATAGAAAGTACCAAAGAGCTGGCAAAAAATATGACAAGGTAGTACATGTGACATGTGATTTCTCTTGAACTTAATGAGGCTTGATATTGCTTAATTTTTTTCAATTAATAATTTGCCTTAGGCAGCTGACTATGTTAGTGAAGATGTTTCCTTTGGAGATGATGATCAAAAGCTAGTCAAAGCATTAAGAGTGTCATGCTGGCTAAATGGTGCAGCTTGCAGCCTCAAGCTGAATGATTTCCATGAAGCAATCAAGCTGTGTTCTAAGGTAAAGAGTAAATGCAAAGTTGCTAACATGCATTTGTAAAATTGAGAAACTAAAGAAGTGGATTTTGGTTAATGTGGGAAGACTTCATAAAACTAACTTGGATTAAATTGAAAAGAATTCAAAATAAAGTAGATGGTGCTTTTATGCCATGGATGTAGCAGTGTGATGTGCACATGATATCAAGCACGAAAGTATGAACAAACTAGTCAACATTTTGGGGAACCAAATTGGATAACTTGATACTGAGCTTGACTATTTGCATATTTAATTTTATGTCTGTCACATTCAATCCTTAACAGGTCCTAGATGTGGAGTTCCATAATATAAAAGCTTTGTATCGGCGAGCGCAAGCTTATATGGAAATTGCAGATTTAGACTTGGCTGAATTGGACATCAAGAAGGCCCTGGAGGCTGATTCTCAGAACAGGTATGGAGATGTAATTTGGTCTGTCCAAACTTAGTCTTGGGTCTGTTTTCCTTTGCCTGTTTACATTATGTAATTTATAGGGACAATTAGCATTGCAAAGTTGCTTTTCAGGGAGCTTAAGTTGATCCAGAAGAATTTGAAACAACGTCAAGCTGAGAGCAATAAGAGAGACGCAAAGCTCTACTCGAACATGTTTTCTCGTATGACAAAGGACTCTTCTGTGGCTACTACTAAGGTTAGTTGTTGTGAAACTATTTCCCAAATTTGATTGCAATAATGTACTTCATAAAAACAAAACTACAATATTTAGGCCCTGTTTGGTAATGTTTATATTTATCATTCTTTATTTATAATTACAAAAAAATTGAAAGCTGTCAACTCGTTTGATATCTATTTTTGTTTTCAAAACTTGTAAATGGTTTGCAGAATTTACTAATTTTTGTAGCCACATAAAAGTTGGTTTCATTTGTCAAGAAAAAAGTTTCTATTCCTTACTCCTCCCCTCCCCCTCGGGTCACCACCCACCACTGGACACCACATCCGGCCCCCTCCCCTCCGACCACTATTTCCAGCTTTGACCACCATCTCCGTGGCTGGGAACCACTGGCCACCATCAACTACCTCCCATAGGCGTCAATCACCTCTTTCCGGAAATCACATCCAAGGGAAGACAATCACTTTTGGCCACCACCTCTTGCCTCTCGTTTTCAAAGCAAGTTTTTAAAATACATTTGTACAAAACATGTTTTTTTATGTTAGTTTTTAAAAATAAAAATAAACATGTTTAATGTTATATGTAAATAAAAACCTTAGTGCTTGTATAGAAATTAATTGCTTGTGAAAGCAATAAATTTTTTCGTCTATCAGCAACTCCAGCATATCCACACAACCACAACAACAACAATTGCCAACTTATCCCTCACCTCACTTGCTGATGGTACAACCAATAATTCTAATGTAAAACCTTAAACTCATCCTGATCACTTTACTGTTGTCATTGACACGTTCAGATTTACTAGTGCAACCTCTGCTTCTGTTGTTTACCGTCACCACCCTCGCCTCTAAACCTTCTGCTGCCCAGATCTTCACTGCCATTTTCATCACTTGACCGCTTACAGTTGCTTTCACAACACTATTGCCCTCGAAGTTTCTTCTTCAGTTTATTGCAAGATATTGTTTTGTACTTATTTTTTTTCTTGGTTCTTATATCTAGAAATGATGAAGCTTCCACCATGTCGCATAGAAGGAGCATGGTGTTCATCTGTTGATTGCATTCTCTATAAAGTACACTTATTCATCACTTGTGGATTATTTGAAATATTGTTTCATCAAATATCTCTCCTGTGACAGAGATTGAAGGTTGAGGAGGTTGTAGATAATAAGAGAGATGAAGAGATTATGGCAATGGAAACGGAAATTGTTTCTGTGAGTTCAGCACCCCCTCCTGACAATGAAATGGTCATTGATTCTTCTTGATATATATATATATAATTTCTGTAATACATATTTCTGTAAAATAACCGCTAAAAGGCAAGAGGAATGTATATTTTAGGCATATAGAAAGTATACTTTATTTTCGGGTCCACTGAGATGTGGAGATAGGTACCAAATCCATGTCTAATCTTCCCCAATTAAGTGGAAAATACTCGCTACCTGAGTAACTGCTGTTTGTTTAGTTGTGTTTCATTTTCTGTTTTCATTTTTAAAAAGCGCAGAAAACTTATTTTGGTGAATTGTTTTCGGGTTTTATTTATTTTTATTTGGAAAACAACCAACTTTATATGATATGTTGTTTTTGAGTTTTCGAAAACTAATTTTCCTTAAAAATGAAAGTGATATGAAAATGATGAGTGCTTTAAATTTTTTATTGCTTTTGTTTTTGCAAACAGAAAAAATTAAAACACAAAAATTAAAGCATAACCAAGCAAGAGGAGTACTAGAGGGTAGGTTGTAATGAAGAATACTATGAAATTAAGTTTAAGGTTACACACTTCATTGTGCCAAATGTAATTTTCTTGTCGAGTATTATACATTAAACTTTCGTTTGGGATGTGGGTTGATTTTTTTATTTTTTTGACTTTTTGACTATTTTAATCTGAGGTTAAAAAATCTCGTTTGGGATGGTTTTTTTTTATTATTTTCATTTTTGTGAGAGAAAAAAAATGAAATGATTATGGTTTAGATGTGATATTTTTTTGTCTTATTGGTTTTTCATCTTATTTTGTCTTTTTGTGACTAAAATAGCCAAAGTAACTTATGCCAAACATGAACCTTGTGTACTTGGGCATTGAATAATTTTTGTTATATAGAGATAGAAAAGGTCTTTGTTAGAAAAATTGTTTAAATTTAAATGGACTTAACAACTTTTATTATTATTGTGTGATTTTAGTTCTCTTGGTCAGAAATCATTTCATTGCTTCAGCATGTTTCATTTGTTCTCTCCATTGGGATCGGAAGGGAAAATGGAAATCAAAATATTGTAGTATCTAATATAGGTGAAAAAATAAAAGAAAGGAAAATGATTGGGAACTCTAAAACTCTCCCCCTTAATCCCCCTAATTCCTTTTTGGGCAACTGTCTTTTTTTTTTTTTTCTTTCTTTTTTTTTTTTTTTTTATACTTGAAATGGAAATTGTGGGGATTCGGGGCCCCCGGATTGGGGGGATGAATCAAAGCCCTAAAAGAAATAATTGTATTTTTTCACTATGGAAAAATAAAATAGAATATGTGATATAAATAGAGAAAATTGTCATTCAGTGTTAATGTTTAAAAATAATTATACATTAATAATAAAAATTTATAATTTTAATTATTAATATTTATAATCTCTAACATTGTGTTGTAATTTTATTTTTCTTTCTAACATCACTGTTGAGTTATTTCCCCATATAAATATGTGTGTGAGATTTTTTTTCTTTCATTTGAAATTTAATGGACAATCTCGACTAACTTGTTTACGAGTTTTCTTTATCATGTAACTTATAAGTCATTTATTATCATTTCTTACCAAATTATTTGATCCAATTGCAATGAAAAAGTAAAAAGAGAGAAGGTGATGCTTGCAAGAGGATGGTGACGGCGAAACTTTGAAGGAGAAGGATGGCAATGATTTCAACGCACCTAGAGTGCATAAAGACCTCATACCAATTGTCACAGGATGTCTATTTCAAGTACGCAACAAAATATCTTTTTGCCCATAAGGCGCTTCAACTGCATTAAGTTCAAATCCACTTAATCTCTCATTGACCATTGAGTATTGAATCCTAACTTGTTTATCAAATGCAAGTCCAATGTTATGTCTAACAAGAACAACTCTCACAATGAAGCTTTGGCTTCCATGCCACAAATGGATTGAACGTCCACGAGTGCATCCTATATGGCTTATGTCGCTTCATGACACTAAACTTGCTCTTGAGTAAGGCGCTCGTCCAACTAAAATCCATTTCAGTCTAGGCGTCTTGTATTAGTGTTGTTAATGATTGACCAAATACACTGTTGTCCAACTATGCACTAACGTATAATCCTCAACCTAATAGATAAATTTTCTTTCTTTTGTATCGGGTCTCTTGTTGCGCCTGTCTTGAATAGTCACAAATGACTAAGGTTGCATGCGTGACCACAACTCAAATCCTCATGTATACGTTGTCATGTTCACGCTAGGGTCTAGTGGTAGCAAAACTCGCATTGATAAATTTGTTACCTCTTTTTATTTTTGGGAGATTATTATATTTAAGGCAAAATTGGTAAACTATTTATGAGCAATTTTATTAAATAAAAATATTTATTTTTAAAAGTTAAATGGGAACTTAGGTCTCGTTTGGAAACAAGTTTTTTAGTAATTTTTTGATTTTTTGGCTAAAAATGATGTGTATGTTTTGGATGACTTTTTAGTTTTTTACGAAAAGATGTGCAAAATGTTAGAAAGAAAATGAAATCTTTGACTTTTTAGTATAGGTTGTTGACTTTTTAATTTTTTTAATAAATTTTTGACTTTTAAATTAAAAAGTAACATTAACCTTATTTACAATTGAGGCAAAAGCGTAGGTACAAGCTCATTTTTGCCCAGTCCCTTATCAAAACCATCTTGGGTTATTTTCCAAGAATTCTACACTTTATGATATGTTTTCTCTTTTACATTGACACTGAATTTTCATATTACTCATTACTCAAGTGTAACATTCTTAGTTGCTTGCATTTTTTAATTTCATTTTGTTTATGTGCAGGACGATTTTATATGGATCTTCCAACATCATATTATTCATTTTACAAACAATTTTTAATTTATTAGAGCTTGTAGATTGAGGTCTCTTTTGAAAATATAAAAAAAAGTCAATTTATTAATTTATTGATTATTTAAGTTATATCACTTTTTTAATTTCTTACACATTTTTTTTATAAAAAAAATCAATAAATTAACTCTTTTTTTTTACTTCCAAAAATAAATATTTTTTTATTTGATAATTTTATACTCTCACTTGCATATTATTCGAAGAGTCCTTTACTTTTTTTAAAAAAATAAAAATAAAAATAAAAATAAATTGTTTTTGAAGCCCGCAGGCGACGCGGGACCCATGTTAGTGATGTGGCCTGCCACGTCACTTTCGGTATTAAAATATGTGCTACATTTTTGTGCGCCTAGAAAATATAGTGTAGGGTTTATGGAGTATACGCTTTCGTCTCCTCTTTGCTTCACTGCTTTCAAACCCTTCTCCAAGCGAAGCGACGCAACTCTCTCTCTATCTCTCTTGAAACTCATCTCTTTCTACGGCCTCTGATCGATCGAGCCGTAGAAGAAATGCTCGAGGTTTACCGGACCAGCTCCATTGACTGGAAGCCGTCTCCCGTCGTAGCCCTAGCCACCAGCGCCGACGACTCTCAAGTCGCCGCCGCTCGCGACGACGGCTCTCTCGAGATTTGGCTCGTCTCTCCCGGCTCCGTCGGCTGGCACTGCCAACTGGTACTCCTCCTCCTCCTACTCACTCCTTTTCATCATCTACTCGTACATGTTTTCTATATCATATCACATGTCTTGTCTTACTCTTCTCACGAATTTGATTGATTGATTGATTTTCTTCAAAGACAATACATGGAAACAGCAATTCTAGGGTTTCTTCTCTTGTTTGGTGTCGCTCCGGTTCGACTGGTTTGCCTTCTGGTCGGTTGTTTTCGTCTAGCATTGATGGGTCGGTTTCAGAATGGGATCTTTTTGATTTGAAACAGAAGGTATACATATACTCTCTCTGTTTATGATGCCACTACAGTTTACATTAAGTTTCTATGTGTAAAAATGTATCCTTTTCAATTGTATCCCAATTAAAATAAGCTTTTTGGAAAGGCAATTCATAATAAATGCTGCCCAAATCACTTCAAAACTGGTTCTGATTTTTTTATTGCAAGCAATTATTTTCGGTTGTTATTGCATTAATTGACTGGTAATTAAAAGGGGATTAATGACTTGCAGATTTCTTGAAATGTGTCAATATGAGGATTGATGATGCTTCTTATATTCATTTATTGTTGCTTCATTTGTTTTTCTATTCCTTTTGATTATACTAATAATAATTTGGTTTACTCTATATTTGTTTGCAGATTGTGCTAGATACAATTGGTGTCTCGATTTGGCAAATGGCTGCAGCAACCAATATTAGTTCGGCCAGTCGTACAAAGGATGAGCCCTTGCATATTGAAAATGGGCATGATAATGATGAACTTGATGATGATGAGCATGAAACAAGTGAGAGTGAAGATGATAAAAACTTGGTTGAGCTTTATGAACAACCAATCATTGAAAATTTGCGTGTAGCACTTGCCTGTGATGATGGTTGTGTGCGAATATATAGTATCTTCGACTTAGAAAAGTTGACTTATGTAAAGTCGTTGACAAGGGTTAGTGGTGAGATTACTGCACCTTTTGGGACAAATGACTATGCTTTTTCATTTATTGCTGTCATTCTATGAAAATTACTTTTGTCTTGTTAACATTTGCAGGGCGTGTTCTAAGTGTGACCTGGAGTCCTGATGGAAATTTGATATATTCAGGAAGTAGTGATGGGTACGTCAATTTTTTGAGATAACTGTAGGCACAAAGCTTCAATGCCTCTGATTGCAAAAGATGTGCTACATGCTTCCAATCATATATTATTAATAGCTTGTAATTTGGGTGGACATTATTAAATTCCAAAGTTTCTTGTAATACAAATTGTTAAAATTTCCAAATACGATATGGCATTTTGCAGGTTCATCAGATGCTGGGATGCTAAACTGGCTCATGAGATCTATAGGATAACAGTTGGGCTTGGAGGTTCGGGCAGTGGACCCGATCTTTGCATATGGTCATTACTTGCACTGAGGTAAATGTGGAATTATTTTTTTGATACTGGATGTATATAGTCTATGGAGTTTGCAATTATGTTTGTAAGGGTGCAGTTTTTGGTTGTTGGGCCACTTTATGTTGTTTAAAACTAGATTTTTTTTTTTTTTTTTTAAACTTTTAAAAATAGGTGTGGGACACTTGTTAGTGGAGATAGTATGGGTAGTGTTCAGTTTTGGGATGGTCAGCTTGGAACCCTTTTGCAGTCTCATTCTTGTCACAAGGGTGACGTCAATACTCTGGCAGCAGCTCCTAGCCATAACAGGGTATTCTCTGCTGGTTCTGATGGTCAGGTACTGGATACTGGTTCTTTTTAAGATTCAATTTAGTTGTATTCACAATGCTTTTATGCATAAACCCTTGATTGAACCATTAAACAGGCTGAACTTAAGTAGAGGATGTCATGTTGCTTTAGCCGTGCAAGTTCAGCATATGATTTGAAGTCTAATTACTATGCCATCCACTCTTATTATCATTAATTTAGTTGTTACGTGATAGTTTTGACATTTTGTTGTTGCCTCCTTAAACAATTGTGGCACAGTGTGTTCCATTGGTGCCAGTAACTCAGTGCCCATGCCAGGTGTTACATTCCAATAAAAAATGTCACTGCATGATTAATTCAGTATTCAAGTTGGTATGGAACATATTAAGGAATTGGCAGATTAATTTACCTGTTGGTCCTCATTTGGAAACTTGTCCTGAATTCGAATCATCATTTATGTCAAATAGCAGATAGCTCCTTTTCCTCTTGTAACTCTTCTTCTTGCAATCTGTTATGTGCAATCATGTGAGTCTTCACAACAGAACTTAACGTTGTTTGGTTGGGAATTTAGGAAGAGATTTGGAAATGGAAAGGGAAAGGGAAAAGGTAGGTGAAATGTGAATAAAATATACTTACATTTCTTCTAGTTTCATACACCTTTTCGCTTCCCCTTTCCAAATCCCTTCCCAAATCTCTTTCCAAATTCCCCCACCAAACACAGCGTAAAAGTACCTGCTATTCAGCAATGTTTCATTAAATTAGAAATGGAAGGTTGGGCAAGTGCAACATAGGTGTGAGAGGGTCAAGTTCATCTTGGAAAAAGGTCACTTACACGCGCAGTTTACTAATAGTAATGGAGTCTTGATCTAAAACTTTTATTAGCATCTTAGTGAAGTTCTGTACAATAAATTAATATTCTGCAGTATTATCTCGGGTTTACTTCATTTATTTTGTTATTTTTGTTGCTTGTTAGATTCAAAATTGAAGGGCATGTACACAGATTAATTCTGGTAAATGATTTAAAATTGAAGGTGCCCCCCCTCAAGGGCAATGTACACAGACATTATTTCTGGTAAATAATTTAAAAAATTAAATTAAACCTTAATATTTTTGACGCATAATTGTTTACCAAGCAATGTCTAAGAGACATCTACAACATAAGAAGCATGAACATGGACAAGAGCGCATGCACAAGCACACATGCAGAGGTAGGATCTTTCTGTTGGGGTGCCAAATTCATACTTTGAAAATGTTCGTTATACTTTGAAAATGTTTGAGGCTCAACATTGGCGCTATGCCTCATGGGCATAATTGCCTTTGGCAAATCCTACTAGGAGAGAATGTGCCATCAAAACCTATGTATGGAATCTCAATAATAGAGACAAATTCTAACAAACTTGATATCCTTCTGCAAAATCCTACTGAAATTCCAGAAATCTAGGTGTGTAGTTACGGTCACATCCCTAACCTTCTATATATAGAAAGAAGTACTCCTTGCATTGCAAGCTTCTTGCTTATCAGTGGATACCTTGTGGCATATAGGGGTGTTCAAATTACCAAGTGAACTGAAGAACCAAACCAAACCAAACTGACCTATTTTGGTTGGGTTAGTTTGATTTTGAGTGCATTGGTTTTGTTCTGGGTCTTCAAATAATCAAAACCGGTAAGATTGGGTTGATTATTGGTTTAGGCCTTGCCTAAACTGAACCAACCCAAGAACTGAACCTATATCTATATATATATATTAAAATTTTATTTGTATTAATGTCTTTACCTAATTGGTCTATTGTAGTGAACTCGATTGCACCTAATGATTTTCCACATACAAGAATTATTAGGTGAATGAAGTACTAAGCTTGAGTTGGATTTTGCATTTGATTTAATTTGTATTGGTTGTATTGATGGATTTAATTTGTATTGGCTTGTATTAAACAATATTTTGCTCTTTATTTGGGTTATGTTCAAATATTAAAACCTTGTTTATTTTAATTATTTATTATTTATTGATTCATTTATTTTTAATTTAGTGGAACCGTGGTTCCAACCCGAACTAACCCGAGCTACATTGGGTTGTGTTGGGTCTAGTGTATGATTGGTTTGGTTGTGGATCCGAAAACTTGGAACCAATCATGATTGGGTTGGTTACGAATTTAGTGCTAAACCGAACCAAACTGACCCATGAACACCCTTTTCATATAGTAATCAATTTGTTTTCTTCTATTTGCTTAGTAAAGTGGCAATGGTAATAGATTCAACAAATGAAGTTTTATGAATGAGCCAAGTGAGATTCACTCGTTGGTTTGTTGGAAGATTG
This sequence comes from Camellia japonica, assembly GCA_030407325.1. NCBI lineage: Eukaryota > Viridiplantae > Streptophyta > Magnoliopsida > Ericales > Theaceae > Camellia > Camellia japonica. The sequence goes on from JAPPVO010000016.1 coordinate 170,458,007, forward strand.
TGAATCATGGCTGATGTTTGAGCTTCAGTGGTTCATTTGCTGGATACCATCTTTTATGGTTTTGGAGCATTTTAAACTGTTGTAGCTCTATTTAGAACTTTTGTGATTTATATTTATCTTATATTTTTGCAAGAGATACGTCGTAGACCAAAAAAAAAAAACTGTATGATTCTCTGATGCTGTTGCGTTTTTTTGGGTAGGTTATTCTTTATAAGCTCTCTAATGACACAGTTGGGTCTGGTGATGACAATTCCTCTGCAAAAGTGATGAAGAGATGGATCTATGTTGGTTATGTCAGAGCTCATACGCATGATGTGAGGGCCTTAACAGTTGCAGTGCCAATTAGTCGAGAAGGTTTTTCCATGACTAATGCTAGATATTGTTTGGGTTTTTGTGTTCCTAGTGTTATATCATATTTATTTCAGCTGTGTTTCAGTTCATTAACTTTATTCTTTTCATTGGCAGATCTGTTGCCTGAAGAAAAGGTAAAAAGGGTTCGTGGTATGGAGAAGCCCATTGATTTCAGTTACCATAAATGGGCCCATCTGGGAGTTCCTATGCTTATCTCAGCTGGTGATGACACTAAGCTCTTTGCTTATTCTGCCAAGGAGTTTTCCAAGTTCTCTCCACATGATATCTGCCCTGCACCACAGAGAGTTCCCAGTCAACTGGTGCTGAATACCGTCTTTGATCAAACACCTTTGCTTCTAGTACAGGCTTCATATTGGTTAGATATTTTGTGTGTTCGTGTCAAAAGCGGTGCCATTCCTGGTATGGGTTCTGGTTCTTCTGGTGGCCTTGCGACAACGAATTTGCTAGCCCGGGTAAAGAGTAAGGCATCCCGAAAGATCATTTGCAGCACCATTTCTACTTCAGGAAAGCTTTTTGCGTATTCCGACCATGTGAAACCCAGCCTGTTCGAATTAAAAAGGTCTGGAGTTGGAAAAAGTGCGTGGACTGTAAATAAAAGGAAACTTCCTTCGAATCTACCTTTTGCGCATTCTATGGTTTTCAGCTTTGATTCTTCTCGGTTGATGATAGCTGGACATGATAGAAGGATATATGTGAGATTTCTCTTTTAGCGTTACTCATCCTCTTGTTTCTCTTTTTTATTTTTTTTCCCTTCAGCATTTATCATGATGATGATGATGATGATGATGATGATGATGATGATAAGGGAGGATAAATTAAAACTGCGGATCTTCTATAACTTATAAGACCGAACTTCACACGAGATCTGTGCTTAATGTTTTTAGGCTGGTTTTGCTGCCAAGTCAAGTGGCTTGTGTATATCATATACTTCATGCACATGCTTCTCTTTTTGGTTGTTTGTTTGTTATTTTATGATTTTTAGCAATTCTTTTATTTGTTAGTATTATTGTTGTCATCATTCTTTCCATTGAGACTGCTAGAAGCATAAAGATTGCATTTATTTTTTAATCTTTAGCTTCACTCTCCATCTCTTTTTGTATGTGTGAGTGCACACCCAAGGGTGTATGTGTTGTATACATATACATATGTGCATGTACAATTTTATACACATTGTTGGAAATGATCTAGCAGAAGAATATATGGGGGATTGGTATTATTTTCGGCTCTAACTGATGCCTTTTACCTACTGGTAAGTTGCAGTCTATCATAGAGCAGACACTGCAGTCCAAATCCCATTGCTTGTGAGGAAAAAAAAAAACATGGAAAAAAGAAGATAAATGATAAATAACATCAAATAATGTTCAGCATGTTTTTCCCATGCCATTTTGCATTTATTTGCCAATATTGCAATATCTCATAATAACTGCACCCTTCAGTCTGCCTTTATTCGAAAATTTGAAATGTTTTTCTTTCGTTTATTTTCCTTTTACATTTTTTTTGAGATGATGTTTTATTCCCCCTACATACATGTGTTTTACTTTTCTTGTTAGAAGTCAATCTGTTATTCTGGAGATTGCAACTCCTTCACATCATATTATTATCCTTTTGAAATATGTTGTGCTTCTGTGTCATAAAGCCCTCTTCTGCGTGTGATCTGTCTTAACTAAAAGTATGTGTTTTCTTTTATGAGCATGATAAAAGCCATAAAGAGGCAGCAGTGAATCATTTATATAACACCTTGAGGCAGCAGTGAATCATTTATATTTTCTAATTTTAACTTTTTGACCTTTTTTTTGTGTAATGCAGGTTGTGGATGTGGGAAGCTCAGAACTAGTTCATACCTTTACACCGTGCCGTAGGGAGTATGATGAGCAATTGCCACCTAGTGAGCCTCCCATAACAAAAATGTTCATCAGTTCTGATGGTCAGTGGGTAGCTGCTATCAACTGCTTTGGAGATATTTATGTATTTAATCTAGAGATACAAAGGTGTGAAACTAACCTTGGTAGATATTTTTGTTATTATTTCTGGTCCCTTGTGTAATTGTAATGCTACGAGCAAGTATTATTTGGTAGATGGAAGTTCTGATGGACATATATGCTGTGTCTGCTATATTACTAATTTTATTTCTTAATGTTTTTATTTGGTGTCTTATTATTTTTTTTAAAAAAATTTACACCTAGAAATAGTTCATACACTTGGGGGACACACGTGCCGTCACTTAGATAAACATGAAAAACACTTCACAAGATTTAACAAAATAACTTAGGATCCAATGATTAAAGAAACTAGGTAGATTTATACTCTTATTTATCCCTCCTTTAAACTTTAGAAATTAGTGTTATATTGTCTCTCTCTCTTTTGCTCTTTCTTTTAATAAAAATTATATTCGAACGAAATATTCATGTATATAACATACAATAAACATATAATACTATATATTTTGTGGAACTTCCCCACACGTCATGTCTTGCGTTTTTTGAAAATTGTTGTGTCTGCGTGCCGTGCTTGGTAATTATTACGGCAATATCTTTAAGTGAATATGGGTGGGTCATTTAAGGGTCGTGGTATGCACCAGAACTGATTTCTTCAATGGATGGACCCAGATTGAAAGGGAATTAAGCCGTTCTTTTAAAACTTCTATTGTTCTAAAACCTTTTCAATTAAACAAGGCTCTATTTTTGGCTAAAAATGCTGAGGAGGCTGATTACTACGGTGCTCAAGGCATGTGTTTCTTCGATAAAAGCATAGCAGTAAGGTTGGATAGATGGTCAGAGAAGATGCTCAGTACGGATACTGTTATCGCTTCAAATGGAGGCTGGGTCTCAGTCAATGACTTGCCTTTTGATCTTTGGAATGATAAAGTTTTTGAATGGATTGGGTCGAAGTGTGGTGGTTTGATAGAGGTGGATCGTAGAACCAGAACGTTTGAAAATCTCTTTGAGGCAAGGCTGAAAGTCAGAGGTTATGGTAACGGATTCTTACCTGCGACGATTCATGTTCAGTTCGATGATATTTCGGTGGTTATTCGACTGAAGGCTCTATCAAAGCCTTTCAGAAGACTGGAATTTCATCGGCCATGGAGGTTTTCAGGCGACTTTGGTGCCGGAGAAGAGGTAGGTGAGGAGTCTCAGGGGACAGGCCAGCCACGTGGCAAAATGGAGATAAGTAGGCAGTTGGGAGATCTGATCGAGGGGGGCGAGAGTAATGGAGGAAGAGTAAGAGGCGAAAAGGGCAGTCAGAATGGGGGCCTTAGTGTTAATAATAATATTAATCTTAATTTTAATGGGCCCAGTCAAGGGTTGGGCTCAGCCCAAGAACTGTTAGTATCAAATATAATTAAGGATGTTGGTGGGCTGGAAGCATTAGGCCCAAATGTTTGTCAAATTGTTAAAGATAAGGGCCTAGGACTTACGGGGAGCTCATCTGCTGACTGTATTCATGAAGTAAGAGACCCAAATTTAATTGACGGTCCAAGGGCTTCTCCTTCTATACCATCGGAGATTTCGGGGCTGAAATTCAATCGGGTTGTAGATTGCGACAGTGAGGAGAGTCTTTGTAGACGCTCATCATTATTGGGGAGAAGTCGATTCTCATCATGTGATGTACCAAACCCAAATGATGGTGTTCCACAACTCTTGTCGCCTATTCGCGGAATTCTGAATTCTGAGGAAGCTCAATTAGGGTTGGCAGACATGGTTGATAGGTCTGATGGGGATTTTCAGAGATTAAAGGGGAGGTCAGAGGAAGGGGCTGATGATTTGTTGGAGGTTATTAGGGCTTCGGAAAAGCAGATTCATGAGGTGGATGAGGGTCACTTTCAAATACATGAGGTTCTGCAAAATCTGGAGGAGTATGGATCTTCTGAGAGTTCGGAGACAACAACTGAAGTGGAAAATAGTGAGGATGAGCCAGAAGATAATGACTGGGATCTCAATAGTTTTTTTAATGCAGTAGGCACTACTGAGGGTGAGGATTTTGGAAGGGTTTCTGATGCATTGAACCAAATCAATATGTCCTTTAACCAAGGGTGCACTTTTTCATCTTCTCATTTGGGGGCACAAGATCTTCGAGATGTTTCTTTTGCTGGGGAAGGGGCTAGGGGTGGGGTTTCTTTGTTTCCTCTGTCCCATTCTTTTTGTCCGGTTCGTCACGTCTCATTAACTGACACTGCTGTACAAGGGGTTAATTCTGAAATTCCGAGGGCCACAGTGAATGAGTCTATCATAGTGTCTGAGTCCTTACATGCTATTATCACTCATGGTCAGGTGAATGAAAATCAGGGTGGGGTTTTGGGTAAACATTTTGACAAGGGGAGCCAGGTTTCTAGTGAAGGGAATGAGGAATCGGAGAGATGGCTGAAGGAGTTGAGCAAGTTTGAAACTTGCCCGATTGAGGAGAATGAAGTACCGAACTTTTTGCAATTACTTCAGGTCATGGGTTTGTCATTAGTTAAAATTAAGGATACGTTTGGGCCTTTTAGGACGTGTAATACGTTTACGAGGGAGAAAGGTGTTAGGAAGGAAGGTGAGAGTAGTAAAAAGGGGGTTAGGGAATTACGGAACTTGGAAAGTTCTGTTAATTATGAGAATAGGAGAGGGGTGGTTAGGGGTGGCAATGTTTCTCTATGAAGATAATTAGTTGGAATGTGAGAGGTTTGGGTTCTCGGAAAAAGAGGAGTGTTATTAAGTATTTCCTTAGGAGTCATCAACCGGACATTGTTGTTTTGCAGGAATCTAAAGTAGAAGTGTGTGATAGGAGGTTCATGCAAAGTCTTTGGGGAGTTAGACATAGAAGATGGGTGTGTTTGCCTTCAGTTGGTAGATCAGGGGGAGTTTTAATAGTGTGGGATGAGAGAGTTGTTTTTGAGTGTGAAACTATAATGGGAGAGTTTTCATTATCTGTTAGGTTTAGAAACTTCGACAATTCGGAGTGGTGGTTGACTGGGGTTTATGAACCTAATAGGCCTTCTAGGCGTAGGGATTTTTGGGAGGAGCTATATGGTTTATTTGGGTTGTGCTCTCCAAATTGGTGTTTAGGAGGAGACTTTAATGTGGTTAGGAAGGTTTTAGAAAAGCTTAATGGGATTAGAACGTCTAGGGGGATGAGAGACTTTGATTTGTTTATTCGAGAGAGTGAGTTGGTAGATCCTCCTTTGTGTAATGCAAGATTTACATGGTCTAATCTTCAAGAGAATTTGGTGTGCTGCAGATTGGATAGATTTTTATATTCTTTGGGGTGGGAAGGGGTTTTTCCCAATTTAAGACAAGAATCGCTACCTAGATTAGTTTCAGATCACTGTCCTATTGTGATTGAAAGTTGTCCATTAAAATGGGGTCCGGTGCCTTTTAGATTTGAGAACATGTGGTTGGAGCACGCATCTTTTAAACAAAATTTTGAGGAATGGTGGATGAATGCTAGCTGTCATGGTTGGGAGGGTTTTAAATTTATGAGAAAGTTGAAGTTGGTAAAGGAGAAGGTGAAGTGCTGGAATAGGGAGGTTTTTGGGAATTTGGAGTCTTCAAAAAAGGAGTTGATGAATAGAATAGTAGAGTTAGACGCTTTGGAGTTGCAAGGGGCGTTAGTTGAGTCTTTTAGGAGGGAAAGATCAGAGTTGAGACTAAAATTAGAAGAGCTGACTTTTCGAGAACAAGTTTCTTGGGCTCAAAAAGCAAAAATCAAATGGCTAATGGAAGGGGATGTTAATTCAAAAAATTTTCACAAAGTTGCAGATGGGCAAAGAAAGAAGAAGTTCATTAAGAGATTGGAAATAAGCCCAGGGGTAATGGTGGAAAGGGAGAATCAAATTGGTAGTGGCATTTATGACTTTTATTCTAAACTTTATTCGAAGGAAGAATTGAGTAGACCAGGGATTGAAGGACTGGAGTGGGGAACCATTGATCCGACAATTGCAACATGGCTTGAGAGGCCTTTTGATGAGTCGGAAATTCGAGAGGCGGTCTTTGATTGTGAAAGAGACAAAGCTCCAGGTCCGGATGGTTTCTCCATGGCGGTCTTTCAGGATTGTTGGGAGGTGGTGAAAGGCGATTTGCTGAAAGTGTTTTTGGAATTTTATGAGTCGGGGGTTGTTAATTTAAGAACAAATGCTACGTTCATCTGTTTGATTCCTAAGAAAGTGAATGCTGTTAGAGTGGGAGATTTTAGGCCTATCAGTTTGGTGACATCGCTGTATAAGATTTTGGGGAAGGTTTTATCAAAACGACTGAGGATGTCTTTAAGGGATACAGTGTCTAGAGCGCAAGGAGCTTTTATCAAAGGAAGACAAATTTTAGATGTTGCTTTAGTAGCAAATGAAGTAGTGGAAGAATATAGAAGTTCAGGAAAGGAAGGTCTCATTTTTAAGATAGATTTTGAGAAGGCATATGACCATGTGGATTGGCAGTTTTTGGATTTTGTATTGGATAAGAAGGGATATGGTGGGCGGTGGAGATCTTGGATTAGGGGTTGTCTGTCGACTTGTAATATGTCAATTATAGTGAATGGTAAACCGGGGGAATGCTTTACGGCTTCGCGGGGGCTACGACAAGGGGACCCACTATCTCCTTTTCTTTTTATTTTGGTGGTCGATGTTCTGGGAAGGATGGTTGATAGAGCTAAAGAAGTAGGTCTTTTTGCGGGGTTGGAGGTGGGGCGGGATAGAGTTAGTGTGTCTCATTTACAATATGCAGATGATACCATATTTTTTTCCTCAGGAGATGAAAGTCAGTTACTTAATCTTCATTCGATTTTGAGACTTTTTGGGATTATTTCAGGGCTTAAGGTCAATTTAGGAAAAAGTAGTGTGGTGGGTATTAATATGCAGCAAGATCAACTTCAGAGCAGGGCGTCACTTTTAGGATGTGGTATAGAGTTACTTCCGTTTAAATATTTGGGTCTTCCATTGGGGGGTAATCCTAGGAGTGAAGCTTTTTGGTCTCCTGTGGTGGAAAAGATTGGCAAGAGATTGGAAGGGTGGAGTAAGGCTTTATTATCACGAGGGGGTAGATACACTTTGGTTAGATCTGTTTTGAGTGGTATCCCCATTTATTATTTATCATTATTCAAGATTCCGGTTAAGGTGGCAAAGTCTATAGAAAAGTTGATGAGGGATTTTCTTTGGGAAGGGAAGGATGAGGGGAAAAAGGATCATCTGGTGAATTGGGAGTTAGTGTCGTTACCTAAGGAGAAGGGGGGTTTGGCTATCGGTAATATTGTGGCTAGGAACATGGCTCTTCTTGGCAAATGGTTATGGAGATTTCCCCTTGAGGTTGATTCATTATGGCACTCGGTTATAAGAAGCAAATATGGGACTCATGACAATGGTAGGGATTCACGAGTGGTTTTGAGGGGTAACTGTCGTGCTCCTTGGAAGTCTATTTCTCAAATTCTCACATGTTGGTCTCGTCATCTTTCTGTTCGGGTGGGCAATGGGGAACTTGTTTGTTTTTGGGAGGATGTTTGGATGGGTCAGTCTTCTTTTGCTGTTGATTTCCCACATCTATATAGAGTGGCTCGCTCTCATAATTCTTCGATTGCGTCCATGGCTTGTTCACTTTTGGCTCCAATTTCCTGGAATTTTGATTTTTCTAGGAATCTTAATGATAGGGAGGCTTCTCAGTTGACTTCTTTATTGGACAGAATTAATCATTTTTCTTTATCTCCTTTGTTGGAGGACAAGTGGATTTGGGCTCTCCATTCGTCCGGAATATTTCTTGTAAGTCTTTTTTTGAAAACATTATTGATACTCCTCATGTTCCTCAGTTTCTTTTTGCAAAAGAGTTTGGAAGGCTTGTGTTCCCCTAAAAGTAAAGGTGTTCATGTGGGCCTTGGTTCATGGAGGCATTTTGACAAATGATACATTGCAAAAAAGGAGACCCAATCGTTTTCTAAATCCTCAATGGTGCATTCTGTGTTTTAAAAATGGGGAATCCGCGGATCATTTATTCTTGCATTGTCCAATAGCGTTAAATTTGTGGCATAAATTGTTTTCTTTTGGAAAGGTGGCGTGGGTAGCCCCAGAAAGGTGTACGCATATGCTCCTAGTGGATTTTCGCACTTTTGGAAGATCAAAGAGAGCCAAAATGCTTTGGTCTTGTGCCGTCTTGGCAACTTTTTGGGTTCTATGGAGGGAGAGAAATGCAAGGTTGTTTGATGAAAAGTTTCGGGAAGTGGGTTGTTTGTGGGAAAATGTTTGTCATTTAACTTCTTTTTGGGTTTCGAGGAACTCTTTATTTAGGGGAGTTCCTCTTTTTTTGATAGCTAGAGATTGGTTGGCGGTTTGTGATATGTAGGATTTTGCCCGTGTTTAGACTGTTTGGGGTTTTCAATTTTGTTTTGTTTTTCTCTTTGTTCTTTTGTAAGAGGATGCCTCATCCTCATTTCCTTTTCTTATTTATCAATAAAGCTTTTGTTGTTGATCAAAAAAAAAAAAATATGGGTGGGTCATTTTATATGTTATAAAGTATTTGTGGATATCTCTTATCGCATATTTAAATTGGATCTTTAAATTGGTTTCTTCTTTGATGGTTTGTAACTATATTCTGTTGTGGGGGGTTTTAAAACTAAATCCGAGGCTTTAAAACAGAAGAACAGTTTTGTGTTCTAGTCTTTCAGCATTTATCTATTTCATTGCTTTGGCTAGCATGTCTTCCACATTGATATTAATTTGGTAAAAGTAAAAACTGATCTTGTCCATCTTATGGGACCGAGAAGTTTAGGGTATAGTGTCTCATTTTGTATATTTTCCCAATCAACAGTTTGGTAGCGATCAGTAGGTAGCTTCTCAATAGTTTGTTGAAGTCACGAGAATGCCTTTGCGGGCAAGCATCTATGTACCACATGCTTCATATATCTCATAGTAGTGTAGTGTTTGATATATTGGTTTTGTGTTGTGACACAGGCAGCACTGGTTCATATCTAGATTGGATGGTGCCTCTGTAGCAGCTGGTGGTTTTACTCCCCGGAACAGCAATGTGCTTATCATCTCCACCTCTTCAAACCAAGTTTATGCATTCGATGTTGAAGCCAAACAGTTGGGGGAATGGTCCATACGACACACATTTGTTCTGCCCAGGAGATACCAAGAATTTCCTGGGGAAGTTATTGGGCTTTCATTTCCACCATCCTCAAATTCGTCATCCGTTATTATCTACAGTTCTAGGTGCTCTCATCTCTCCTTGCTTCTTTGACAATTCCTCTCTTTTTAAGTTGTTGCTGGGAGGATGGATTTTTTAGTAATAAATATTCTTTTATTATTTCTTTCTTTCTTTCTATTTTTGGTTTGGGGTTGAGTGGACAGTGTACACTGAGGCTGTATTTGGATCATGGATTTGGGTGTTGATTTGGAAAGGAAAAAGAAAGGGTGAGGGAAATGGAGAAAAAATTTAGCTTATATTTCATTCACGTTTCTCTCCCTGTTTCCTTTCGCTTTACAAATCTCTTAGCCACATCCATGATCCAAACATAGCTTGAACATGGCATCATAATTCCCTTACCCGATTGTATTTGTTCTAACACGATTTTAATATAAATTGTTTGAGAGAGCATTGATTGGGTAGGGTAAAGTATAGTAGTAGATAGGTCAAAATTGTCAAGTTTATAGTAAAGTATGAAATTGTATCCCTAAAATAATTGAGTTTAAAATCAAGAATTTGTGAGTGAAACCTGAAAAATGCGATCTGTTGCCATTCCACAGTGGGAGTGGTCTCTGCTGTCTTGGAGCTGAGACTTGTTTGATGCCCATTCAATTGAACTTTAGCGTTGTGTTTGGTTGAGAGATTTGGGAAGGGATTTAGAAAGGGAAAGTGAAAGGGAAAATGTAGGTGAAATGTGAATAAAATATCTTTACGTTTCACCTAGTTTGACACACCTTTTCCATTTCTCTTTTCAAATTCCCGACCAAAGACAACTTAGGTGAATGTGGATTGTTTGAGGTCATTCATGAGGCAATAGGGACTCCAGCTTCAGGGGACAGGAATGTTCTTGAGGTAGAATAAATGAGCCAAGTTGCTTAGAGGTTTACTGCTTGTTCTGGGGCTCAAAGAACTTACAAGCTCCAAACTGTGATTGGCCGTGGCTTGTTTTATATCCATGTGCTTTAGAATGTGCTGCATCAAATTGATGTTGGTCTGATATCATGTAATTTGATTTGTTATGCAGTTTTTGGTTACTTGTGTGCTCATTGAGAGAGAAAGCTCAACATGAATTTAACAACGCTCAATATGGGATTTTGGCTTGTTTATCTCATAAATGATCTTAATTTTTGACTCCCTTTTCATGACAATTTTGGCTCAAGCTTGAGTAATATTCTTTGCTCAAATGACCCTAATTAGTTTTAATATTAATGTTTTCCCAAACAAATATATTTTTGGTTAGTAAGTTTTTGGGGATTGGACTGTCATCATCACTTATTGATGTCCCTTGGGAAACCCATCCTATACTCTTATGGACGGCATATTATAGTTCGAAGATCATCAGTCATGACAAGATATACTAACATAGAATGCTTTATTTATTTATTTTTATTTTATAAAACTTTTATTTTATTTTATTTTATTTTATAGGGCAATGTGCTTGATTGACTTTGGGTTACCAGTTGATCGAGATGATGACAATGACTTGGCAAATGGTCATGATCCGGCGCTGAAGAAGTTGCAGAACTCTCCCATTAATGGAAGACTGAAGCGGAAATATAAAGCCACGAATTGGATACGAAACACAATGGTAGAAAGAATTTTGAATTTTGTGCTTTCAGAGATCCTGTTTTATTTGTTGGACATCTTTCAAAAAAATCTGTGTTGATCGTAGACAAACCATGGATGGAAGTGGTTAAAACTTTTGATGCCCCACCTGTTCACAGACATATTCATGGGACATAACTGCTTGTTGAAGGTGGTTTTCTAACAGCTTAGGTGGAAGAGAGAGAGTTCAAATGTAGGAGTTGAAGATCCCTTTTTACTCAAATGCCTCATCCGGAGGGGTCTAAAGCATGTTGTGTAATGTATTCCCTTGATGGTTTTTGTTACCTTGTGAAATTAAATTTTGTTTTATTTTTCCAATGGTTCATTTGTTTCTGTTATTGATCATGTAATGATTCTCAGGTTGTGTCCATGGTGCAATGATTCTTCTAGCTGCAAAATTTAATCCCCACCCCCACCCTCACCCTGATAAATTACATTTTTCACCCTTGCAGTTGACCCAAATTTCACTTTTGTTCTTGTTGTTTCAATTTGAACAATGCTAACGGTAAACTTTAAGTTTAGTTTCAGCTTGATTATTCTGTCTAAATTACCATCAAATTTTATTCTCTCTCTTCATGGACTCTTAATGAGATTTACATGTGTTAAAGAATTGTGAATTTTTACGTCTAATTTGAACAGAAGGTCTAAATCGAAATTATATTTGAAGTCTAGGATAAATGTTGTTCAAATTGAAATATTAGAGACCATAGAGGGCAAAAGTGTAATTTACCTATCTGTATATATATATATATGGGTAAATTACATTGACATTCCTTGATATTTTTGTTTAATATACCGATTTTTCTTTCACATTTGAAAAATTACATTCCCTTCTCCGAGGTTTGTAATCTTATTACAAATTGCCTCTAAATTGTGGATGTCATGTCTGAAAATTTTTTAAACGGTCATTTTGCTATTTTTCTTACCATTCTTTGCCTATTATCATGCTTATATTATATAATTTTTCGTCATTAAATTTTACCTGAACGTATTTTTATTGAGAGATGACATATAAATATAAATTTTATATAGAATTTTCAAATATAATGATATAGTTTAATGGTGATTTTTTACTTTAAAACAAAACATCCATAAACATGATTTATATTTATAAACAAATCACTATTACAATATTTTTATAATATTTTTTGTATAAATTTTTATATATGAATATAATTTTTCATTTTTATTTTCACCATTATATATAGATTAGATTAATTTAATTTAGATATATTTAAAAAGTATAAAATTTATAAAAAAATTTAAAAAAAACAATCAATTGAATAATGTATTGAAATTATATATATATATATATATTGTATTTGCTGAATTTTAAAAAAAATCACAAAATATTTTACTTTTTAAGTATATATAGATTAGGTGTATCTAAAAAATAAAAAAATTGCTTAAGATATTAAAAAAATTTCAGTAAAAATAAAAAAACGAAAAATAAAAAATTAAATTTTTTTTTTTGTGAGTTACACTAAAAAAAATGATTGTTATTTTCCTTAAAATGACATGAACAAAATATTTATATTATTTTATTATTTTATATGTATAAAAGTTAAGAGACAAATATATTATTTTAATCTGACAAAAATAAATATAATTTTTCAAATATAAAAAAAGATTTGTATTAAATAAAAAACTCAAAAAATGTCAATATAATTTACTATATAAATATATGTGCTCTTTTGGCAACCCCACCAAAAAATTACTTTTTGCAGCCTCACAAAATGCCAAAGTTGCATTTTTGGTCATTTGGGAAGTGACCAAAAACAGGTTGTGAAATTAATTATCCTCCATATTTACATCTTGAGGGTTAGGGCCAAATGTAAATTTCCTAACTTGTAGATGTATTTTGATCATTTTAGTGTGATGTGATACTATAAACAAATATTAATCAAAAAAATAAAAAAGTAACATTTTATCAACTTTTCAAATCATTTTTTAAAAAAGTAAAAAAAAACTTGATAAAAAGTTAAAAATTAACATTTTACCATTTTTGCAAAACACTCCTCTATCTACCTATATATATATATATGGCCACAGCTTCTCTCCAGTCCAAATCTGGACTGGACGGTGCTGTCCGGCCCTTTGGGGCCACTACGGGTCGTGTTTCGATAATCTAAACTGTTCAATGTGTAGAACTCGTCGAGTACTATATGCCTGTAAAAAATCATATTTATCGGATATCGATAGCTATATGATCAAATCAGTTTTTTATGAAAAAAATAGACGGTGAAAAATAAACGGCTTACAAAAAACTGATTTGATCATATAGCTATCGATATCTTATTAACGTGATTTTTTACAGGCATATAGTACTCGACGAGTTCTACATATTGAACGGTTTAGATTAATGAAACACAACTCGTAGTGGACCCCAAAAGGCCAGACAGCACCGTCCAGTCCAGATTTGGACTGGAGAGAAGCTGGGCCCTATATATATATATATTTCTTTCTAGACCACAATCCAAAAGGCCATACTTCACTTTCGTACAGGAGAACTTTTGTGCAAGATTTCCATATGATGATTAGGCTACATCATTTTAAAATAAAAGACTCATACAATTTTTTTCCAGACATTGAGCACAGAAATTGTTGTCAAATCCTGATTGGGAGGCAGAAAGGAGACTAGTCAGAGAGATGCACAAATGACCAATGATTCTTCCTTTAATTTTAAAGTTCTAATTGAGCAAAGTGAAAATTAAAAAAATAAAAAATAAAAAAAATAACGTAAGATTAAAATATCACATCAATAGGTGAAGCATACTTCCTAAAATTCTTTTAGAATTCCAAACATTTTTCATGCACAAATTTATAGTGCAAAAACTATTTCCAAAGTACTATGCACTCGTTTGGCATAGTAAGTTTTGGGATTAAAAGATTATTTTAGTTATAAAATGATAAAATAAATTTAAAAAATTAATAAAATGACAAAAATATTACATCTAAATTATAATCACTTTATTTTTTCTTTTACAAAATTTAAAAAAATTTAAAAATCTATCTTAAACGAGATTTTTTAACTCCAAACTAAAATAATCAAAAAATCAACTTTGTTTTTGTTTTGTATGGTATCCTGGGCCAATTTACGCGCACCAGATTAAGCTTCTACAGCCCAAACAAATCTTCCGAAAGAGGGGTTACGCATTGTGGGCCGTGTCCCCAAGATATGCATTTGCGAGTTAAGGGATTCGAACCTGAAATTTGGGAGAGAGTAAACCTCTATACCCTAATTGTCACCCACTAGGCCAACCACCATGTAATTATCAAAAAATCAACTTACATTCCAAACGAACCCATATTGATGTCTCGTGTGCCAAAGCCGAAAGGAACTAGATTTTTTTGTGGGCCAAGAAAATCCTGAAAGTTATATTAGTTCATTTACTACTTATCATTTTGTATTACAAAAATGTTTGATAGTTCTAAAATAAGAGTTCTAATGGATGGAGCCTACTCATTGATGTGATGTGATGTGTGTGTATGTGTTTTTTTTTTCATTGCCGCGTAAGTAGAGCTTGATTTATAGCTCTACTTTACGGTTGTCAATAGATCGGATTTAATCCGAACCCGATTCGAAAATTCGAATCCATTTACAAAATATCTGATACGGTAATTCGATAATTTGAATCCGTTTAATCCATTTATTAAACGGATTGAATATGCAAAAATCCGATCCAATCCGATAATCTGATCCGATTATTTTCAATTTGAATGAAAAAAACATAAAATAAAAAAAATCAAATTATATAAAATTGTAGCTCAATAAATAAATAAATGGATCTGATCAGATTATTGGATCGGATATCCGAAATCATCGGATTCGGATATCTATAATCGAATATGGGCTAAACGAATTCAGATTGGATTCGGGTTTGTCTTAATCGGATCGGATTCGGGTTTTGACAGATTTAATCCGAATCCGATCCATTTGCAGGCCTACTCTACTTCTAGAGCTCTGTATTATTTCTGTTTGTATTAATACGCTTGAATTATTTATGATTTGATTCTTTGTTTTGAAGTAAATATTAAGAAAATAATGAAGAGGATAAAAAAATTATCATAACATTGGCAGGAATGTGGTTGATTAGATATAATCATATAGATATTTGTGGCATTTACTCAAAAAAATATATATATAAAAAAATAAAAAACAAAAAAAGAGAGAAAAGATTTAGAATATAAGAAATAACAATTAGCAATAGTAAAAAATGGCACAATATTGCATTTTATTTAAAACACCTTTTTTGATAAATAAATAAAAAAAGGAAAAATTATCAATAAATTCTATTTTGCTTTCAAGATTACTATGAAGTTCTATTAAGTTTAATGTTTTCAAAATATTCATTGTTTCATAATGGTGTATCTTATTATAGTTTTACCCTTTTTATAAACAATTTTAACTTAATTAAAATTTAAAATTTTAATTGTAAAAATTATTAATATTATATTTAAAAAGTCATAAATAACAATTGGATCGAAACAACTATAACATACGGTGCACACCATATGAACTATCCTTTCCACAAAAGGTATAACTTTACCACAAATTTTCGTGATATTAATCACAAAATGCGTAATGTGACTACAAATTGGTGTAATAAAAAATATCGTAACCATGTCACAAATTTTTGTAACATCAATCACAAAATTGTGAAAATTTCATTACTCTAATTTATGATAAGGTTACGGTTATGCATTTTGTGGTTAATGGTACGAAATTTTGTGATAAAGTTACACATTTTTTGGTAGGGTGCATGTAGCATTGCACCCTAAAAGGATGCACACCATAGCATTTTCTTAACATAAAATGCATTATTTTATGTTATTTTAAATTATGAATTTTTTTTTAGTGTAAACAACCTAAAAGGCTAAATTCTAATAAAATTCTAAAAAATTAAGAAAAATAATATTTTGACAAATTTATAAATTTTTCAATGCATGAAATAGTTGATGAATCTTACGTTTGTTTATGAAAATTCATTTAATTTCAACAATTAAAAATATTTTTATTATGATATTATTATTATAATTTTTTGAAATAAATTAAAATTATTTATGGAATTTTTGTTCATATTTTAATGACAAAAAAAAAATACTATTATGAATAATTGAACTTTTTTTTATAACAATTTATAAAATTAAAAAGAAAATAGGACTTATTCGTTAATATTGAAACTTGATATAATTCAATAATAATTTTAAAAATAAATCAGAACTTATTGGTAATTTTTTCATTTTGGTTTATGATTTTTTTTAATACAATATCATAATTTTTACAATTAAAAAATATAATTTTACTTAAATTAATTTTTTATGAAATTTTATTCATATTAAATTATGTTGAATAATAATTTTAAAAAGTAAAATATAACTTATTGATAATTTAAAAAAGAAAAAAAAAAAAAAAAAGGAGCTAAAAACTAGAAATTTAGAGAGTACCATGAAGGAAGATTGGGCGGGTACAAAGATGGGATGTGTTGTCGTTATCATAAAATTCAAAGTTACTTTCTTAGAAATGGGGTCTAAATTCTGATGGATGGGATATCCTTCAAAGAAAATATTTTGAATCCCAACCAAAATAAATTCAATAATTGCAATACTCTTTACTATTACTATAACTATATTTATAGATATATATATTTGTATGATGTATGTTTGTATGGATTTATTAGTCGGCAGCTATCATTGAATTGTGGGGTGCAGCTTTTGGGCCCTCCCCCAACCCAAATGAGTTTAGATTGAATTATATTGTTTTTGTTTTTATACCATTTATATTAATTTTGATTATTTAATTTTATTAAAAAGAAAAATCGGTATGATTATATTAAAATTATAAAAATGGATTTTTCTCAAATTTTAAGAGAAATTAATATTGTTTATTCAAAAAATTATTTGTGTATCATTACTTTTCCATGTTTAAAGTTTGGGATGATAAATTACCCAATTCAATGATTGCATACCCAATTCAATCATTTCTCCACAACATGATATTTTGGCTTTGAAGGGCTCAAATTGAAGTACCAATTCAAGGGTTTTCAATTATTTATTTATTTATTTTTTCAAACTTGTTTTGTTGCATCATGCAAGAAGAACTCAATCATATTAAAGATGTGAATAATAAGATAAGGGTTAACCAACGAACGTAACTTGTTCGCTAGAACTCTCATACATCATCGATCGATTAGTAATTAATTAATTTATTTATTTATTTGCATGTAAGTCTTATTTTTGTATATTTGTTTGGCGATTTTTCTCTCTAGTTTAAGAGTTTGTTTATATTAATTATGTGTTATAATCTTCATTATAATTTCACTAATACTCAGACACTTTTGAAGATTCTTGGATTGTAGTATTGTCAAAATGAGGATCCTTCATGCATTCCAAGTTCACCCTTGGAAAAATCATAAAAATTATCTGCAATATTATAGGTAATAAAGTCTAACCTGGTTTGGTTATAATTATGGTTGATGAATGATGATGAAGGGATTAGAAGAAGCTGTCGACAACAAAATTCTGTGGAATTGATGACAGATGATATTTTTTTGTGAGATTGGAAGTCAAAAAAGTCAGTGGAAAGTGATGATATTTTTGTCAATTGAGTGTGAAAATTCCATGCATGAGAATTGAATCATTCTTCTATAGTTTAAAATATAACTCCTCAATCAAAAAAGAAAATATATAACTCATGAATGGGGTCCATTTCACCTCTTCTCTACCATCTCTGTTTGGTTTTCTTTAAATTTGTTTAGTAAAGCATAACATATGTAACAGTCCACAGTACTTGCAGATCAGCTGGCAGCATGATCTTGCTGATATCATTGATTTTATCTCTGCTCTTTTAAAAAAAATTAAAAGATAATTGGATCATTTTCTTTGCAAAATAATTCAATCGTAGAAGAAAAGGTAGAAAAAAGTTGACTACCGCATAAGAACAAATGGGATTTGAGATTCCATCTTATCGGGACTCATCTACTTGGTAAAATGAAAATAAATTTTTTTATGTGGCTGATTCTAAATGATTTGAAATTGAAACTGATGTAGTGATTTAAAATAATAAAATAATAATATAATTACTATTTTCTTGAAGTTGAAACTTTTTCTTCTCACTTTGATGTTGAAAGCATTTAAAACTGTACTTTGCCAATAAGGTTGACCCTCCTTCCAGCTTTGTTGGTTTTGATGAATCAAACACAAAAGATTTGATTTTGAGGGAGGGGAAATGTTCTAAGGGCTGGTTATAGGAGGCAAGACTAATTAAGTTGGTGCTGGACTATGGGGACTCACAACCTTGTTATTGATGAGTCTTCCAAAGAAAAAAAAAATTGAGGAAAAATTTCATTCAAGTGAGAATTACTCAAAGTAATGTATTGTCATAAACATACAAGTTGAAGCAAGTGAGAGTGTTGAAAAATCTAGAAACACTAGATGTTGATTTGTGATTATGTACCAATTTTAAGCAAAATATAACAATCCCAATCAAACAATCAAGAGAAAGAGACACAAAGAATTTACGTGGAAAAACCACAATTGGACACCTTCCAATTGTGATAAAAAAACCACGGGTAACTGTCACAAGACAATTCACTAAGAAGATTTAAAGGAATTACACAGGTATCACTCTCAATTATCTAGCGAATCCACAACGCCTAATTGAACCAACCTCTATGTGTCTCTTCCAACCCCATCTTCAGCACGGAATTGTCTTTCTGATGAGCCACTCCGGATTCCACCAAAGCTTCAGGCTCGAATTCTTCAGAATTCACAACTGAAGAACAACTCTCTCTTTTGTGTATAACAAACAAATCTTTGATGTACTCTCTTTAAACCATGAGTTGAATACTTAATAAAACATCAAAGAAAAAAAAACAAAATATCCCAAGATATAAACCTTTAAGAACCAAAAACAAGATCTGGAGGACTTCAATCAATAAGTGAGTAGACTAGTTTTGGGAGAAAACCAACTACTTATAGAAAATCCAAAGCAATCCTAGTTGGGAAAGAAAACCAACTTCTTGTTTGTAGAAACCCAACTTCTTGCAGAACTCCAAAGTAATCCCACTTCTTATAGAAACCCAAAATAAGCCTTGTTTCAGAAGAAAACCAACTCCATAATGAATCTGGAAATCTGGGATCGCGCGGTCCGCTCGAGCGTGGGTCTTCCCGCTCGAGCGGAGACTTCATATTTCGTGATTTCATATAAGCTCCCCGCTCGAGCGTCCGTTTCCCCGATCGAGCGGAGAATCACACCTTCCAGTATTTTTTAGGCAAAACAGAGATACTGTGAGCTTGCAAACCCCGCTCGAGCGCCCATTTCCCCGCTCGAGCGGGAAGGCCAAAACTGGGAAAACTGGAAAAGTATAACATGATCGGACAGGCAACTTTGAATGCATTTTTGCATTTTGCTTCGAGCCGCGAGCTGACCGGTCAGCTCGACCCCCGTCATAATCAGCGAAGTGGCAATCTTGAAAATATTAACATCACAAACTGATCTGCAAGGCTCAATTCGGGTTGGATTCGCATCAAAAAAACTCATAGCCTCACTGAAACAAAAATGCGAAAACAAATACAACTGAAAGGAGTTTTGTCAAACGGGGTTGTCAAGAATAAAAACCTAACAAGTGTGTCCAATGCCATAGCTCTCACTTGCAACAAACATAGATTCACTCTTGCACATTTATAAAATTTAATTAATTTGAATTGTTTCTATTTAAATGTATTTTTTCAAAAAATAACCCAAAAACTTATATTTTAGAAATATTTCCTTGGCATTTTTTTTTCAATATAAATTTCTGATCCAAATATCATCTTATAAGAGGGCAATGATTTTATAGGATATAGGATGACAAGTGCTAACAAATGCTATAAAAAATATTAAAAAAAAACACAGTTGGAAGATTCTCTTTTCATGGGATCTCCAAACCTGCCCTAAAATGCGGACTCAAAACCTAAGTGCATGTTTTGTTTGGAAGTGCTAAAGCTGTTTCCAATCTTAATTTGAGTGGGTGTTTGGGAAGTGAGTTTTTATGTAGATTTTAATAGATGTAGGTTTTTATGAGATAAAAAATTTTTAGTGTTTGGGAAGATAGTTGGGTTTTTATGTGGTTGGATGTGATGTTTGTGAGAGAAAAAGTGAAATGATTATAGGGTTGGATGTGATATTTTGTTTGGATGTGTTTTTTTTGGTTTTGCAAAACTTTTGTCTTTTAGTGATTTTTATGAGATAAAAAATTTGGGATGTTACTTCCCAAACACCATTTTTATCCAACATTATTTTCGCATAATATAGTTTAGTACTGTCTCTAGATTCTTAATCATCGTTATTTGCAAATCTCTTTTTGTTTATTGCCCTATTTCAAGTGAAAAACTTGTTTCTATAAGCTCTGATGTTTATCCTTCTTTACTTCCATAGTTTTTTATTATGATTTCTCTCTCTCTCTCTCTCTCTCTCTCTCTCTGATGTGTGGATTTCTTCAATTATTGGGCCAGAGAGATTGTTAAAAAACCAAGAAATAATGTGGGGTTGAGCTGTGTCTTATTTTCTACAAAATATGGACAAATGTTTCTATATCAGCATTATGGGACAAGGGTTTGATTTGAAATAAAAAATAAATAAAAAAACCTCTATGGTTATATGCCAAGATTTTTTTAAATACAAATTTAGGTAATGGTTGAAAAAATAATGTCAGCAATTCATTATTCTTTGAATAATGCCTCAGAGCTCGAGTCTCTGAGGCTCGAATACTGGCTCGAAAAGGAGAAAAAGAGAGAGAGAAGGAGAAAAGAGAGGAGAGAGGAGAAAGAGAGAGAGGCAGACGGGAAGAGAGAGAGAGAAGACGCCGATGCCCAGCGATCGTCGCCCAGCCGCGGTCGTCTCGCCGACCGCCGTCGTCGCCCAGCCGCCGGGGCGAGCTCGCCGTCCTCGTCGCAGCTCGTCGATGCTCGGAGCCAGCCTTCCGATCGTCGCCCTCGTCGCAGCAGCCGCACCGCCGCGCCTCCGCCTCCGCCTCCTCCTCCTCCTCCTCCCCCGATGATTAGGCCCCCTCCAGTCCGGCCCCTCCCCTCCCCCTCTCTCTCCTTCCCCTCCCCTCCCCTCCCCTCCCCCTCTCCCTGCGTCTTCTTCTTCTTCTTCGTCTGTCCAAAAAAAAAAAATATAGTGAAGGAGGGTCAACGAGAAAAAGAGAAGAAAAAAAAAAAAAAAAAAAAAAGAGGGTCAAAACGACGTCGTTTTGACCAAAACGACGTCGTTTTGGATTCGAGCCAGTATTCGAGCCAGTATTGTTCGAGCTCTCTAGCGGTGCCGTTATTCTTTTTCATCACTAATTCATCATATGATGAAAAAATGATGTCATTTTTTTTTACTTAAGTATATATTTTATCTTTATGTCTACACAATTTTTGCAATAATTTTCGTGCATTTAAAAGACAATCGGTGTAATTTTTGACAAATTTATGAAACTTCTTGTATTTTTTTTAAACCTGAAAGATGGTCAATGTAATTTATCCTATTTTTTCTTTTAGTAGGTAACATTGCTTATCCACCAATTTGTAGTATATTTTGATGGAATATACACAAAACATTTATTAGAAGAGGAAGAATTTATACAAAATCTCTTTATTTCGACATGTAGAATTTTGAAAATGAATTCAAGAGTACTATATATATCCATATTTGTATCCTTCAAGTTCAATCTTAACCAAGATCAAAATATTAATCTAAGAAGAGATTTTGCTATGAAAGAAAGCTGTAAGGCCACGTTTGGGTATTGTCCTTTTCTTGAAATCCATGTCATTATCCAAGACATGGATTTCTATTTCTGAGGATGGGAATTTGGAAGCACACCTCAAAATACAAACAGTAAAAAGAAGATTTTAAAGGAACCCACCAAAGCAAAAATCAAATAATTGCATCAGTATTATTATTATTATTATATATGGATCACATTCTCATGGGGACAGCTGTCATATGCTAGTGGGGCTGCTTCATTTGGTCGCTTTTGGTGGAAAATGAGTGATTTTGGGCGGGCTCAAAGTTTCATAAAAAGACATTGGTTTGTTATGAGTTCCAATTGTGGACTCTACCTTGCCTAATTCACCCATCCAACCTAAATTAGTAGTTGCACTGTCAATTTTTTCAGTATTTATTTACGTGGGTCTCACACGAAAATCACATGAATCGAGAGTGAAGATTTATTTTTGATAGTATCATATCAATTGTCACCTCACTAAATAATTATTTAAACAGTATTTGAAATTATATATTTTAATATGTCAAGTCCCTACTTATGAAGACCAACTCAAATGGATAATATTGGAGTACACATTGAGGACTTTGGTTCAGTGTTTATGTGCCTACAAGTAGGATTGTGCAAAATACTATCAAATCTGTTGAAATTGCACTGATTTGCATCAATTCATACCGCTTTATCCGTTAAGTGCGATTTAAACTTAAAAATTTATAATATGAAAAATATTATGTAAAATTAGTTTGTATTATATATATGAAAAATATTAGGCAAATTAGTATCATATATTATACAAAGACTTGATAATTGATTATAATATTTTTCAATTCGCCAAGCTGCTCAAAATTGTAATTTGTCAATCCGCCAATACATTAATCTGCCATTCGATTTATAATTTTACTCTCACACTGTCTGAATCGTACTGTGCACGCCCCTACCTGCAAGAGAGCATGAACATTTAGATTGTGTTTAGATATTGAAATATTAGGAATTGACCCTTCCTAATCAAGATCGATGAGACACAAAATAACAAACAAGAAAGAAATTAACGAATCAAACAAATCACATACACAAGAACACAAGGATTTACGTGGTTCACATCAGAATAGGATTACGTCCACGGCTGTTGCGATTTTCACTATGATCAGAAAAATACAACTTTCTCTTAACCTAAAAGAGGAGCCTTTCATCTATTTATAAGTATAAAATTAGAGTTACACAGAAGCACATAGAAATTACGAAAGTATCCAAAAAATTTCAGCTAGGGTAAATCCCTTGAACCGCTTCCCCCTTGGGGGAGGCCCCCCAAACCCCTCATTGAATCCAGTGTTTGAGTGAATAGTAGAGTTGAGTGAACAGTATTTATTAGGGTTTATCCAAAATGAAATTGGGGAAGAGATTTGTTAAAACGAAGAAGGAAATGCAATATCTGAGGGAACCAGATTTACCTTCTGTAATGGTTTTCTTTTCTTTATTTTTCACCTCGTTTCTTTTCTTGATTTTATTTGATGGTAAATGAACTTTTCTGATATGTTAGATTCTGTGTTAATGGATGGAGAGTATGAAGGCAGTGTCTAAAGCACGGTTTGTCCATGGCTGCCTGGGAACTCTATTTGACAGGGGAAACGTTTTTGATACTTTTGGGAAACGTTTTCATACTTTTGTTAAATGTTAAAGGGAACTACAAACAAATTAAAAGGGAAACTAGCAAGAAACTTTGTAGAAAACTACAAAAAAATTTGATTAATTTTTTACGATTTTGTTTTGAGAGATTTGTAGCAAATAAAAGAATTATTTGAGAAATTCACTAAGGTAATCTTGAAAACTACTTAGTAAACTTTTCTGAAAACATATAATTAGAAATGAGTTTAAAAAAAATTTAATAAAATTTATAACTCAAAAAGTTCAAAACCTCCCAAGTATTTCTACAGGTTTTTTATTAATTTTTAATTTTGTAATACAAAATTTCCTAAAAAATTGACATTATAAGTTTCCCATTCGATTTTTGTCATATATATTTTTCACCGTATTTCACACTTCCCTTTCGCCTACTGGTTATCGCTTTTCCGCTTCCTATTTTGGAAACTATAATTTGTCAAAGCAAAACAAAAAAGGTAAATATTGGAGATAAAAACAGGAAATTTATTTTTTTTATGTTCTCAGACAGTTTCCTACTACATTGACAAGAGCAAATAGAAATAAAAATTACAGAAAAGAATGGACCAAGATCCTCAGATATCTACTTTTTTAATTTCTTTTTCCTTTTACACGCCCATCTTCATGAGAGACTGCAGCTGCAACAAACAGTAGAGTAGAAGATTCACTTTCTCCTCATTCTCACTTTCTTCCCTGCAAACCACCTTTCCACAGAAAAGAAAGAGAGAGAAACCGAGAGAAAATCCTATATTAGGCCTTGGAAGCATTAGGCTATACTGATCCATGATATTGCATTCCAACAAAAATGTACATAAAATATTTGACTCACCTTTTGCTCCTGAAGTTGGTTTCCCTGACACAGAAGACTGAAACAAACCAAAGTGCTTCTGCGTTGCAGATTTCCCCTGTAAGTATTCACAAGTTTGCGTCACTCAGTATTAGTATTTGGTTTACTTCGAATGAAAATCGAAAAAGATTGGTTATCTGATTTAGTAAGAAAGAAAGAAAGAAAGAAATGTACATTTCAAATGAAATCACTATTAACATACATAAATAAATGGACCGAATAAAATGGGCGACTCAGTGCACGAGGTTAGTGCTGAATGGGGTTTGGGAAGGGTAAGATGTAAGCAACTTTATTTTTTTTGATTGGATTGAAAAAAACCAAGAAATAAATTTAAAAAAAATAAAAATTGGAACATTTGAACCTTGAAATGTGTTGCAGAGAAACCCTGAGAGAAGCTTAGTGCATGCTCCATTGAAGCTCCACTCGGGGAAAGAGCTATATGATCCTGCAAAAATACAAGAAAACCCATCAAGCAAACTATGAAGAAGCCTCAAAATCTTCATGTATTGAATTGAGAACAAAGATTAGTCTGGTGGATGAGGCGCTCGCTACTATATGATTCCCCGATTGTTAAAAAAACAAAAAACAAAACAGCATTAAATTTATGAACTTGCCTTAACACCGGAGCTCGCGGTGTCATCAAGAAACAAATGCTGATGTTTGCCTCTCTGTTCTTTGAATTTCTTTTTCTCCTTTCGCTTGTTCGCTTGCTCAGAAGCCGAAGAACCGCAACAAAAATACTCGGTTTCATCGTCTTCGTCTTCTCGGACATGTGGAGGCCCAGATGATGCATCAGAGACCATAGACAAATCTTCATCTTCATCAAAGTCCTCCACATTTGCTGATTTATATCCACAATCTTCACTAACAACTCTACCACCATTTTTCTTGAATTGATCTGCAGAGTATGAAGATTGATGATCATAATCATCCAAGTACATTGTCCAACCAGATTCACATCCACTACTGCATTCAGAAGTTGATGCATTCATTTTTAGCCTCCCCTATGCAAATGAACACCAAATGGGTTTTCTTGTGGAGGAAAATAAGATTGATATGGACTGTTCTCTTGTTCTTGTTTCTCTACTTAAAGGAAGAGAAAAAAGAGTAGTGTGATGTTAAAAAAACAGAATCAATCACACTCAAATCCTAGACCATTTTTGTCCCTTTTCTCTACCCTTTCGCATTATTATTTATTCGGATAAATTATACTTTTAATCCTTATAGTTTGACTGAAATTTCATTTTCATTCTCATTATTTGAAATTGAATAATTTCGTTTCTATACTTTTAAGTCTAATTTTAATTAGTTTTTTTGTTCAAATTGAAAGTTAAAATTAATGATTTTGGAACACTTGTTAGTCTTCTAAAATGTAGTAGAATTTGGATCAAATTATAAGAATGAAAAGTGTAATTTACCATATTTATTTTATCTGTTTTGTGAATATTCAAATTGGCCAGTTGGCTTGGTATTAGAGAGAGAGAGAGAGAGAGAGAGAGAGAGAGAGATATGAATTAATGGTCATTGGCATCGGATAGTGGTAACAATGGTGATTGGAGAAGGGTTAATAGTTTGAGGGTGGTGATAGAAAACTCTAAAAATATAGTTTTAAGTTGAGTTTTATTTATGTGGTAATGAAAAAAAAAATAAAAAAAATCAAAACATCACATCAATGGTGGGTCTCACTCAAAAATAGTTGAGAGTGCTAAATCAAGAGCTCTAAAAAAACTCTAATGAATAAGGCTCATCATTGATGTGATGTTTTGGTGGGCCCCATTCAAAAATGGTTGTGACCTCTAAATCCAGAACTCTAAAAAAGTTCTAATGAATGGAGTTCATCAGTTCATCATTGATGTGATGTTTTGATTTTTTTTTTTTTTCATTCATTCATTATCACATAAGTAAAGTTCAATTTAAAAGTCTATTTTTAAAAATCTCTATCGTTACCCATGATTCACATTTCTGACCAATTTACTGCACACATATATCATAGTACGGCGTTTGTTCTCATCTCAGCAAAAATTGAGACATTTCTGTAATTCATCAATTATTGTTTATTACTAGTTGAAATATTTATATTTGAATTTAAACTGTGATTCGCATGGAGGTCATTGTAATAATCTATGAGAAACAAAGAGTTGACTTGGGTTATTTATTTATTTTCCTTTGTTAGCACTAGTGTAGTGTCACTGTCTTCGGCTAAGGGCAACTTTATATTGAAAAGTGTATTCAGAACTCTCGTAAAAAATTAATTTTTTGTTTTTTTAAATTTTTTTTATAAAAAAATCATAAAAAAATTAATTTTTTTAACACAAAAAAGTCAAAAAAATCAAAAAATCACCTTTTTTTCTAACTTTGTAAAACACTACAATTTATACAACCGTAATCAATTGGGTTAGCTTAATTAGTCAAACTTTTTGCATCATATTAGGAGGCCAAGCATTTGATGTATCCCAAAAAAATAAAATAAAAAAGTTACATGAGTCCAATGTAATAAAAAATGGGGTGCGACAAAAATTGGATTACATTTAACTTTTGTTTCATTCATTTTTTTTTTTTGTTTTTTGTTTTTTGTTTTTGTATTTGTATTTTTTTTTTCTTTTTCACATACTCAAATCCGTAATCAAAATACACGGACAGTTGTGCTTGAGACTTTAGTTACTATATAGTCTAGAGAGGGTCAATTATACGCCATCTTACCCATAAAACCTACCTCACAAAAAGAAAAAACAAAAAAAAAAAGTACCCTGGGAAAATTTCAAGCCCTTCTAACAAGGCAATGCAAAATTGAACACAACAAGATTTTGTGGGAAGCAGATAGGCAGTTTTGAGTTAAAAAGAAGAGCAAAAAAGAGACAGTTGGGGTTACAGTGTTTGATATGTGAGTGAGTGAGTGAGTGCTGTGGTAGGTTGGACACAACCTTGACTTTCTGCTGTCCCTTTGCTGGTAGCTATAGGAACAAGATGAAATAGTCATTTTTTAGTCTTCTTATGAAAACATTGTGGGTGTTTGGGAAGTGAGTTTTTATGTAGATTTTAGTAGATGTAGGTTTTTATGAGATAAAAAATTTTTAGTGTTTGGGAAGATAGTTGAGTTTTTATGTGGTTGGATGTGATATTTGTGAGAGAAAAAGTGAAATGATTATGGGGTTGGATGTGATATTTTGTTTGGATGTGTTTTTTTTGGTTTTGCAAAACTTTTGTCTTTTAGTGGTTTTTATGAGATAAAAAATTTGGGATGTTGCTTCCCAAACACCAAAATGGTGAGTTATAATTTTGTTTGTAATGCATTTTTTTTTTTGTTTACCAAGATATGATAAAGTTACACTTTTGTTATACAGGACCATTTTAAAGTTTCGTCGGCTATTTTAACACTTCGAAAGTTAAAAATATAATTTGAGTATGCCAGTAAGAATCTGAAAAGTCCTTATAAATAATAAATTTGCCAAATTTATCGAACGATTATATTAAGATTATCTTAGCCTCAATGAAGAATGTTTGTAACTTGAATTCGTAACAGAATGGAAGGGAGAGACTAGATAGAAATTATTATTGATTAATTGAATAAACAATTACAAAATGTTACCTTAAGTAAGGGCAACTTCGAAACTTTAAACCGATCAAGTTCTGAAATTATAGAGTTAACCCATTCCTATGACATGTAAGTGCAGTGTATGAAAGTAAAGTGCTAAAATTTAAAGATAAATGAAATTAATAAAGACGTAGAGTCTGGATTTGGTCGAGGACTTTCTAAGTCTCTGTCTCCATTTATTTAAGTCTCTTTTGGCGCTTTCGAGGCAGTTAGGCCGATTCGTTTCACTATGATCTTCCTCTGTTCAGCTATTTCTTAGGGTCATTCTTTGATTTGAATGTGCATAACCGCTCATAACTACTCCTTGAATAACTTCTCCCTCGTGTGCCTTCCACTTGTGATTTAAGGGCTTTGCCGGTTGAAATCTTACACTCGTGGCTCACATGAGCTGCTCGAAGGTACGGCTCCTCACTGACTTCTTGTATAATACCCCTTGTTTGCTACCTGTCACCTTCGAATTGGATGGTTTGAATATGGTGCCTACAAGTTCATAATTTTTTACTTCAAAAAAAAAAAATACAAAAGTTGAATAACTCAAGCTTCACCAAAATTGTTCTGCAGTCAATATTTTCACTTGTTTATATCATTTCCCCTCTCATTATAGTTCAATTTTATAATATCAAAAACTTATTATTATTTTTTTGAAATAAATTAAATGAATGCCTTCCACTAATGCCATGATTTGACATTAGTCGAATTTTCCCCCACTAATAGAACAGTGCAAAAGGCTGGGCTTAATACAATGGTGAGGTTGTTGTATAGTGGTCTTGTTTGGGAAGTGAAATTTTAATTTTTTTAAGTTAAAATCCATAAAAAGACAAAACAAGTTAAAATAGTTAATAAAATAAAATGTCACATCAAATCCATAATCGTTTCACTTTTTCTCTCATAAATATCACATCAAACTATAAAAAAAATCTAATTATCTTCCCAAATATAAAAATTTTAATCTACTAAAATAGTCAAAAATTAAAATAGTCTACTAAAATAGTAACTTCCCAAACACCCACAGTGACTTGAATGTTAATGAGTTTAAGTTATGGAAACCTCTTTGCACACGGGATGACAAGATATTGTTGAATGAGCACACAATTACATGGTGTTCCTGACCCATGCGATAATTTCTGCAATAGGGAAGACCTTATGCAGTGAAAGTGTCATTTACTAATAGAACAGAGCAAAATATTGGATTCTGAGGAAATTTAACTGTATACCAAAGCACAATGGTCCATATAACAAAATAACTGACCACACTCATGTGCCTTAGGAAAGGAAAATAGAACTCTGGTGGTCCAAACTAGAGAGATCAGTGTGATTTTTGTATTGTAGTGCAAGTACAGTGCTAAATCCTGTGGCAAAACTGTATAGTGTGTGTAACTCTCTGTTTTAGTTTCATGGAATGGAGCTGTGTTGTACTTGTAGGGTCCCATTCTGAGTCAGATGGGTACCCTTTACACTAAATCTCATGTGCACATGTCCTTGGCTTGGTCTCGCGGCTCTCTTTATCCTCTCTCTCTTTTATCATTCCTAATCTGTTTTCTGGGTTCAATTTGTCGAAGGGTTTCACAGTGACTCCAATTTTTTCAGTCACTTTGAGATGTAGAAGAACATTACACACTTTACTATATTTTCTTTCAATTGTTACAGATTCATTTACTTTCAATTGTAAAAGTCAACTTATTATATTTTAAGTCAATTTGTAATGTTATATTTTTGTTCATCTTAGGTCAAGTTTGGCATATTTCAAATAATTCATCTTTTTATTTTTTTATCTTTTTTCCATCACATCACCTCTCTATTTTTTTGCACATCTTTTCGTAAAAAGACTAAAAGTACACTTATTTAGGTCATCCCAAACAACCCCTTAACTTTAGTCTCATATAATTTTATCAAAATCTCACTTAATTTTATATTTTTATAGAAATTTCATTTTGATCATTTCATTTGATTGTCACAATTAAAAATGAGCGACTTGTAATTAAATGAAAGTGTAAGAATACTAAATCTAATTAATCATTGATTCTTTTATTGAAATCCACTCTTTTAAACGGTAGACTCCGCTAATTCTATGATTAATTTTTGCCCAAGTACAATAATTGTTAATACAACTTGTAGGCCCAAATTTTAATCCCAGTTTGACTTTTTCATTTGATGAGTGCAATATACATTGTTTCGGTACGGGCTTGTCTCTGCAAGCTTGGCATGGTAATGTGGTCCTCTGTACAATTGTAAGATCGAACCTTTGCCACTCTGTCAACGTAGACACTATACACTACCAGCTTCCAAAAACAAACATTCAATTCAAACCATACCCAAGATTTTCTCCTCCATCAAATATCTTCTTCTGTCACTTTTTTCTTCATCCTTAGAACAAACAACTTAAAACCTTTTTTCTTCGTCCTTAGAACAAACAACTTAAAACCTTGTTAAGGCCTCGTTTGGTAAGTAACTTTTTTACTTAAAAAATTAAAAAGTCATTAAAAAAATTAAAAAATCAACTTATACCAAAATTTAAAAATTTTATTTTCTCTCTATTTTTTACATATTTTTCGTAAAAAATCATAAAGTCATCCCAAACATGCTAATTTTTTTTACATCATTTTTAACCAAAAAACAAAAAAATTTCTAAAAAAACATGTTCCCAAATGAGGCCTACTATTTTATTAACTTTTTGACTTTTTACAAAAAGATGTGTAAAAAAATAAAAAAAGTGATGTGACAATTTATAATGACTTTTTGACTTTTTAACTAAAACTGAAGGTTGTCAAACCAACAAAACAAATAAATGTATAAAGTCAAACTTCAATATCATGTTTTCTTCATTTCATTTTATCATAGCAAGCTAAACTAAAAGGTGTTTTTTTTTTTTTTTTTTTTAATTTTAATTTTTTGAAAACTTACATTTTAAGAAATATAAAAAAAAAAATAGTGTTCAAATTTGTTAAAACTGTTTGCGTGCAAAAATGAGTAGGATGGATATTTTCAAAATTTTCATTATTATGTTTTGTTTCTAAAAACACAGAAGACGAGAGCAAAAATACAATCAAACAAACTCAAAGGAATTTATCATATGCTGCACTTGTGAAATTTTCATGTTTAATAAGTATATGTTCCAATAGAGTTTGGTTAGTCTATACAATTGCATGGGATAGATCCTACTTTTATTGTAATGGCATAAAATACGATAAAAAAATAATTTATCGGTAATTTTATGTGCTCAAATATATTGATCACCGCATTGCTTACATTGGCCCTGTTTGGTACAGTTTAATTTTAGCTTATTTCAGCTTTCAGTTTAATTTAAGCTATTTTGATGTGTTTGGTTTAGCTTAACAATACAGCTTATAGCTTTTTGTAAGTCAGAAATCAACTTATTCTTTGAGTGGGGCAGGAGAAGCTTATTTTATAAGTCAGAAATCAGCTTATGTTCATAGTTATAAGCTATAAGCTGTTAAGGTATAAGCTATAAGTACTTTCCCACAGCTCTACCAAACAGGGCCATTATTGTTCTTGAAACTTAAATCTTCCTACAATTGTGTTTCAATAGAAGTTGAGTGCTATTTTATAAAGGGAGCTTTTTTGATAAACTCATTTTCTAAGAGCTTTATTCCATCTAACCCATATTCTTTTTGACTATTCCATTAGGTCCAATTTGAGATAAGAAGACCAAAATACCATTTTCATCTAACTATATTCCATTTAGTTCACATTATTTTCTTATATTTCAATAAGTCCTATGGGTGACATAATTACCAAAATACCCCTAATGTGAATATTCACATCGTCAATGTGAATGTTCATATCGTCAATGTGTAGGGGCCCGGCCCATGTCGATCCTCGTGGGTGCCCGGAAAAATTTGAGTAGGACCGGGCCGGCCCACAAGCCAAAAAAATAGGGCCGGCCCGGCCCGTTGATAATGTAAATATTCACATTGATAGGAGTGTAAAATTAGCCCGCGGCCCGTGGGCGGCCCGAAGCCAGCCCGGCCCATTCATAATGTGAATATTCACATTGACATATTAACATTAACATTGATAAGAGTGTAAAATTAGCCCGTGACCCGTGGGCAGCCCGGGCCCGGGCCGGGCCCAGCCCGTTGACAATGTGAATATTCACATTGATATGTTAACATTCACATTGATAGGAGTGTAAAATTAGCCAGCGGCCTGTGGTCAGCCCGAAACCCGCCCGCGGCTCGTGGGCTGTCCTGGGCGGGCCCGACTCGACCCGTTGATAATGTGAATATTCACATTGATATGTTAACATTCATATTGATAAGAGTATAAAATTAACCCACGTCCCGTGGCTGCCCAAAACTAGCCCACGGTCCGTGGGCAACCCGGGGCGGGCCCGGCCCGGCCTGTTGACAATGTGAATATTCACATTGACATGTTAACATTCACATTGATAAGAGTGTAAAATTGACTCGTGTCCCATGGGCGGCCCGAAGCCCGTAGGCGGCCCGGGGTGAGCCCGGCCCAACCCGTTGACAATGTGAATATTCACATTGACATATTAACATTCACATTGACAGGAGTGTAAAATTAACCCGTGGCCCATGGGCGGCCCGAAACCCGCCCGCTGCCCAGGGCGGGCCTGGCCCGGCCTGTTGACAATGTGAATATTCACATTGACATATTAACATTAATATTGATAACAGTGTAAAATTGGCCCGTGACCTGTGGGCAGCACGAAGCCCGGCCCGTTGACAACGTGAATATTCACATTGACATGTTAACATTCACATTGATAAGAGTGTAACATTAACTCGTGCCCCGTGGCTGCCCGAAACTCACTCACGGCCCGTGGGTGGCCCGAGACGGGCCCGGCCCGGCCTGTTGACAATATGAATATTCACATTGACATGTTAACATTCACATTGATAAGAGTGTAAAATTGACTCGCGTCCCATGGGCAGCCCGGGGCGGCCCGGGTTTGGGTCCGGGCCTATCCTGAGCCGCGGGCGAGCTTCGGGCAGCGGACAAATTTTACACCTATCAATGTTAATGTTAATGTGAATATTCACATTGTCACGGGTCGGGCCAAGCCCGCTTCGGGCCGCCCACGGGCTGCGGACCAATTTTACATTCCTATCAATGTGAATGTTAACATGTCAATGTGAATATTCACATTGTCAACGGGCTGGGCCCGCCCCGGCCCGAGGTCGGGCTTCGGGTTGCCCACGGGTCACGGGCCAATTTTACATTCTTATCAATGTGAATATTAACATGTCAATGTAAATATTCACATTGTTAACAGGCCGGGCCGGGCCTGCCCCTGGCCGCCCACCGGTCGTGGGCCGGTTTCGGGCAGCCATGGGGCGCGGGCTAATTTTACACTCCTATCAATGTGAATGTTAACATGTCAATGTGAATGTTAACATGTCAATGTGAATATTCACATTGTCACGGGTCGGGCTTCGATCGGGCTTCGGGCCGCCCACGGGCTGCGAGCCAATTTTACACTCTTATCAATATGAATGTTAACATGTCAATGTGAATATTCACATTGTCAACGGACCGGGCCGGGCCGCGGGCCAATTTTATACTCTTATCAATGTGAATGTTAACATGTCAATGTGAATATTCACATTGTCAACGGGCCGGACCGGGCCCGCCCCGGGCCGCCTATGGGTCGCGGGTGGGTTTCGCGCCGCCACGGGACGGGGGCCAATTTTACACTCCTCTTAATGTGAATGTTAACATGTCAATGTGAATATTCACATTGTCAACGGGTCGGGCCGGGTCGGGCCCGCCCTAGGCTGCTGGCCAATTTTATACTCTTATCAATGTGAATGTTAACATGTCAATGTGAATATTCACATTGTCAACAGGCCGGGCCGGGCCCGCCCCGGGCCGCCGACGGGCCGTGGGCGGGTTTCGGGCAGCCACGAGGCGCGGGCTAATTTTACACTCCTATCAATGTGAATGTTAACATGTCAATGTGAATATTCACATTGTCAACGGGCCAGGCCAGGCCCTCCCTGGGCTGCGGGCAGGCTTTTGGCCGCCCATGGGCCGCGGGCCAATTTTATACTCTTATCAATGTGAATGTTAACATGTCAATGTGAATATTCACATTGTCAATGGGCCGAACCGGGCCCGTCCCGGGCCGCGCCAGGGGCCGTGAGTGGGTTTCGCGCCGCCACGGGATGCGGCCCAATTTTACAATCCTATTAATGTGAATGTTAACATGTCAATATGAATATTCACATTGTCAACGGGCCTGACCCGCCCCGGCTCGCAGGCGGGTTTCGGGCCTCCCACGGGCCAATTTTACATTCCTACCAATGTGAATTTTAAAATATGAATGTTCACATCATTAAATTGCTAATCGTTAAAAAAATATTTATAAGTGTATCAAAATTGAATATAAGGCATAAGTGTCCAAGAAAATTGTGTAAATCAAGAAAATGAACTTTATGGAATAAAACTATACATACATGGGACTAAATAGGTTAAAAAATTCCTTCATGAACTTCTTGAATTAAACCACTTCTAAATTGAACTTATCAATAAAAATCCCTTTTATAAAACAAGAGAACTAAAAAGGACACCACTTGATTGCACTTTCTGCTTGTTCACATTTTGTGTCACATAGAAGATTTAAAAGGGGGTGAGCCAATAATCATGCAGGATTAACGTTTGAGACTTTTTAAACTGAGGGAACCGAACCAAAATTTGAAAAATACTAATACTGTATTTGGTTGAGAGATTTGAGTAAAAATTTAAAAAGAAAAATAGAAAAAAGATAAGTGAAATTTGAATAAAATGTCTAAATTTCACATAATTTTACACACGTTTTCCTTTTTCTTTTCCAAATCTCTTTATAAATCTTCTAACGAAACACAACATAATTAAATCATATCTTATCTCATAATTAATTAATAAAATAAGTTAACATTGTGGGGGCACTTTGGAAAGAAGCTAAAAAAGTCAATTTTTGACTTTTTAATTTTTTAGTCAAAGAAGTCGGTTTTTTTAGACAAAAAAACTACAAAGTCAAAAAATTAACTTTTTACTAACTACTCAAAACACCACTGTTTACACATAAAAATTTCCACTACATAATTTATTCTAAACACTATGTGCAAAATATTATGGGGTGGTTTGGGATGATCTAAATAAGTGTATTTTTTGACTTTTTATGAAATATGGGTTGGGTATGGGTTGAGTTTGAAATGATGTGTTAGAGAGTTGATGTGACTTAAGGCCTGGTTTGGGTACTCCAGAAAAAGTCAAAAAGTCAAAAAGTTACTTAAAAAGTTAAAAAGTTATCACTATTCACCCAAAAAAAATATTAAAAAATTAATTTTACACAATCTTCTTTTTCAAACAATCATAAAGGCAGAGCAGGCGGAGCATTGTTGTGGGAAAAATTGCACTTATTTAGGTGTACACATAATACGGTGATGTTCGGCTTGTGGGGGCCATCACGGGTCTTGTTTTAATAATCTAAATCGTTCAATGTGTAGAACTCGTCGAGTATTATATACCTGTCAAAAATCATGTTGATCAGATATCGGTAACTATATGATCAAATCAGTTAAAATTTATAAAATAGATGGTGTTATAGTTAACGGTTGAAAAAAAACTAATTCGATCAGATAGCTATCGATATCCGTTCAATGTGATTTTTTACACGCATATAGTACTCGAAGAGTTCTATATATCGAACGGTTTTGATTAGCAAAACGGGACCCGTGATAGGCCCTCACGGGCCGAACAATACCTTCAATTCACTGTTCAAAAAGCAGGAAATCATCTCTCCTCCCCCCACTCTGCACACACTGTCCCTCACCGTACAACTATTCCATCACTTCTATCACAATCTTCTCACATACACTAATTTATATAATTTTTAATACATATTTTTTCATAAAAAGTTAAAAAATTAACCTAAACACTCATATTTTTTTCCTCAACTTTTTAGTTTAAAAAGATAAAAAGTATACTTATTTAAGATATCTTAAATAATCTTTAAATAAGATGATGTGATTTAAATAAAATAATAATTTTTTAATTTTTTAACTTATTAGAACATGTCAAGGCCAAGTTTGGGAAGACTAAATAAGTGTACTTTTTGACTTTTTATGAAATATGAGTTGGATTTGGATTGGGTTTGAAGTGATGTGTTAGAGAGGTGATGTGACTTAAATAAGATGATGTGACTTAAATAGAATAGTAATTTTTTGACTTTTTGAATTTTTTAGAGAATGTCAAACTTGACCTTATATTGCACTTCAAAATTATTTAATAATTATCCGTAGAGGACTCATAAATATCTCAATAAATGTACAATATCACAAAAGTATCCCCAAAATTGACGGTTTTCCGATGTGATTTGCTGCCCACAAAAATGGTAGAAGAAGTGAAGTGCCTTACTGAAAAAGAACCCTTGTGGAATTAATTGAAAAAGAATCCGTATTAGCTGCACTTCCCACCGCCCAAAGTGAGGGACAAGGAACTTTGAAAACAAAAAAACAAACCGCAACCCAAGGGGTTGTGGCATTGTGGTAAGGTCTTGGGGTTTAAGCCCCAAGGTCACAAGGTCAATTCTTTTTTTGGGCCAATCTCCTGGGCGAAGCACTGTTGATTAGGAGGTTGGACCTCAAGGATGCCTAATCAGCTACTTGATGTGGGTTTAATGCTCCCCCGGCTGTGCGAGTCCTGACTTAATCGAAGCTTGCCTTGGGAGGTCGGGACAAGCTTCCAGGTTATAGTCTCTTACTCGGAACGGACAACAGGACACCCTGGTGATCTCCTCATGGCCTTGGACCTGCGGGAGGGTGGGAGGATTTCCCTGTAACAAAAAAAAAAAAAAAAAAAAAAACAAACCGCTCAATTATATAGTGTAGGTGTTTAAGAAGTGAGTTAAGTTTTTTTAGTTATAGGATATTATTAGGAAAAAAAATTTTTGTGTTTGGAAAAAAATAGTTGAGTTTTTTATGATTGGATGTGATATTTGTGAGAGAAAAAGTGAAATGATTATGGGGTTTGATGTGATATTTTGTTTGAATTTGTTTTTTTTGGTTTTGTAATATTTTCTAAAATCTTCTTACAACGTGAATTAGTTTATGTGATTTTAAAAATAACATTACACTCTTTCAAGTTTTTAATTACATAATAAATTATTTTTATTAATAAATAATTAAATTAATTAATATTTTTAATGATATCAGAATATATTTTAATTAACAATTCAAATAATTTTATTGTTTTATAATAGAATAGTTAGAAAATTTATTTTTTCTGTTAATTATATTAAATAAAAAATTATGATAAGTGAGTATTTGTAATTTTTAAAATCATATGAGGTAATTCGTAATTAAATAAATCTCAAAAGTATATTTGTAATTTATCTAAAACAAAAATAAAGAAATTTTAGTTAGGTCTAGTAACCTTTATATATATATATATATTTAAGGTTTCAAAAAAAGTTGGTAAATTGTAAATAAAAAGTTATTTTTTTACTTGATTTTTGAAAAAAGTTTTTGTTCTCTTCACTACTCTCCACTCTCTCACCACACATCTATTCACTATCTCCACTAACTCCGATTGTTGGCCACTCTCACCCCTGTCGATTACTTATTAAAATATCATATTATCATTCATTTAAACTTAATAAAGTTGATAATTTTATTATGTATATGTAATATTTTTCTCATCTTATTAGGTTAAGTTTGGCAAGTTGAAAAAAAGTTAAAAAATTAAAAAGTTATTCAAAAAGTTATCACTATTCATCAAAAGTCAAAAATTACGGCTGCACAACTCTCAATCCTAATTTTTCTCTACACACTAATTTATATAATTTTTTAATACACATTTTTTTATAAAAAGTCAAAAAGTTAACCCAAACATCCATATTTTTTTCCTCAATTTTTTAGTCTAAAAAGACAAAAAGTACACTTATTTAGGACACCCCAAACAATCCCATATTTTTATATTTTCATTAAAATCTCAGGTAAGTGAAAGAAAAGAAAAAGCTCTCTCTTATGTTGGATTTTTTAGTGGTAATTTTTTTTTTTTTTTAAATGTTTTTTTTTTTTTGTTGGATAAAAAATAAATAATTCATGTGTTGGTACGCTGAAGTCAAATCACACGTAGGCCTTGGCACTTAGGCCCGCAGCGGTATCGCCATTTGCATGTGGACAAGCCCTAGCTAGGCTGGCCTAATATCGCACGTGTGGCGTTTCGATAGCCACGTGCTCATCATTTTTGTCTTTTTTTTTTTTTGTTTTGTTTTTTTTTTTAATTTTAAAAATAAGTAGATAAAAATAAAAATAAAAACAAAAATCTAATCATCTCTTAAATTTTTAAAAAATAAAATAAATTCTATATATTTAACATAATTATATTATATTACATTAAACTTATTTAAAATTTTATTACATAACAATTTAGTCATTTTTTTTATAAATGATTTATTAATTATATGACTAAAAAAAAAAAATTCAAAATATGATCTTATGAACTGTTTAATTTTTTTTTCTTTTTTTTTTTTCTTATGAATACAAACGTCTCATTTAAGTGAAAATTACACAAAAGATAGTCACTTACATGTTCGAGTTTAATTTTTGAGGAATAAAAGTGGATTTTTTCAAATGTAAAATTATACATTTGGACAATCTGCACTATAGAAGTTTTGGATTTTCTCTCATTCTGAAACAAATTTCACATTACAAACAAAAATGTAACACTTAAATAATGTAACACTCTAAAAAAACTCTAGTTTATTTTTCCCAAACGTAACACTTTAATGTAACACAGAAAAAAACTTCTTAGTTTATTTTTTTTTAAAGGTAACACTTCAATCAATGTAATAGCAAATATAACACTCCAATGTAACACACACAAAAACATTAAAAAAACTCTTTAGTGTATTTTTTTCAAAGCATAACACTCACAGTTTGAAATTATACATTTGCTCAAAACTTAGTAAGAAATTTTTGTACTCCTTTTGGAATGGTTTGAAGAATCTCACATCATTTTTTTGGAGTGTTATATTGGATTTTTTTGTTTGAAAAAATATACTAAGAAGTTTTTTGTATGTTACATGGAATATTACACTAAGGAGTTTTTTTAGAATGTTATATAGGAGTGTTAAGTTTGAAAAAAGTACATTAAGAATTTTTTTAGATTGTTTATGTTTGAGTATTACAGTTTGAAATTATACATTTGCCTAAAACTTACTAAGGAATTTTTGAAATATTTGAAGAATCTCTCATCCTTTTGAAACGTTTGAAAAATCTTATATTTCAAGTTATTCTTGTACTTATTTTGAAGATTTTTCCAAATAAAAAAGGTTCTCATATAAAAATTCATCCCAAATTTGATTCTTATAAATTGTGTATCTTACCTTTCTAGCACCAAAAAAAGAAAAAAGAGAATAAGGAAACATAATAGAAATAAAGATATAACCGTAAATCTAATTTCTAAATAATATATTAAATCTACCTTTCCAAAATTAACAAGACTAATTGGTCTATAAGAAAATCTTTGGGACTAAACGGATCGCCATTTCTCAAGATGAGATTTATAAAATAATTCTTCTCGTATGATCATGTTGATCAAGTTTGCGCTCCTCCAAACAATGTTGCTTTGCCACCTGAAAACACAAACGTGAGCTAACTGGCGGGTGTGTGCCGGAAATCCCTCCGATACCTAAGTCAGCAACTAGACAATAGACAATAAGCTCTGTGTATTCTAGAGTAAGAATTGGGATACCTATACAAAGGTCTGGTCATGAACTTTTATAGACTTTACTTTGGCACAATCCTAGTAGGATTCCAACTCTCCCTATGAGAGTCCTCCTAAGAATCACACATCCTACTCACTACCAACCAAGTGAGATGGTTTTGCACAATCCTAGTAGGACTCTACTCTCCTTAGCAGAGTCCTTCTAGGAGTCATACTCCTACTCACTACCAACCAAGTGAGATGGTTTGCACAATCCTAGTAGGAAACTCTCCTTAGCAGAGTCCTACTAGGAGTCTCATCACTGCACGCCAAGTGAGATGGCTGAACCTTTTACCTCGGTTATACATTTCTGACCGAACTGCCTTATCTCGGTCCTCTGCCAATCGGACTGTGTAATCGAAAGCCAATCTATCGAATGCCACCCTGCCGAGCTATACACAGCTCGGCCCTCGCCATTGATGTTATCTCCTTTACCTTGGCTGACATCTTTACCTCGGCTGATATTGCGGTCAACCAAGTTACTTTGGCTCGGTGATATTTTAAGCACCACTGTCAGTCTTGACTCTGAGATGACGCCCTGCAGAGCTATCCTTTAGCTCGGTTCTCCCCCACTGATGCCTCGATTTTGTCTGTTTAGACTGAGCTAACTGCAGCAGTCTCTGACCGAACTAACAAGGACGAGGTCCAACTTGCGAAGCCCAAACACCATGGCCCATAGTTCGGCCTAAATCCGAAATATGAGATGTCTTCTTGGCTTAAGACCGAGCTACACCAGCCCTTATCTCGGCCCATTGCGCGGCCCGACTTCCAAAGAAGACTTTCTTAACTCGGCCCAATTTGTTTACAAATTACCCTATCATTTTTTATCCTAAAATATATATTTTATTTTATTTATCATTACGTCTTTTTATTTTAATTAAAGAAAAATTAATATAATTATATTGAAATTACGAAATTTATTATATATATATTTTTAAAAATTTAAAAAAAGCCAAATAATTTGATGGCCATGTCTCCTCAACTAAAAAATATATAATAATAAGAAATAATTTTAAATATATATATATAACAAATAAGAAATCATTTTTAGTACCAACTTGGATAAGTTTTTACTTATTTTTCTTTTTTGGATTTAGTTCAAAACTTTTGGTTTGTATAAAATTAAAGTTCTGTTTTAAAGTGTTTTCTTTGGTATTAAAAGTCGATATTTTTTTTGTTGTAAAATAATCAATATTAATTAAATTAGGATAAATTGCGGTAGTAGTCTTTATACT
This sequence comes from Camellia japonica, assembly GCA_030407325.1. Lineage (NCBI taxonomy): Eukaryota > Viridiplantae > Streptophyta > Magnoliopsida > Ericales > Theaceae > Camellia > Camellia japonica. Next base: position 170,498,938 of record JAPPVO010000016.1, read on the forward strand.
TTCATCATTGTGTCATTTTGGTCTCTTTAATTTCAAATAGTTCGATTTTGACCATGAATTTATGATTTTGTTTCAATTTGGTTCAATTAATTATAACTCTTAACATTTTTTTTATATATAAAAAAATATACATATAAATGACATGTGTCATATTTTTTAGAGTAAAATTATAAATTTACCAATCTCAATGAGTTAATTTTAATCAATTTAGTGATTATTTTCATTCAAAAACTCTAAAGGCATTATCAATTGGACTAAATTGACACAAAATTTAAAATTAAAGGTCAAAATTGTGCCAAATTAAAGTATATGGACCAAAATGACATAAAAGATAAAATATAAGGACAAACAGTAATTTGCCCTTCAAATTATGAATAGAATAAAGGGAAATCATTCCTGGAGTAAAATCAATATTAATGTTTACCAACCACTCTTTTATTTAATAAAATTCTAATTTTTCCCTTCTACTATTTTAAAAATAAAAAGGGTTAATGAATAGACAAAATTACTAGTTTACCCTTGACAATTGGTTTTGAAAGATTATTTAATTAATTGATTTTGTTAATAAGTACCCTTATAACACTCAATAAGAAGTTTAAAAATACTTGTACATAACGTATGAGAGTGCATGCAATCTGTAATATATAATGAATTTAAACATTGTTAACCAATATCCTTAGGCTCGTTAACCAAACCCTTGATTAATTTAGTTGATTTCAATACAAAGTGGTCTTTTGTCAAATAAAAATACAATGGTAAAATATAATAATTTGAAGTGCAGTTAATGTAATTTATCCATGTAATATAAGAAATTAGTATAATTATATCAGCATATCACATATCACTGAAAACGGTATGAGGTGTTGTGTATTTTTATAATTCACCAAAACTTGGAACTTCATAATCATAAACAGCAGAGATTAATGGTTGATAATAACATAGCTACCAAAGAATGCAAAGCATGAGTTTAAGTTTCTGATCTGACTAGTGAATTCCTTCACCTAAAAATTTAAAAAAATTAAAATTAAAAAATAAAGTGCAATAAGTAATGACAGTTTCCATCCAAAACTCCTCCTAAAACCTTTTACAAAGGTGGGAAAAGCTTGTTGAGTTTGCAAGGCAGTTTGTAAAAATCATCACTTCTAACATCTGCATTATAGAAGATGAACTTCTCCCACCATTGTGAGCCACTATCTTTTCGCGCCACGTCGTCCTCGCGGGATAGAGTGCAATCCAATAACATGGCGACTAAAGCAGCCACTGTGGCGTGGGACGTGAAGATGACAGTTACTATGTCATTAAACTGCATTTTTAAAGCAATAATCAAAAAAAAGTAATTGCTTATGAAAAATGCTAGCAGATAGTGTATGTGTAGATGCTAGCAGATAGTGTATGTGTAGATATTGTCAAGAATATGTACCCATCTAGAATGCGTGTGAACGGGGCTGGCTCCTGAACTTAGTTGAAATTCCCTGAAATATTGTGGTACTGAAAGTCCAAGGAAGAAAGAGAAGCCTAGTATGAATTTGGTTCTGAAACTATTCAAATTGCAATATTGGAGAAGACCAAGCCCTGAAGCAGCTGCACGAAACATGTTACACATAACGCGTGAGGGAAATCTCTTTCATGCTAGGCTTCTCTCCAGTGCACTGAGTTTGAAGGCGTGTGGAGAGAAATCCTTAAACACATTGCAAATGAGTTTTAAAATGTAATGGCATGGTTAACACCATGTTTCCATGTTTCCCAATGGATATCAAGAAATCAAGTCCCGTAATATCTTCAAATGCAACTAACTTGGAACTACATAATAGAAAATTTGACCCAATAATTAGAAGACAATTCTATAATATAATTGAGTAAAGCAAATAAAATACTTACATACGTAACCAAAGAAGAAACAATATAAAGCAGCTACAATTGGCAGAGGTATTGAAGCGAAAAATGCTCCAAATTTCCCTGGTTAGACATATCAAGTACTTCAGCGTGAGAAAATATGAACATTGAAATTTTTTTTTTTTGTACCGAGAAAATATAAGATCTAACAAAATAACAAAATTGCTTTCTGTTTTTCCTTCCATGTTATCAATCAATCCATATTCCTCTAGATGCATTTCTGTCTTCAAAATCTCAAAAATGAATTAACAGTTTGTGAAAACTAAAATGTATCCAAAACTCCTAGTTTGATCATTTGCTCCAACAATTTAGCAAAATAAAACATCATAGTAGAAAAGGGGAAGAGGAAGAGCAAACCTATTATTGAGAAGAAAATCATAAAGCCAGCTGATATTTGAATGACTCTTCGACTTCCAATTCTTGTCAATGCCAATAAACCAGCGTTTTCACTGCACACATTACAAACCATAAAAAGTGGTGTTTCACAGAAAACATTTATTATGTGTTCAAAAAACGGTTTTTTCAAAGTTCGAGTTTATTACACTGATGCAGTAGGCCCTGTCACCGAGCCAAATACACCAGCCAGTAGAGTCCCAAATCCCTGAAACAAAAAAAGATCACACTTTGTGTGAAGCTGCGAAAGCTGTGCAGTTCAAACTCAATCAGAGAATAATTGCATTGGGTGAATGAAACAACATTGCATGTCATTACCAGCCAGCCAACACCGCGGCTGAGAATGGAAGCTGGAACAGGCGTGGCACTCCCATATCTTGCGGTAGCAAGAAATGTGCCGGTAGACTGCAATTAACAAACAAAATGAATAAAATGTCCACAATTTTAGAACTCACAGATGAGGTTGGAAAGAATTAATGTTTAGCCACTTCAGTTAAAAACTCTGTTCAAGGAGCAAACCTCAATAGAAGCAACAATAGAAGCCACCATCATTGCAAAAGCTTCACCGGCATTAAAAGTGGGCCGCCCCCATTGGAATGGATAAGGAATGTGTATCCTGTATTTATCGATATAAGAGAAACACACTAAGATTGTCAACGAGGAGTTGAGAAATATATCCGACTGTGTATGTAAGAAAGAAAAGAAAACATGATACAATATGCAAGAACCCATAACAATTATGGAATTGAATTCCAATTTAGAATCTACAAATATACTTTATATATAAAAAAATAAAAATAAAAAGTCTCACCAAGGAGCTCCACTAATGAGTCCAGCATGATCAGTGCGACAACTAGCTTGAGTGTCGAAAGAAGCTTTGTTGTATGCACCACTTGAAGTCAGAATTTGTGCATAAGCCCATACACATGAAATCGAGAACAGAACTGAGAATCTATCACATATGCGCCACTTTGTTTTTACATAATGGGGAAGATACTGTAAATGAATCAAATCCAATAAGTCATCACCCTTAGTTTAAACTACTCATCATTATTAATTTAATGCAAAACAATGAGATTAGATGATTGTGACTCTTCCGTGACAAAATAAGAAGATTGATAATTGAGCAGTTGACAATTATAATTACTTGCCTGTGAGAAGATAGCCATTAAAATTAACTCCGGGAGCCCAACTTCCACACACTTTGCCAGCTACAAGTAAAATAATAGAGAAGGAAAAATAGTTTAATAGTGAAATTTAGGTTTTGAAAAATATATATATATATATATATTAATGAAATATCAAAAACTAAAAGTTATACAACATAAGCAACATGAGCTCAACTATAAAGTGAAAAATGCCAAGATTAGGGAAGGAGGAGAGGAAGAATGAATCAATTTGAGAAAAGTTGGATCTTCAACATAGTATATATTGTTGTTGTTGTCGTCATTGGGGACTAGACAAAGCCTTAATTTGAACAAAGATTTACAAGGACCAAATACAGTAGCTATAGCAGGACTTGATTGGAATAACCCGGATTAGAGAGAGAGCAAATAATGAAGGATCGATAAATCTTACCATTGAGAAACCAAGATAACAAAACCCAAGCCCAGTAAAAGTTATGAGAGGAACCATAGAAAGTGGGGTAAGAAACCTGAAACAGAGAAGAAAGAGATCAAAATGAAAAGTATATCCCACATGTGAAAGATGGTTTGAATAAGTAAGCAGCTTATTTGTGCATAGCCATGTACGAAAGCTGTACTTTACAATAATGACCTTACAACATTTCTCCATAAGCCTAGGAAACTTATTAGCATCTGGAAACATGAGGTTACGATAAGAGCACCCTGCATACCTCTCATTATCTGTTCAAACCTCTGAAAATCACACGTAACGCAAAAGTTAAGAAAAAAAAAACAACAGTATGAAGTGACACCATCCATTTGTAAAAAAACTGTGTTAAAATTTGATGAAATATGTGCAATCCACCTCATAAGGGTCTAGTGACATTTGATATCTTTTGGCATGTAGAATAGAAGTCATCGGAACAATAAAGGAGTATGAACCACTGATTACTGATGGAAGCCGGGTACCAAATAAGGACTGTAACAATGTGTTAAACCCTGAAACAAAGAGTAAGGTCTGTATCACCTTAGCCTTCTCAACCTGTGAACAAAAAAAAAAAAAAAGACGACTGATGAATTGAGCCGGGGGCAAGTGGACTGGGGGAAAAGCAGACAGAGGTCATGAAAATAGGAGTGTGAGTGCGCTTACATTGCCACCACCCATTTGATTGACAAACATAGTTGGAATCAAGACAGTAGTGCCTAGAGTCATGATATAATGTTGGAACCCCAAAACCAGAGCTTCAACTGCATTATTCAAAAAAAAAAAAGAAAAAAACAAAGTACTTGCTTCTCTTCATTCAAATATTAGAAGTTCTTTGAATCAAAATATATATATATATATATATTAGAAGTTCAATCATCATTTCCAAGAGACACTGGTGAAAATAGCTATGCTTAAATCAGATGGATGTCTGAAAACAGTATTCAGAAGGCCTCAAACAAATTCTTGAAAAAGTTTGAATTCATTATCATAATTAATTTTTAATGATCAAAATAACGAAGGAAAATGGGAAAATTAAAAAATTACCATCTTCTATTCATTCAAATTGTTGAAGTAAGATCATCATCTGCATCTTGATTTACAAATAGAAGCATTTCCAATAGACATTATTGAAAATTAAAAAAAAAATTCAGTATATATCATTTCTGTGTCTGCGCATTGCTATATACCTTGGGAAAATATATATATAGAAAAGTTCCGCATTAAAAATATGTGGATCAAATTCATCTTGGTGTAGTCCACATCATGCCAAGTTTAAATTTACATCATAGATTTATTATGGACACTTTTCTGGGTAAGTAAGCATTTCTGGTATCCAAAAATTGTAAACAATATTCCAAAGGTCCAGGACAAATTCTTGAAAAAGTTTGGTTTGGATTCATTATCTTAATCAATTTTTAAAGATCAAAACAACACAAGAAGGCAAAATAAAGTAACATATGTATATATAGGTGATAAATTCAATTCAAATATTGCAATGATATAAGAAGCAAAAGAAGTAGTAGAATGCAACAAAATGATGAGAGAGAGAGAGAGAGACTGACTCCATGGAGGAGGACTATTGATGCAATATTGGATGCCTGGCAGCTGCTCCATCACTGGATGTGGCTGTATCTCCTCAACCATAGCTCCATTGTGGGTGCAGCAGCAGCCACAACCGCAACTGCCACCACTGCCACCACCACCGCAGCCGCCACCATTAGCCATACCTGCAGCTCAGATATGTTTGGAAGAAAGAACTGAAAGGTCACGTATGAAATAACACAGCTTATGATGATTTTCTTCTAACTCAATGCCAACATAAATATACTTTGATGTTTGACTGTTACAAAATAAACTATAATTACTATGTGAGATATGACATTTAATTAAATTATCAATGATTTGTTTGATTTGCAAGCAGAGTATCAACCTGAATTCCATATTTGCAGTTTTGTAAATAATTAATGAGAGATAATATGAAATAAATTAATGGATAGCTCTACATTTTGCATGAAAAATATACCATCTTCAAATCGAAACCGCCGACCAAAAAGCAAAAAAAAAAAAAAAATATTTATATATATATAGTTTGCTTGTTGAACCACACATTGATTTTTCTGTGCACTTTAATTTTTCTGTGCACTTTTCTATACATGTAGCATTGTTGATCTACAAAAAAATCTCTATATCACCCCATTGTCTACTTAGATACTTGTGATTGGTTTCTTATCCCGTTTTTTCACCGTTTTATATTATCAACATATTATTGTACTTCACTATTTTTATTTTCATTTTTATTTTATGTAAATTAGTACAGAATAAGCTTCTCAATTTTCCGCTTTAGATAGATGCATAATCTGTGCAATCATACCCCATAAATTTAAAATCTTTTTCAGTTTTTATATTTTTGAGCAATTTATGTACATACATATTCTTTGAATAGGAGAGATTCTATTGCTTCATTCTCTCTTAATGAGTAGAGAGAACATTTTAGAAAATATGATTTATTTGTCAATAAACTATAATTACTATGTGAGATATGACATTTAATTAAATTATCAATGATTTGTTTGATATGCAAGCAGAGTATCTACCCGAATTCCATATTTGCAGTTTTGTAAATAATTAATGAGAGATAATATGAAATAAATTAATGGATAGCTCTACATTTTGCATGAAAAATATACTATCTTCTCATCGAAACCACCAACCAAAAAGCAAAAAAATAAATAAAAAAATATAAAAAAATAGTTTGCTTGTTGAACCACACATTGATTTTTTTTGTGCACTTTTCTATACGTGTAGCATTGTTGATCTAAAAAAAAATCTCTATATCACCACCATTGTCTACTTAGATACTTGTGATTGGTTTCTTATCCTATTTTTTCACTGTTTTATATTATTGTACTTCACTATTTTTATATTAGCAACATATTATTGTACTTCACTATTTTTATTTTATGTAAATTAGTACGGAATAAGCTTCCCAATTTTCTGCTTTAGATAGTTCCTCCGTCCCACAATATTAGTCTCTTATTTTATTTTTTTTTATCTTAAAATATTAATTTTTTTTTTCAAAAATCAAGTACAAAAATAATATAAATTTCCTATTTTGTCATTCTTTTAAATTCATTAACAACATAAAAAAAGGACTAATGAGCTCGTTTAGGAATTGACTATTTTAATTGATTTTGTACTATCAAAGGGTAATTTTAGAAAATTAATTTTTTTAAAGTGCAATAATTGTACTATTAAAAAAAGTTAGATTTTCCAAAAGGGACCATTATTTTGGCACGGAAGGAGCAGATAAAATCATAATCTGTGCAATCATATCCCATAAATTTAAAATCTTTTTCAGTTTTTATATTTTTAAGCAATTTATGTGTACATACATAGGCCCCGTTTGGTGTAGCTGTTAAAACAACTTATAGATTATAACTTAACAGATTATAGATTATGACTTTAATCAGAAGTTGTTAATCTGTTTGGTGTAGCTGTTGGATTATAGATTTAAGTTGCTGAGTAGTGTTTGTTACATAAGCTGTGAAATAGCTTTTTCAATTAATTTTTATTTTTTGTTTGTCTACATTTCTCATAAAAAATAATAATAATAATCTATAGTCCATTTGAGCCTTTTTCTATTTTTAAAAAAATAAAAAATAAAAAAATTTAAGAGTATAGCCATAAATTAACATGTCCACAGCAGAAGCTGATAATCAGAAGCAAGGGGTGAGCAGCTTCTCAGAATCAGCTTTTTTGAGTTAAAATAAGCTGTTAGAATCAGAAGCTGTTTGAAATAAGTTTAACCAAACAGTTCAAAATAACTTTTTCAAAGCTAAAAGCCATAAGTTGGCTCTGAAAAGCTGTAACAAACACCCCCATAATCTTTGAATAGGAGAGATTCTATCGCTTCATTCTCTCTTAATGAGTAGAGAGAACATTTTAGAAAATATGTTTTACTAGTCAACCTGAGTGATTTCCTGGAGCAATAAACCTTCCTCATTTCTTATAAAATAGTTCTCTCGTTTCATAGAAACACAGAATTTAACTCCCACAAGAGAGAAAGCACAAACACTCAATAATTTAACTGAATGACAAGTAAAGCAAAATTTATCAATCAATTATGTGTCAGTTGTCCTACCATATCAAGCATTGAGGTTAAACAAGTTGTCCTTTTGAAATGTGTAAACCAAGGTATAATAAGATTTTTTTTTGATGATTCAATAAAAGTTAGTCAATGAATTTTTTTTTTATTATTTAAAAAATAATAATTTTAGAAAAATAATATGAGAATTTTGAGCTTTATAAGGCTCTTCTCATTAAAAATCTCATTTTCCTTAATATATAACTAGCATATCATCCGTGCTATGCACGGATTGTGTTTACAATTATCTATATATGTGAATTGTGATTTTTAAATATTTTTTTTTAATTTTTTAAATGTCTTATTTTTTTCCTTTTTTATATTATATTAAAGTTTATTATTTTAATAATAATTATATGTGTTGGACTTTTCAAGGAATTAAATGTCTTTTTTTATTATTATATTATATTAAAGTTTAATATTTTGATAATAATCATATGTGTTGGACTTTTCAATAATTTTTTTTTATGCTTGTTCTTAATACATTAAAGTGTTATTATGAGAGATAATAATCATATGTGTTGAGACTTTTCAAGGAATTCATATGTGTTGGATTTCAAAGAATTTTTTTTATGCTTGTTCTTAATGCATTAAAGTGTTATTATGAGAGATAATAATCATATGTGTTGAGACTTTTCAAGGAATTCATATGTGTTGGATTTCAAAGAATTTTTTTTATGCTTGTTCTTAATGCATTAAAGTGTTATTATGAGGGTAAGACTTGAGAGTTGTGAGAAGTTAATAAATGCTAAGATTTTTTTTTTTTTAAATCAAAAAATCAAGAAATTTAGATTGGAAAATTGGAGCTCCCACAAGGCTTGGGGTTAAAAACCCCATTTTGCTTAATGTATAGTATAGATATAGATATAGATAAAAATTTGAATAATGACAACTTTAGATCTGTATATTATAAAACAATGTTGAAATTTTTAGAGTCTCAATTGATTTGAGTTAAAAAAAAAAAACCCTAGGTTGTTTTGGAAATTAGATTTTTGAGTTATTTTTTGTATTGACTTTTTTATTAAAATCTCTCTTTTCTAAACCCAGTAAGTTTAATATAGGGAATATAGATATTTTTGAGTGATTTTAACTCAAATTTAAATTTAATATAAATTAGAGTCAAGAATTTGTGATGCCTAAACTCCTTTTTTTTTTTTTTTTTTGGATGAATAAACATTCGTAAGGTGTTAATTATTTTTCAAAAAATAAATAGTCTACTATCAAAATAAGATATGGAGTTTATTTTATAAAAAAATAAATTAAAATCTTTCTTTTTTTTATAAAAAAAAAAGATCACTTATCATAATTTTTCTAAAAATGATCTTCTTTACTAATCTTATAATATGAACTATTCAAATCATTAAAAATAAACTTGAGATAAACTCATTTGTACAATAGTAACCTGCGTTACTTGAGAGTGCCACCTCTAATTGGATTGATCTTGAAATATTGGCTCCATTAAAAATTTGAAAAATTATTCATTCACATAATCTCTCTCTTCCAAACCATCCCAAATGACATGACATGAAAAGTAAATTTTAAAAAATTAACTCACACTCAAATATTCTTTTAAAATTCTCCTTACATATATTCTTTCTTGCAACCTCATTAAAGGGATTATAGAAAAATTAAAAAAAAAGTAAATATAATGTCGCTTTAAAAATTTTAAAGATTGTATCAAAATAATAAATTAATTAAACTTAAATACATTTTAAACTCATTAAATTTTGAATATGAACAATCTATTGAAAAACCGTAACGGCCTTTTGTTGTCGTCCAATCAAAATTCGCAACTACAAAGAGAGCAGCATGCTTGCTGCCTACTCCATGAGAAAAGTCTTACAGATGGTGTAAGAGATGATTATGATTTATTTTAATTTGAAAATTTATATTAAATTATTTTATATAATTTTTATTTATAATTTATTAAATATAAATAATTTTAAAAAATTATTATTTAAAAATTGAGAAAGAAATATTTTTAATTTCTATTTTTTATAATCAGATTTTAATTTAAATAAATACTCCACTTACCAAACAAGCGGTCGTGACCCTTGGACACACTAGTAGTGATAGGGGAGGGGAGTTTGAGAAGTTATTTGGTGGTTTAGAGAATTGTTCCACACTAGTTTTAATATTCTAATAAAAAATGTCAAAATATTATAAAAATTTAAAAAATTAAAAAATTAAAAATATCATATCATACATATCAATCAATTATATTTTTCCTTACAAATTCTAAAAACACTAACTTTTTTCACATTATAAAAAAAAAAAAATAATTAAAAGTTCACTAAAAAACAAAGTTGCCAAACAAGTACTTAGTGGGTGTTTGGGAAGTGAGTTTTTTTTATAGGTTTTTTTAGTTGTAGGATATTATTGGAGAAATTTCTTTTTATGTTTGGAAAGATAGTTGAGTTTTTTTGTGGTTGGATGTGATGTTTGTAAGAGAAAAAGTGAAATAATTATGGGGTTTGATGTGATATTTTGTTTGGATTTATTTTGTTTGGTTTTGTAAAACATTTGTCTTGTAGTGAAAAAAAACAAAAAACAAACCCAAAAACCAAGTTCCCAAACACCCCGATATTTTAATCAAAAATTTTTAGATAGACCTATGCACCTAATCTAAATAAATGTACTTAATTTTTTTTATTAAAAAGTTTATAAAAATTCAATAAATGCAAAATATATATATATTGAATTTTTCTATTTTTAATAAATTTTTCAAAGATTTTTTCATAAATTTTATACTTATTAAATGTATGTCTAAAAGATTTAAAAAATCAATTAATTTTTTTTAAAAATTAACTAGAAACCAAAAAATATGAATTAAAAAATGAAAAAATATTTTTAGAAATTGTAAAATCAAACATTTCCAATAGAGACCCCCAAAAATAAAAAAATGGTAAAACCCATTATTTTAACTAATAAATTTTAGGTTGAGAGACAAAATCTAGGGGTTGTTTGAAAAGTGTGAGATTAGTATACTTTTTGATTTTTTACAAAAAAACATGAAATATAAATTAAATTTGAAATAATGGGTTAAAAAAGTGATGTGACTTAAATAAGATGATTGTAACCTAAATAGGATATCATGTGCTATTTTAGCACATGCCAAACAACCACAAATTTTCTGAAGAGGATTGAGCTTCTCTTTAGTCCATCATCTAGATTAGATGTCATTTATACCCGTAAGACTCATCATAAATCCTATTTTGATAATCCGAACTATATAAACCATTCATTTTATTGAATTTGTACACAAAAAAAAAAAAAAGATAGTTTATTTTTAAAAACACATTGATTGTTATTTTTTTTTTTAGAAACAAACTTGATAAAATGTAAAAGTTACAAATATCAAACCAATCTAATTTTTTTTTTATAAGTGATATACACATATAGAGTTTGATAAAATAAACAGTTCAAATCATCAAAATAAAACCTATCATAAACTCAAATTTGATAGCACCTTCTAGATTTAGATAAGTGTATTAGAGTAAAAGTAATGAAAAATTATTAATGGATCTAAAGGCCCTAACTAATCACAAATTATTATATTTTTTTATGTTCTCTAACCATTCAACCCAAAATATTTTTTTTTTATGGTCTAAAGGCCCATAAAAAAGGATTAGATTTTTTTTTATGGTCTAAAGGCCCTCCTTTCCCTCATTCGGTGCAATCGGAGTTGCGCCCACCGCCTGATTGGAGCGTTGTCAGAAACGGCCCAACTCAACCCCAAAAGGATTAGCAGTGCCTTTAGTATAGTAGTGACTATTATGTTTTAATTTGAAATGTATTATGAATTTATTTTTATAATTTGAGCCGTTCATTTTGTAAGATTTGTTGAGTATTTTGTACCTATCAAAAATATATTAATTGGATATTAATAATTATATGATTGATAATCAAAAAAATAAACAATAAGTTTTTCTTTTGAGAAATAACATAAAAAATATACAATTCGATCATATAGTTATTAATATTCGATTAATATGATTTTTGATAGGCATAAAGTACTCAATAAATCCTACAAAATAAATGGTTTGGATCATAAAAATAAGCCCTTAATACACCTCAAATTGAAACACAACAGTCACCGTTGTGCTAAAGACACAGCAGTAACTCTTAATTCACTCCGAAACACATTCAAAACAAAACAAAACAAAAGAAACCCTAAAAACACAAATCGTTTAAAAATTATAAATAACTAGCATACAAAATTTTTATACGTAATAATAGCTCAATCACATTTTTATATAAATCTTCCTATCAAGTATTTCTAAATAATAAAAGAAAAAAGAAAAAAAAAAGACAAAATGCATAGATCTCCAAATTATAATCACTAAATTCAAATACTTTTTATAAATTTTATAATACTTGTTATTTATTTATTTTTTTTATTTACAATTTTTTAAAACACTTTTTATCAAATTTTTAATATTTGTTAACATTTGACTTTTTATAATCATTAATCATTTATAAGTAGACCATAAGTTGGTTAAAGTAATCTTAATATTTGCTTTAAACAAATCTTGTGTTGTAACCGTTGATTTACTCGTACTTTTATAATACCAATTTTACAAGTATGCCATTATTTGTTTTTATTTTTCAATTTTGGCGCTTTAACAGTCGAATTACCCATACAATATAGGGAAGTGATTGAGAGCCCCTCCAATCACCACTTCCACCACCTCCATACATACGTGGCGGGTGGTGATTAGAGGAGAAGGAAAAAAAAGAAAAGAAAAAAAAAAAACTGGCCAATCAGAGAGAGAGGGGGTCAAAGGGGGTGCCTCCTTGAGGGGATCCAACTCATTTTCCTACAATATATATCTATCTATACTATTATATATGTAAAAATTTTATTTTAGTCTTTTAAAGCCTACCCTCTCTTTTTGTCAAGTAAATTTTTTTATATGAAAAAAAAAAATTTATAAAGTAAAGTGCACAAAATTTAAACATAAAATCTTGAATTTGAAAAATAAAATATCTTAAGGGTAATGATACATCCCACTAAAAGTGGTGCTCTAAAGCACCACTAATGAGTTGACAAACATTTAAAAAAAAAAAAAAAAAAACAAGACACAAGCAGTGGGCCCCGTCTATTGTCACATCACTAGTGGTACTTTTAGAGCACCACTTTTAGTGGTCTCAAGCATTATTGATATCTTAATTACTTGATCAACAAACATATATTTTTAATTCAAAATTAAAATTTATATTTCACAAATTTAATGGCACACGCTTACACCCCTAATACGTAACATGTGGAAGCATGCAATGTCCCATTAGCTAACACGGTGGAATCCCACATGTCTCTATATCCCTGTAAATCCCTCACTCAAACACGTACCCCCACGTACATTTCCAAGTGTCACCTTCTCCTCCCTCTTTCCCTCACGTTTGCCCACCTCTCATTGGCCAAACCCCCCTCACTCCCCAACTCTTCTATAACCACCCCCCACCACCACCACCCCCACCTCTCAACCCCAAAACCTCTCTCTCTCTCTCTCTCTCTCTCTCTTTCTCTCTCTCCATAACAGCAACTTCAAGCTCCTAGAGCTCACTTCACTCAAAAAAATGATTCAGGCCCTGAATCCTCACTCCACATCCAAAACAGCTGAAATAATGTCTAGATACAGACCCATTGCTCCAAGGCCAGACACTTCCACAAACCCCATCTCTGATGATACATCATCTTTATCCCAAAAGATCAAAAACTCTCCTTACCTCCGCAAAGTATGGCCTCATTTGCAGGCCAGACCGACCCGAACCCGGAAGAGAGGACGAACATCGCTCGCTCCTCCAGCCATCAAGCGACCAAAGACCCAACATCTCTTCACCCTTTCTCCTCCTCCACCTCCCCAAAACTCATCCATGCATGGCTTTTCTTCCCATGCCCTCCAATTCAATACCCTTCCTCAATCTTCTTCAAGCTTGGTCACTCTTCCTCTCCGCCCAGAAATAGATTTAAACAGGGTGGTCGATGATGTACCAGAAGAGAAGGATTTCCTACAGCAGTTTCAACCGGCAGGAGGACCCATCCGCGTCATAACGCCGCAGCCGGTTCGCCCAGTTGGCTCGAGCATAACCGTCGGATCCATAAACAAAGACGCAGACCTAAACCCGGGTGCTCGAGTTCCAAAGAAACGAGAGGAGGTTGAGGAAGAGGTTGAGTCCGAGGCCTTGCCGGCTGTTGTGTCGGACTCGAACAACAAAGTGAGGCTGGCGAACTCGGCTTATAAGGAGATGGTGGGTCAACCAGAGTGTTCGTGGCTTGATTCTATGGTTGTTGCATGCGAGGGAAGGCACGGAGGCAGTGCATGCAAGAGGATCTGTGGGGAGGTCGTGCTTCGATTCTCGGAGACAAGTAGTGTCCCCGTGTCGTCTTCGCCGAATGGGTTTTCTTGCTTGGCGAAAATAGAGTGGGGAAGCAATGGGAAGAAGAACAGCAGCTCAGTCCATGCTTTCTGTGATGTTATGAGGTTATGTTGTGAGTCGAAGGACTACCACTTTGCGTGGAGGTTCCATACTACCAGAGAGGCTTCTCAATCTGGATCAAACGCTTGAAGTTGCTAATTTACATCTAATATAATATAATATTATATATATATATACATAACCTTTTTGTAAGTAGTCAGTAACTTAGAATTTGCTATTGTACATAATCATCTATACTATTAAGTAAAAGGGTTTTTAACCTCCGAGGATTGTGGGAGCTCTAATATTTCAATCTTAATTTTTTGATTTTAAAAAAAAAAATCTCAGTATTTATTAATTTTTTCCAATTCCCATGCCTTTTGGGAGATTTGGTCAAAATCCTCTCTTAATTAAACTTTAATAATGCATTAAAAACCAGCATGAACAAAATTCTTTGAAAATTTTAACACATCTATTTATATTATATTATCTATATCTATATTATATATTAAGTAAGAGGAGGTTTTTAACCCTCAAGGCCTGTGGGAGTTTCAATATTCCAATTTGAATTTTTAAAATTTTTTATTAAAAAAAAAACTCAACATTTATTGATTTGGTTAAAATCCCCTGATCAGCTTTTATTAATTTTTTTCAATTCATATGTTTTTTCACATGCCTGCATTTATTGATACAATCCCTTGATTAGCATTTAAAATCCCTTCATACAAATAATTATAGATACAATTCGTGTATAATTACTGCAGTACCCTTTTCAACTTTTCTCTTAGTGATAAAATTGTTAAATTATTTTTATAAAAAAATCTTTAAAAACATAATTTATATATTAAAAAAAATCTAAAATAAATATAAATATCTATAATTATCTCGTGCATAGCACGGGTGACATGCTAGTACCAATAACGAAGAAGAGAACTTTTGCTAACCTCTTAATGGTTGGATTGATAGAGCCCACTTACTCATTATTAAGGGTTTTTTTTTTTATTTTTTATATTTATAAATGCTAAAAGTAAATAATTTTTTTATAAAATATTTATCACTAGACATGAATACATGATTACATATATATTTATTACTGTAAAGCACATTATTGAATATAGTGCTAAGAAAATATAGTCGGTTTGGTAAAGATTTCAAAATTCAATTTTATTTTTTGATTTGAGTGTGGTGTTTGGTTAGAGTAGATTTCAAAACTCAATTTTATTTTTTGGTTTGAGCGTGGTGTTTGGTTAGAGTCTTCAACTTATTTTTGAAAATATGTCTACCTAGTCATTTCACCGAAACAGTGTTTATATTTTATTTTTTTTTGGCAATTGGTACTTATTATTTTTTTATATTTTAAATAAAAAATATTTTTGAAATTTTTTAAGAATTTTGAATTCTGAATTTGATTATGAATTATAAGTTTTTTAATTAACTTTTCTAATTTTAAAAACTCAAAACTCCTTCCAAAACTCAATTCAAACTCTTTTCAAATCTCATAACCAAACAAACTTTCTTTTTTCAAATCATAATTTCAAAACTTACAAACTCAAAATACAACTCTATTCTCAAATCATAATTTTAAAACCCACAAACTCAAAATACAATTCTATTTTCAAATCATAATTTTAAAACTTCACCAAACACTACATAGATTTTCTTTGTGTATAGCATTTTTTTTCCTCAAAACATATTATCAATTGATAAAGAATCTTCAAAGATGTTGGGTTTACATAGGAGGTCGGGTTCTTAATTGTTTATTCATTTTAATTAAACAAATAATGTACCTTTTTATAAAAAAATATTTTCATTAAAAAAAATGAATTATAAAATCAATTTTTTCACAAATTAAAAATATAAACAATAATAGAAAAAGATATAAACAATTTTTAAGGATGCATAAAATAAAAATAAAAATAAAAATGAGTAGTATTATTGATTAATAAATAGTTTCTCAAAAGGTCAGGTTCACATAACAATGTTATGCAAGTATTATCAATCAATAAATAGTTTTAAAAGGAGGACAACTTAATTGGCTTGAGTGATAAACAAGAGTAACGTTAGATCATATATTGAATTGTGTAAATCAATATTAGAAAAACAAAGTGGTGACACCTAAGGACGGTGTTTACAGATTCCTTTAAAATAATTTTCTTTTTCACAAAGAGAGTAAATATTATAATCATGATATTATATGTTGAATAGTGAAAGATGAAGAATATTCAAAAAAAAAAAAAAAAATCAATTGACTAATGTCACTAAATATATTCTAGAAATATAACTTTTTCACTTACTAATATAAAAACATAACCATTTCACTTAATATTTATTCTAGAAAGAGTTGATTAAGATTATTTGCAGACAAGTAGGAGTGTGTAGGGCGTTTTGGCAACATGCCAAAAAAGCCAGCTTTTTGGTTTTTCAGTTTTTTTAGCCAAAATAGTCAGCTTTTTTTACCCAAAACAATCCAACTTTTTTTCCAAAAAAGCCACTAAAAAAGCCAAAAAATCAACTTTTTAACAACTTCCCAGAACACCTCTAAATTGCATCCTCAAAGGCATTTTGAGAATGGAGGAGAGAGTTTTTGCAAAATTACGATTCAGTTTTCCTCAGTCTTTTGCTGGGCCCTTCCACTTGAAGTTGTCTGCATATGCTTTTACCTGCAAGCAAGCAAAGGCAAAAACACACGATTATTGTTGATAAGTAAACTAAACCAAATATTTGCCTAATCCACATGTGATTTAAAGATTACCAAACCAAACTCTGTCCTAATCAAATAGGATAAGCTATATGAATATTTTTTCGCCATTATGTTCAGTCAAGAATGGCAAATTAAATAAATTTAGTATTTATTTATTTATTTTACTACCGCATCAAAAGACATTTTAAGTCTTCCCTGCCCCTAACATTTTTTTTTTAAAACGAAGCAGTTGGAAGTATGAGAGAGGAACTTCTCAGTTGTACAAAGTGAAAAATTAAGGCATAAATAAATTTTTGAACCAGCCCATTTAAAGCTGAAAGAAAATAAGCTTTCCTCTCATAATGAACACATAAAATATCACTTGTTTTTCCACATAAAACAAATACTTGGCTAATCAAAATTTCTGTAACAGAACTACTCATTTTCATTCTCTAAATAAGTTGGGAAAAGAATCACTTACCTTCAAAAGGGGGGTGTGGCGCTTCTTGACCTGCATACAAACATGAACTGTGTCAATAATGTTTAGCACCGGAAAGAAAGATCGAATACCTTGTATATTCAAAATGATACTTCATGGAACAATCATGAGAATAGGCCATGATAATAGCAATCCTTACAAGTTCACATGATGGAGATTATGTAGCGTTGACTTTTAACACTTCAGTTGAAATAAGGAAGGAAATATTTTCTTTAT
Organism: Camellia japonica; assembly: GCA_030407325.1. Taxonomy (NCBI): domain Eukaryota; kingdom Viridiplantae; phylum Streptophyta; class Magnoliopsida; order Ericales; family Theaceae; genus Camellia; species Camellia japonica. Next base: position 170,516,794 of record JAPPVO010000016.1, read on the forward strand.
GCTAAGAACTTTATAAGATAAAATGGTGTCGAATAAATCAAATGTATATAGGTTGATAGTAAGCACCTTACTTGAAATGAGTTTGAACTTGAGAAATTGTAATGTGAAGCTAGAGCTACTCTTCTACTACATGAACAAGGGTCAACCCAAAAGCTAGAGTAGTGGGAGAGAATCAGTATTCTAAAAGCCCTAACCCTCAAATGGGACAATCATTTTTTGCGTTCTTTTCTGGCATGTTATGTTGCCTCCATAGTTTTCATTTTATATCTTAAGCCTTCTTCTTTAATATAAAAGCTTTCAAGTCAACAGCATACACTTTCAAAACACAGTTCTGTGAAGCCTTCCTTCCAATATTCATTGCCCAAACTCAGTGAAATAAATAAATCGAGTTGCCAGGAATGTAATAAATGATCAACAAACAATTTAGGTTCAGGGACTCCTCAGTTTCTTTATGGTGTTACACGCTATCACCTTCTTAATGTTACCCAATCAGAATCTTCATGGGATTAGCGTGCTAGAGATGCATGCATATTCATTATAAGAAGGCTACGAAGTTCTGAAGTGTAGAATTCAAGAAAAACAATGTGACATTATAAGGATTATTAAATGAAGATATGCAAAGGTACATATTAAATAAGTAAAGCTCACAAGGGAGATAAACAACAACAAACAATAAACTACAGAGAGTCATATTTTTTAAACTTGAACAACATATCCACACAACCATACTGTATACAAGAACATACCACATATTCCCAGCCGTGTTTTTCAGCAAATGCCTTAGCTGCGGTGAAGTAGGCACGGGTATCAACTTCTAAGCCCACAGTAAACATATGATGAGCCCAAACAAGAGATCCAAGAACACCTGTACTGATCATGGCATAAACCATGCCTAAATACCCGAAGACCGGTTTTCCCGAAAAAGTCGAAACGATATGACTTATGATACCGGATCCAGGCAGAATGGGAATATACACCTCTGGATGACCGAAGAACCGAAAGAGATGCTGGTATAATATGGGGTCTCCCCCTCCAGCGGGATCAGAAAAGGTTGTATTAAAGTTTCGATCGGTTAATAACATGGTAATTGCCCCTGCCAGTAGATGGGTCTCCAGTAGATGTCCAACCCATCAATGGATTCTCCCACTCAAAAAATATGCCAACACCACTCTCAATATTTATAGAGGTACTGAACTAAGAGGCAGTTGAAAAAAATATAATAAAAAAGAGAATAAATTCAATCAATGTACAACACTGCATATGTTTCTCAAAGATAAATACAGAGTTAATTCTTCCACATACTTTTTTTTTAGATTTAGAATTTTGTTGAGCATATGGATTAGTGTCGACATATAGGCCTATGGTTATTTTTGTATACAGCCTGTGCATATGGGTTGTCATCCATTGTGGTGTGGAACTGTGCATTCTAATAAAATTTTGGCTGTTACTATTGTCCGGGCTGGGTTGGGCTGGCCTCTGCAGAGCAAAGGTAGAACTACTTAAAACATTCGATAGCTGTATTTGCTTTGGCAAAAATGGAATATGCCCTAGCTGTAGGGGGTATCTAATATATAAATTCTTATTATGAAAAAAATGTTAAAGGTATCATAACAGCTGTAGGGGGTATCATAATACATTTTTTTCTTATTTATTTTATTCAAACAACATAATTAAAAAATTTCAATTGAAAAGTCAATTGACTTCTCAATCATTTCTAAGAAGTTCATTGTTGAAGCAAAATGGATTGGGTTACTATCACATAACATAACTCAATTAAAAATCAATCACTTTCATCAAGTATTACTTAAAGTTTCATTGTAGAAACAAAATCTAATACATCACTTAATTAATGTTTAAGTTTTTTAATTGAAAAGTTCATAAATATTATTAAATGCCATCAGAACTACACGCTCTCTAGGTAATTTGAAGGAGGCTAGAAGTATTGGTAACTTCTTATTGTCTTCCTTTTTTCTTTTTTTTCTTTTTCTTTTTCTTTTTCTTTTTCTTTTTTGATCAGCAACAATAGGGATGTTATTAATGGATAAAAATCTTCTCATTTTCGTCTTGAACTAGTACCCACTCCCTCCCCCTTTCTACACTTATTTTGTATGACAATAGAACTCTCTCTCTCTCTCTCTCTCTGTCTCTCTCTCTCTCTCTCTAAATGACGCAAGTTTTGGCATCTTCTCCTTGTTGAATTAGTACTCACACTCTATCTCTCTATTGAATTAATTTAAAGGGTGCAACAATTTGGATGAGAGGAAATTTAAAAAATAAAAAATAAAAAAATTGTCTTTTTGCATACAATCGTAGTAAATTTCAACGAGGTGCACCCTTATCCAATAATAAATGTGGATGTGAAAACCTACTACGAATTTTACCATAGGACTATATAAATGCAAGATGATATATCACATACAATAAAAAGAAGAAACTACTCAATCTGACTAACTTGTAATTTATGAATCAATTAACTAAATTGAAGCCGATAAACTTATAAAAGAGTATAAATTGAAGCCGAAAAACAGAAACATTTTCTTTAGGTTTAGGACTTCAAGGTGCAATGCAAGCAGAATTAATCAATTAAACACATTTTCACCCGGAACAGGTTACTACAAGTGGTAAGTTAAAAAGGAAACAACAGGGCATACTTCTTTGTAGACAAAAAGTTGATTTTCCACCTCCCAACTTTTCCAGAGCCTTGTTGTGTTGCAGTACGAGCGGGTGAACAAATCACAACCTGCCACAAGTAGATGAAAAATTACAACAAAAATATTCAATGCATACGCAAATTTGGAAACAACTCATTTGTAACTTAGTAAATTTTGAGTAGATTACTTCAGAATGAAATAATTCAATTTGGCTAGTGAAACAGGCTCTCAGTTATGCACAAGTAGCAAATGCCCATATTGGGAGAAAATCTATCAAAGGCTAGTTGTCTTAATAGATGTACTTTATACAACCATTGGCTATTGCCTTTAGTGGTATCTCTCATCATCCCCGAATGTAGAAGTGAGGTTCAAATCCCAGTTGGCTATTAGTGTATTTGTGTTTAACTCACTTACTTTAAAAAGAACAAAAGGTATAATTTCATACTTGAATTATTAAAATTAATCTTTAATTGCATAACTGGAATTTGGAAAAAAAAAACACACACACACACACACACACACACAAACACATACGGGCCACGCGCACGCGCACAGATACACCCCTTTTTAGCTAGCAGTGGTTAGCAAACTTAGCTTTCATTCATCAATATGGCATTCCAAACACTGAAGTTATATATGGATTTTGGAAACAAACCACACACCCTAAGCCATCAACACAACACAACACAACACAACACAAGGAAACAATCACAATCCCCAATGGAATGACAGAACAATGGTAGTCAATGAGCAGAAAAACTAAACCCACAAAAGTTAGATCAAAATTAGATCAAATTCAATTCATAAGTAATAGCTTAATCTGGCAAAAAAAGAGTTATTAGTGATGCACTTAATCAAAAAAATCAACCAACAATATCCAAAATGTAGCATTGTGGTTTGTGTAATTGAAATCATGTTCTCATCAATCAAAATCATCAAACATTAAATTCGATCAGAAACCAAAGCAGATTGATATATGTCTATATATGTGAATGGTGATTCGAAATTTAAGGGAAAATTATAGAGAGAGAGAGAGAGAGAGAGAGAGAGAGAGAGAGAGAGAGAGAGAGAGAGAGAGGAGATTTACGAACCCTTCTACGGAGGTGTCCTTGGGGAATGCCGGAGACGATGCCGACCTCACCGGGCTTGGTTTCGACCAAGGTCCGACGACGAAGACGAGAACGACCTCGACCTCGTCGATGAGAGAAGAGAATAGCGATGAGGGTTTCCTAAGCTCAGGCTTCGACGCAGAGAGCTCGCCATTTTCAACTCCACTAACCGACTGAGATGATCGGAAAACATGGAAGAGCGATAGTTTGTTTTCCAGTTCCAGAAATCACCGGAAGCTTCTGTTTCTGTTTCTTAGTTTCTTACATTTGGGCCGGGCTTTTACTGGCGTAATGGGCATGTTGGCCTGTTTGTTTGTTTGTGGGTGATTCTATATTTACCCAAAAAGTTATTAAGTGCGTTTAGTTTTTTATTAGGGTGATTTTTTTGATAATTCTCATTTTTAAGTGTTTTATTTTATCTAATTTAAATTATTTTTGACTATTTTAATAAGTCTCATACTTAGCTTTTTGTCCAAACCTGCGAATGTCTCTTGCCATTCAAATCAACAGGATCCGAAAATATAGGAGCACTCCCAGACAAAGTGGAAACAATCCTGCAAAAATCCTATATTCCGTACCTGTAAAATCATCTCATCATCTCAACGTTTCATCGCCTCAACTCCTTTATCATCTTTGTAATAACCCGACCCTCTCATATGCTTAAATCTCTCATTAGATGTGTGATTATATGCATGTTTATATGTTTGACATGAAATTCTATGTTTTAATGTGTGGATTATATAATTATGAAATTATATCTGTTGATTATAAGAAAATCTGCTGAAATTGAGACATTTGGGCTTGAAATTGAAAGCCTTAGAGGTGCGATGAACGGAAATTGACTTTACAGTTATGATCAACATGATTTTTAGGACATAATAAGAATTTCTGTAAAAATTTGATTCGTAATGAATTAAATTGAATTATTTAGACTTAAGACTTAAATAAACTAAAATAGGCTCATAACTCAAGCCTTAGATACATGTATGAACCTAAGAAGGGCCTTAGACTCATATTTGCATAAAAACTATTTCCTGGGTGTGAGCTTTAGAAAAAGAAAAGAAAGGAAGAGAGAGAGAGAGAGAGAGAGAGAGAGAGAGAGAGAGAGAGAGAGAGGAGGAAGAGATCAACCTAGAGTTGGTGAGTGAAGATCTTAGAAGGGGGTTTTAAAGAATAGAGTTGAAGGTATATGTCAACTAACTAATACCCTAAATCTCTCTTCAATTACTTAGCATCAAGTTTTAAAATGGAGTTTTTCTACTCACCCAAGCTAGGGTTTTGAAATAGTGGTCTTAGTTGGGGAAATATTCATGTAAACCATCAAGGCTCATGGTAATTGTTTGATTTGAGAGTTGATCATTGTGTTTAAAATTATGTTGAGTAGTTTGAGAGGAACTTCCTTCTAATTTTTAGTGTTTACATGCTTAGATCTCTTATATGTATATGTGTTTGTATATATGTTTGATAAATTATGGAAAGATGAAGAAATTGGATGAATGTGGCAATTTGGGGTTGTAATTACACAATTAAAAAGAGTTATGATTTACTTGAGCTTGAGAATCATGTTTATTATGTTTATACACTATGTTTTGGGGAATTAAATTGCTTGATTTAGAGCTTTGAATTGTTTTTAGAAAGTTGAATTGTTGAATTTTCGGACTTCCTAAAGTAGAGCCAGAACCGCACGTGCGGGATGCACAGCCGCACGTACAGGGCTTACAGCTGTATGTGCGGAAAACATGGAAGACAGACTGGGGCATTCTGTAATAAAAGCACGGGCGGGCCGCACGTGCGACGCACCTTCCCACACGTGTGGTGGAGGACTTTCGCACGTGCGGCCAGTGAGGAAAATTTCTGTCAGTTTCTTTTACTCTATTTGACCCTCTGAATCTGTTTATATGTACATTTGATCCGTTTAAAATACTTAACAATGAATGAGAAGTGAACGAAATGAAAAAAAAAGGAAGGAAGATATAAAAACAAAGAAAAGAATGCCTTACTTATCAATTGTTGTGTGTGATGTTTAGGTCACTTGCCGGAAGAAACCATTGCACGATCGAATCACTGAGAGTAATAGTAGTGTAAAGATATACACACTTATATTTATTTTGATATGTTAAGGCATGATTCTCGAAGTTATGTTATTAGAATGAATGAGCTACAAGAATCGAAATATGGAATGTGGCTATGAGATGAAATTTATTTATTGTTATTATTGGGCCCGAGGCTGTTCTATTATTGTTGGGCCCGAGGCCATTCTGTTATTATTGGGCTCGAGGCCATTCTACTATTGTTGGGCCCGAGACCATTTTGTTAAATAAAAGGGACATACATGAGTTACGTCCACGTTTTATGTTTTGTAAGGCACATGTTCGTTTACATGCGTTAGTACATTATTAATATTCACTGAGCTTGGCTCATTTCGTATTCATGTATGTTTTGTAGGTGGTCAGCCCGGAAGCCAGCCCTAGGTCAACTCTAGGAACCTTTTGTTGGTCCAGTTTTGTCAAGCCTTCCAAGTGAAATCCTTTTGTTTTATTTTGGATTTCCTTGTATATTCCATTTTGCTACGGATATAGATACATTACTAATATGTAAGTTATGGATCGTTACCCTTTTGTCTAGATGGGCATGTCGTGGACTTCTTGTTTTATGATCGGTATATGTGAACGTGGATGTATATGATATGTGTCTTAAGATCCTGGCATTGAGACACCGCTCAATGAACGTTTCTTTTTTTCATTATATTTGCTTCCGTTTTAGGCCCCGATATTATATAAATTATTTATTGACTATTTTGTTTTGAGGCTTAAGTACAGGCCGGTCATGTCCAAACTTTTAGGGGCAGGTTTGGGTCGTGACAGTTGGTATCAGAGTACGAGTAAATATCTCACATACGTGTCCATTGGGCTATAAGGAGTCTAGAAAAGACTTAGGTTGCATACATAATGTTTTCTACGTCGTGAATATTATATGAAGGATGACTAATGATCATTGTCCATATACACTTGTGTCTCTTTTTGTGTGTATTATAATCCTTTAATATGTAGATCATGGTGAGGACAAGAATGGACGATATGAAAGACTCTACCTCCACACGACTAGATTAGTTGGAAATGATGATTGCGAATATGGCAGAGGCTATGAGACAGCAACAGGAACAGCAACAGCAGTAGCAATAGCAACAACCACCATTTCCACCAGTGCCTGTACCACCACCAATGGTGCAAGACCATTAAGCTGAGGACCGAACCATTGCACTGACAAAAGAATTTAAGAAGATGAAGCTGCCATCGTTCAAGGGGGGCATTGAGCCAATGAAAGCTGAGACGTGGGTATTGGGAATACATAAGTTATTTGAGGTCTTTCCATACACAGAAGCACAGAAGGTATAGCTTTGCAGCTTTTACCCTCAAAGACGAGGCAAGAAGGTAGTGGATACTCACTCGAAATGAACACCAAGGTTTGACTTGGGCTCGATTTTTGGAGCTCTTTTATGATAAGTATTTCCCACAGTGCATACGGGATAAGAAGGTGACATAATTTGAGACGTTGAGACAAGGAAACAAGACAGTGGAAAAGTATGAAGCACAATTTTCGAAGTTAGCCCGTTACACACCACACATGGTGGATACGGACTACAAGAAAGCAAGAAAGTTTGAAAGAGGACTCCGAAACTTGATTCTAGATAAGATTAATGTGTTGAAGTTGCCCATCTATGTCAATGTGTTGGAAATGGTGATAGTAGCAGAAAGTAATATAACTGCTCAAAACCAAGTTTCTGAGTGGAGGGGGAAAAGACAGAATGCACAAGCACCAAGAGGACCAGTAGCGTCACAGAACAAAAAGCCGAACTTGGGAACCTCTAGTACTTCCATCTCTACCCATGAATGAGCACCAACTTGTCCGAATTATGGGAAGAGGCACCGCGGGGCTTGTTATCAGGTAACTGGGGCTTGTTTCAAGTGTGGAAAGACGGGACATTTAGCAAGAGATTTCCCCTAGAGGGACCAGCAAAATGGGAATAGAACTACTGCAAGTTTAGCCGGCTAAACTTCAGCTCCAACTATAAAGACTGTTGCAAAATCCGCCAATACTAGAGACAATACTAGGTAGGGGAGAGTATTTGCTCTTATTCCCGGTGATGTGCAGAATACGGAGGTTGTGGTGTCAAGTACATTTCCTATCGATGGTCACTTTGCTCATGTATTATTTGATTCGGGTTCTACCTATTCTTTTGTGTCAAAAACCTTTACTAGTAAATTGACTAGACCTAAGGAATCGTTACATTATGTGCTATGTGTTTCTTCACCATCGAGGGGCTCAATGTTGTGTACATTTGTTTATCCCGCTTGTGAAATCGTTATTGGGGAGGTACAACTATCTGCTGATTTGTTACTACTTGACATGGCTTATTTTGATATAATTGGGGATGGATTGGCTAAGTAAATATCATGTGACCATTGAGTGTATGTCTAAACAAGTCATCTTTCGACTCCCGAGGAAATCTAAATTTAGGATTACGAGGCATGGGGTGATTCCTCCGCCGTACTTAATCTCCGCCATGAAAGTGTATAAGCTATTACAAAAGGGTTGCCGAGGGTATCTATGTAGCATTTTGAATGGACAACCAGTGGAGGTGTGTGTTGATAACATTCTTGTCGTATGCGAATTTCTGGACGTGTTTCCAGAGGAGTTGCCAGGGAAGTTAATGGATCGTGAGATTGAATTTGTGATTGATATAGTACCGGGAACCCAACCAATTTCAAAAGCCCCTTATAGAATGTCGTCGGCGAAAATGAAAGAGTTAAAGATATAGCTGCAAGACTTGCTCGATAAAGGATTTATTTGTCCAAGCACTTCACCTTGGGGCACGCTGGTTCTTTTTGTTAAGAAGAAAGATGGGACACTCCGGTTATGTGTAGACTATCGAGAGCTCAATAAGGTGACTATAAAGAACAAGTATCTTTTGCCTAGGATTGACGATCTATTTGATCAACTTCAAGGTGCACAAATCTTTTCAAAAATAGATTTGCGATTTGGTTACCATCAGTTAAAGGTGAAAGCCGAAGACATTGAGAAGACTGCTTTCCGCACCCGGTACGGGCATTATGAGTTTCTGGTTATGTCATTTGGAATTACTAATGCACCGGCGGCCTTCATGGATTTAATGAATCGTGTCTTTAAACCATACTTGGATGAATTTGTAGTTGCATTTATTGATGATATCCTCATTTACTCAAAAAATAAGGAAGCTCATGAGAACCATCTTCGATTAATTCTTTGGACACTTCGAGATAAGAAACTATATGCAAAATTGAAGAAATGTGAGTTTTGGTTACATGAGGCGACATTCTTGGGGCATGTCATAAATGAGGAGGATGTTTCTGTTGACCTACACAAGATCGAAGCTATTGTGAATTAGCCAACTCCTACCAATGTGACAGAGGTGCGTAGTTTCTTGAGTTTAGCCAGATACTACCGAAGGTTTGTTAAAGACTTTTCCAAAATTGCTATGCCACTTACCCAGTTAACCCAGAAGGGTGTTCCGTTTGAGTGGTCAGAACAGAGGGAGTCTGCTTTTCAGGAGTTGAAGACAAGGTTAACTACATCACCAGTTCTTGTCTTACCATTTGGTACTGAGGGATTTGTGATTTACAGTGACACTTCTTACAAAGGATTGGGCTGTGTACTCATGCAAAATGAAAAGGTCATTGCGTATGCTTCTCTTCAACTCAAGCCTCATGAAAAGAATTATCCCACACATGACTTGGAGCTAGCGGCAGTGATCTTTACTTTGAAGATATAGCGGCATTATTTGTACGGTACGACATGTGAAGTTTACACCGACCATAAGAGCTTCAAGTACTTCTTTACCCAAAAGGAGTTAAATATGCGTCAAAGACGGTGGTTAGAACTTATCAAGAATTATGACCTACAAATCCATTATCACTCCGGCAAAGCTAATACAGTTACGGATGCTCTTAGCCGAAAAGGTATAGGAAATTTGGCAAGTTTGCTCACGAGACGGAAAGAGTTGCTATTTGATTTGGAAAGAATGAATGTGGAAATTGTGTTACATGGTCTAGATGCAATATTGGCAGCAATGTTGGCTCAACCGGCACTCATTGAAGAAATTAAGCGATGACAAGTAGAAGATGAGTTTCTAAATTTTTTTTTTAATGAAATAGAAGCAAAGCCAAAGCTCGGATTCTTAGTTGACAATTCGGTGTTGTAAATTCAAGACAGACTATGTGTTCCAAATGTGCCAGAAATTAAAAGAAATTATGGAGGAAGCACATAAGTCAAAATTTTCCTTACATCCCAATAATACGAAAATGTACCAAGATTTAAAACAAAACTTTCGGTGGTCAAGTACGAAGATAGAAATTGCATAATTTGTTTCGAAATGTTTGCAATGTCAACAAGTAAAAGCTGAGCACCAAAGACCGGCAAGTTTACTTCAACCCTTCCAATCCCGAAGTGGAAGTGGGAACATTTGACTATGAATTTTATTGTGGGCTTACCGCGAACTCCCCGAGGCATGAATTCCATATGGGTTATTGTGGATAGATTAACTAAATCTGCTCATTTTCTGCCTGTGAAAACTCAATATAATGCGGATAAACTTGCTACTGTGTATGTTAATGAAATTGTCCGACTATATGGTGTTTTGGTTTCAATTGTATCCATTAGAGATCCGAAATTTGTATCCAGATTTTGACAAAGTTTACAGGATGCCATGGGAACAGAATTGAAATTTAGTACAGCCTTCCACCCTTAAACAGATGGCCAATTAGAGAGAACAATACAAACGTTGGAGGATATACTTCGGATGTGTGCCTTGGATTTCCAGGGAAGTTGGGAAATGTACCTATCATTGGCAGAGTTTGCACACAATAATAGTTTTCACTCAAGCATAGGAATGGCACCATATGAATCTTTGTACGGAAGGAAATGCTGCTCTCCAGTGTGTTGGGTTGAAGTTGGCGATAGATCATTGTTCGGGCCTGAAATTGTACAAATGACGATAAAGAAAATCAAAGTCATTCGGGAAAAATTGAAAACTGCTCAAAGTAGGAAAAAGAGTTACGCGGATCATCGACGAAGAGAGTTGGAGTTTGAGGTGGGTAATTATGTTTTTGTGAAAGTCATCCCAATGAAAGGGCACACGAGATTTGGCAAGAAGGGTAAATTAGCACCCTGGTATGTAGGTCCATTTCAAATTCTGGAAAGGTGGGTTCGGTGGCTAATTGTATTGCTCTTCCACCGAGTATAGGACAAATACATAATGTCTTTCATGTATCCATGTTACGGGTTTACCTCCAAGATCAGTCCCATATTATAGATTACCATGAACTTACCTTGGATGATAACCTGATCTATGAGGAGAAACCAATTCAAATTTTGGATTGTCAAGTGAAACAACTATGAAACAAAACAATCCAGATGGTAAAAGTTGAATGGCAAAAACACTACGGGAAAGGAAGCCACTTGGGAGAGAGAAGAGGAAATGAAACAATGGTATTCGGAGTTATTCTTAACTTGAGGTAAATTAAGTTTGAGGGACTAAACTTCTAAAATGGGGGAAGAATGTAATAATCTGACCCTCTCATATGCTTAAATCTCTCATTAGATGTGTGATTATATGTGTGTTTATATGTTTGACATGAAATTCCATGTTTTAATGTGTGGATTATATAATTATGAAATTATATTTGTTGATTATGAAAAAATCTGTTAAAATTGAGACATTTGGACTTGAAATTGACAGCCTTAGAGGTGTGATGAACCGAAATTGACTTTACAGTTATGATCAGCGTGATTTTTAGGGCATAATAAGAATTTCTGTAAGAATTTGATTCGTAATGAATTAAATTGAAGTTTTTAGACTCAAGACTTAAATAAACTAAAATAGGCTCATAACTCAAGCCTTAGATACATGTATGAACCTAAGAAGGGCCTTAGACTCATATTTGCATAAAAACTATTTCCTAGGTGAGCTTTAGAGAAAGAAAAGAAAGGAAAAGAGAAAGAGATGGGAGGAAGAGATCAACCTAGAGTTGGAGAGTGAAGATCTTAGAAGGGGGTTTTAAAGAATAGAGTTGGAGGTATGTGTCAACTAACTAATACCCTACATCTCTCTTCAATTGCTTAGCATCAAGCTTTAAAATAGAGTTTTTCCACTCACCCAAGCTAGGGTTTTGAAACAGTGGTCTTAGTTGGGGAAATATTCATGTAAACCATCAAAACTCATGGTAATTGTTTGATTTGAGAGTTGATCCTTGTGTTTTAAATTATGTTGAGTAGTTTGAGAGGAACTACCTTCTAATTTTTAGCGTTTACATGCTTAGATCTCTTACATGTATATGTGTTTGTGTATATGTTTGATAAATTATGGAAATATGAAGAAATGGGATGAATGTGGCAATTTGGAGTTGTAATTATACAATTAAAAAGAGTTATGTTTTACTTGAGCTTGAGAATCATGTTTATTATGTTTATACACTATGTTTTGGGGAATTAAATTGCTTGATTTAGAGCTTTGAATTGTTTTTGGAAAGCTGAATTGTTGAATTTTCGGACTACCCAAAACAGAGCCAGAACCGCACGTGCGGGGCCCACAATTGCACGTGCGGGATACACAGCCGCACTTGCAGGGCTTACAGCCGCACGTGCGGAAAATAGGGGAGACAGATTGGGGCATTCTGTAATAAAAGCACGTGTGGCGCACCTTCCCACACGTGCGGTAGAGGACTTCCGCACGTACGGCCAGTGGAGAAAATTTCTGTCAGTTTCTTTTACTCTATTTAACCCTCTTAATCTGTTTATATGTACATTTGATCTGTTTAAAATACTTAAGAATGAATGAGAAGTGAACAAAATGAAAGAATGAGTGAAGATATAAAAACAAAGAAAAGAATGCCTTACTTATTAATTGTTGTGTGTGATGTTTAGGTCACTTGTCGGAAGAAACCATTGCATGACTGAATCACTGTGAGTAATAGTAGTGTAAAGATATATACACTTGTATTTATTTTGATACGTTAAGGCATGATTCTTGAAGTTATGTTATTAGAATGAATGAGCTACAAGAATCAAAATATGGAATGTGGCTATGAGATTAAATTTGTTTATTATTATTATTAGGCCTGAGGCCATTCTGTTATTATTGGGCCTGAGGCCGTTCTGCTATTGTTGGGCCCGAGGCCGTTCTGTTAAATAAAAGGGACATACATGAGTTACGTTCATGTTTTATGTTTTGCAAGGCACATGTTCGTTTACATGCTTTAGTACATTATTATTATTCACTGAGCTTGGCTCATTTCGTATTCATGTATGTTTTGTAGGTGGTCAGCCCGGAAGCTAGCCCTAGGTCAGCTCCAGGAACCTTTTGTTGGTCCAGTTTTGTCAAGCCTTCCAAGTGAAATCCTTTTGTTTTATTTTGGATTTCCTTGTATATTCCATTTTGCTACGGATATAGATACATTACTAATATGTAAGTTATGGATCGTTACCCTTTTGTCTAGATGGGCATGTCGTGGACTTGTTGTTTTGTGATTGGCATATGTGAACGTGGATGTATATGATATGTGTCTTAAGATCCTGGCATTGAGACACCGCTCAATGGACGTTTCTTTTTGTCATTATATTTGCTTCCGTTTTAGGCCTCGATATTATATAAATTATTTATTGACTATTTTGTTTTAAGGCTTAAGTATAGGCCGGTCATGTCCAAACTTTTAGGGCAGGTTTAGGTCGTGACAGTCTTCTCTATGTCGTCAGCTGCCGGAATCACCATTCTCATCCTTTGTTTCTACTGTGAATCTTCACAATGATTATTTGTGACAATCCAACCATCTCATAATGGGTACCAAATGTAAGTGATTTCAATCATTTTGTATATAAATCCTAAACCATAACTATTTTTTGTCCCAATGTGAAATTCCACACATCCCTATGATTATATTGATATGATTTTGGTCTTTACTGTTCATATTATTGTTGTTATATTTCCTTTCTTACAGTTGTTGTTGATATTGATGATATCCCTGAATGGATGTAAATCCCCTAAAGTTTTTGCTTATTTTTTTTTTTTTAGATTTTTTTTTAATTGTTGTTGTTGCTATTTCCATGATGTAAACATTCACATAGAAACCATGGTGTGCATAAATTGTTACATGATTGTTGTAGAACAATTCATTTGTATGTTACATTGTGAAGATTTACATCAAGCTAATACCTATGAAAAACCTCCTTTCTTGGACTTGTTATGTGATGTATGGATAAAACTATTGTTTTCTGATGTTGACATTCATACCAATGTGAATATTCACAATATGTTTTGATTCCCACAAAAATTGTGGTGTGTGGTTAATGTATTGCTAATGCTGCCATGATTTTGTACTTTGTAAGCTATAAATGTGAACATTCTCACCATTCTTATATTCAAAACAAGGCTTGTTTTTGTGGTTGTGTAATATGATACAATGTTAACGTCAATCTCCACATTAACATTGTGAATTAACATGTGTATGTGAATATAATGTGAAAAATACCATTGACAATTATCCATTCTCGCTTAATGTTGTCCATGTTTGTCAACTTAATATTCACATCATGTTTGGGAATGATGCAAAACTTTATAGTTTGTAGTTGATGAATTGGTGATATTGTCATGGTGTTTGGTAGTATGTAGTTATTATGAATATTCACACTTCTTCCCTCCTCTTTTTGGTTTAATGTGAATTCCAAGACAACCATTTGATATTATTGTTGTTGTGTTCCCCTTCACATTTGATTGTAATGAACTGATGTGAAATACATGCCAAATAAATTTGTGCTAATGCCAACACAAATGCATAATCCATCCCTATTCCATTCAATCCTCTATCAGATGTGAATGTCTACATCATTGTCCATAGATGTGAACATTCACATCAGTGCCCAAAGATGTGAATGTTCACACTTGTGCTCGGATATGTGAATGTTCACATTAGTATTTCAAATGTTCGCATTAGTATTTTCATTGTACGAAATAGCAGACTTAGTTAATTTTTTGAATGTTCACACCATGTATTTAACTTTCATTGTTTTATCCTATGTTGTACTATGTTCATGTGAATATTCACATCATGATTTTGTTCAATGCAACGATGGTCACATCATTCCACTATTCACAGTACATATAGTGTGTATTTGTTATCATTTACCATTTGTGACCATTAATAGTAAATTTGTTTCTAATTGAACAAATAGATGTTGCTCATAGATTTCATGGCAAAATAAAAAGAGAACAGTTCAACGTCAAAGAAAAACTTGAACAAATAGCCAGCCTTCCTTGAAAAGTGAATATGAAAAAGGTCAACTACCGATCTAACATCATTGGGTTAGTGAAACTGATGATGAGTACCAAGTTTTCCGAACCTCAGCTGGATTGTTTGAAGGAAACGCCATTTTGGCAGTTGTTTAATGTGTTGAGGATCGGTAAAGTTGACCTCGACAAATGCATGAAGTTCAATGATGTCATCGTATGTGTGCTAGAGACGTACAAGGAATCCAAAGACACATTTTACATCGGCAAGAAAAATATAAATATGAATTCCACATCCTTTGTGATTTTGTAAATATTAGAATACATTGGACAAAAAAACCATAATTAGTTATTTTGATTGTGCTTAATAAGATACAATGGTATGTTGCAATAATATTTGTTAGAGACGTACAAGGTATCCAAAGACACATTTTATATCAGCAAGAAAAATATGAATATGAATTCCACATCCTTTGTGATTTTGTAAATATTAGAATACATTGGACAAAAGAATCATAATTAGTTATTTTGATTGTACTTAATAAGATACAATGATATGTTGCAATAATATTTGCTACTAGAAAGTTAATGTTAATATTCATATTGGTTTATGTTATTTTATAATTATGTACACACAACCATTGGTTTAATGTAACTAAATTAATTCATTTGATGTTTTATTCGTGATGTTAACATTCACTTCAATAATTTGATTGTGTATAAATGTACACTTCATGTTTGTGTACACACAAAAATGATAGTTTGTGGTTAATGCAATGTTGATGTAGTCATATTTTTAGAGATTAAAAAATCAATGTAAACCTTTACATTGTTGTTAGCTGCTTTACAATTGTATACGCATAATCATAGGCTTAATGTGATTTGTGGGCAATGCAATTTTGATGTGAACTTTAACATCACCATTCCATATTAGTAATTAACACTTTGAAACCATAGTGCCTTCATCTATATTCTAGAATTCGTGTGAACCTTCACATTCATATGTTTTAGTGTGAATATTCACATCATATTTGTATTCAAAATGAAAGCTGAGGTTTGTCGTTGTGTAAGTTGATACAATGCTGATGTGAATCTTAACATCACATTGTCACAGTAGTAATAAACACAGTGAAAACATATTCACCATTCAATATTATATTAGTATGTGAATAATATTAACACCAATTGATAACACAATGACAAATTTTCAATTCAAATTAATGTGAATATTAACACTGATCACATACTGCAAAAAAAATAGCTAAGTCTATATTTTGCACAGCTAATCCCAAAATCGAACACTTTATGAACATTTACATTGTTTATGGGATGTGAATATTTATCACATTCAAAAATTTAAATCAAAACTCAAACACATGACCAGCCAAAACCAACAATCCTATACAACCAACCAACCAAAATTTAATCTAGATAATAATGTTAAAAGCAAGAAACAGAGCATACAATCCTTCATATACATTCATATTCTTCCTGCGATGTGAATATTCACCACATTCAAAAAACAGAGCCATATCTCAACCACATAATCAGCCAAAACCTATAACCCCATTCAACCAAATAAAACTTGCATGTCCATCAATTCTAGAAAATGAAGTTGAAAAAAAAAAATGTAACAACATAGACTGGATACAAAAATAGTTGCAATTCAAATCCATCTCCTCTTTCCCTTTGATTCAATCCAGTCGAATGTGGGTTTCAATCAATCTACTGAACAAGTTTGTAAGCCATTACCTCTGTTCCTTCGATTCAAATCCTCCTCTGTTCCTTTGATTTCTGGCTAAAATCATAACTATGATAGAAAAAAAAAAAAAAAAAACAAAGCACAAACTCTGAATCGTCATCTTCTCTCTCTCTATAGGAATGAAACCCTACCACAACGAAACACAACTCTGTGTCCTCGTCTTCTCTCTTATAGGAATGAAACCCTACTACAACAAAAACAGAGGAAAACATGTATATTATTTTTGTATATAATATATATCAACATATAGACATAAGGGTATAATAGTCCAACAAAAAATATAAATCAAGAAAAAATGACTTATGGAATAAAAGTATAAATACATAGGACTAATTAGGCTATAATTTTCCTTTGTGGACATATTGGGATAGAACACCTCATCCTTTAAAGTATATCCAAGTAATAAACAAATCAAAAACTCTAAATTAAATCACTTTGAAAAGTACGGTACCTCCACAATATCAATTAAATCCATTAATATTAACTGTTGATATGGTAAATGGGATCAAGGAGGTGGAGCACAGGGTGGGTGTGCTTATTCATGATTTGTTTCAGCTAGGAATATAACCAGATGTGCTATGGTAGAAGGATTGGGAATAAGGTTGCTCATTTGATGGCTAAGTTTAAGTGGGTGCTGTAGTTAGTAGGGTGTCCTTGCTTCGTGGTTGTTGGGCTCTCTGAGGAGTGAGGGTAGTGCTGTGAATTGTGTTTCGACTATCTATAATATCTTCGATGTTGTTCTAACCAAATATATATATATATATATATTTATTGTTTAATTTTTTTCCAATTTGTAAATAATAAACAAAAACAATGATGTTTATGATAATGCTGAGTTTTAGTGGGGGTGGATTAGAGTTCTAGAGTGAGGAGGAAGATGAATAAAAAATAATTAAAATTTGAGAAAAAAAGATAGTTGAATATGAAAAATATCTATAAGTGATTTGGGTGTACCATAACAAAAATAAAATTTTATTTTAGAATTTAATATGTATTGTCCTTATTAGTAAATTTATATTAAGATATAATAGAAACTCAAATTTCAAAATTTAGTTGGGCATACTAAATTATTATTTAGGTTCAAATAGAATCACCATTTGTTTGTTTGTGTGTTTGTTTGTTTGTTTGTTTTTTTTTTTTTTTGAACAAATTATCCTGAAGTCCTATTTGAAAGAGAAGAAATCTATTTAATCTCACAATCTTTGGAAACTCTCAAAAGTCCACCACGTATTTTCTTTTTCACTCTTCTCTATGCATTTGTTCTTTTTTGCCACTTTTTCTTTTTGATTTTCGGCGACCGGCGAGCATGCCTTATTTCTTCTCTTTCTATTTTTGATAGTCACCAACGATCAGCGACCACCATTGATTAGAGTTCATTGGCAACCACCGATCCCCGACTCCTTATTTCACCCACCGACGGCGAAGGAGACAAATTTCCGGTGAAGAAGATGAGTATATCTACTCAAATCTAATGTAGATCTACTTAGATCTATATCAAATTCGACTAGATCCAAACCAAAAATAGTTGTCGAAGTACAATCTTCTCTTTATATCTATTTTTCTTCTTCAATCTCTCAGTTTTTCTAACTTTTCTCTGCTATACATTTCTATTTTTTTTTTTTGTTTTAATGGATAAAATTTTCAAGTTATGAACAAGTTGTTTTCGTGTTTTAGTTACAGATAGTGAAAACTGTAAAATTTTATAGTTTCAATTTTTTTGGTGCTGAAATAAATCATGCTTTAAAATTTAGTATATTTTGCTATATTTTTTCACTCAAATTTCTTCATTTATTTTTTCTTTTTTTCCGGTAATATTCTGGACATTTCGGTGAGTCTCTGACGATATTCTTGACGTCAAGCAAACGTTTTGAACATTCCAGAGGCGAACTTCCAGCGATACTTCAACGACTTCTCAGTGATGTTGAACATTCCAGCAAGTCTCCGGTGACCATCTGACGGAAGTCCGACAGTGGTGGGATGTAACAACGTTTTTCAATTTATAAAAAAAAAAATAAAAAGAAGATTTTTTGGTAACAATTAAAAATATGTAGGATTAATTGGTTCAAGTATTTTGTTTTGGAATAAGATGAGTTTTGAATTTTGTGTATGAGACTTACTGGCAAGTGTTTTTTTTTTTTGGGAACTTTTTTGATAAATCTTCTTTTTAAGAGTTTTATTCCATCCAACCTATATTCTTTTTAACTATTCCATTAGATCCTATTTGAGATAAGAAGACCAAAACACCCTCAATCTCTCTTGCCTCTTATTAATGTTAATATTTAATATTGATTGTTATTATGTTTTGGTAATTCTCATTCATCAAGATGTTGACTGTCATTATATTCATATTAATTTGAAATGAATTTTTGTCATTGTGTTGTTAATTATATGATGTGAATATTCATACTATAACATACGAATGTGAACGTTCACATCACTACATTAGATAAGAGAGAATGTTCACATATTGTGAACGTTCACATTACTATATGTTGTGAATAAGAATGCGTTGTCAATTAAAAATATAATGAACGTTATTTTTAATGTGTTGTCAATTAAAAATAAAAAGGTTCACACGTTGTGAGCGTTCACATCACTACATTAGATGAGAGAGAATTTTTCGGAAATGTGTTGTGAACGTTCATATCAGATGAGAGAGAATGTTCATATTATTTTTAATGTGTTGTCAATTAAAAATATACTCACATTATATAATAATATAAAATAATAACATCAATATTATTTAATTTGTGTATGAAATTTCCTATGTTTTGGTTATTTCCTTTGTCTCTGCTTCCCCCAACATTAAATATAAAGGTATAAGAGTTTAAGAAAATAGTGTAAATCAAGAAAAAATGATTTTATGGAATAAAAGTATAAATATATGGAACTAAGTGGGTTAAAAAATTTCTTCATGGACTTTTTAGGTTAGAACACTTTTAAATAGAAAAAAAATAAAAACAATATTTTTGTGTTTTTTTTAAAAGGGTTATTTGACTTTTTTTTTTCTTTTTCAAGTACAATTCTCTAAAGAAGTATAATGAACTAAAATTTTTATACTTTTCAGGAGTGATTTTCAAAGTTGTCAAATTAAACAGTTACAGGCCTAAAAAAGTGTAAAATTTTACTATTTTCGTACTCTAAACTGTGTTCCCGCAATTCCAAGTTTAAAACCGTATTACAAATTGAAATGTCAAAAAAATTACAATTATGACCACAAAAATTGTGATAATTTACACTATTCATAACTAATTTTTTTTTTCTTCTAAAGTGTAAAAATTCATTACAACTCCAAAAAATGTAAAATTTTACATAATTTCATATTTAAATAAGATATTGTTCCGAACATAGAATTTGTGTGCTAAAAAAAACTCAAAAAAATTGATGTATGGTTTAAATTGATTGAAGATGAGAACTCACCATATAAAATTGAATCTAACCACATGATGTTTTAGGATATATTTGTTGGGTATACCTTCTTATTGGAGTGCGGGACCCAATTGATTTATTAAAAGAGTTTTAATTTGATTTGGTATTAGTTATAATATATTTTTATATATTATATCTAATTTGTGGAGACTCAATCCAATTTGGTAACAACTAGGGATTTCGTTACAAAGCCTAAGATTTAATAATATATATATATATATATATATTGGTTTTGTTGCTTTCTGCCGAAGGATGTGTGGCTGCCTATTCATATTTGTTGAGATAGTACTTGGTGCACTTGTGGGTTTGTTATTCAAGCATAAGCTTGTTGTGTTGGGGAGCAGAAGTCTTAGATCAAATTCGGTGGTTTTTTGTGCGTGATGTGATGCTGTTTTGAAGCTGATTTGGTTTGTTATTTTGGATCTTCTACAATTCTGATTTCAAAGATTTTTGTTCATCTATTTGGTGAGGTCTTTCTCTTGTTTATTTGTGATTATTTGGAATTCACCTAAGGGTGAGTTTGTGAGACCATTTGTGTCTCGTTTGTAATCATTTGGAAACTTTTTGGTTGATAGTGGAATCGGATTTCGATCCCGTAGACGTACCTCACATTGAGGGAACCACGTAAAATTCTTGTGTTGCTTTTGATTTAATTTTTTCGCATTAGTTTTTATTCCCATTGATTGATTTACTTGTGGGAAATCACATATTTTTCCTAACAACTGGTATTAGAGCTTACGGTTTATTGGGGTTATTTATTTGTGTAAATCAATGGAGGGGAATGTGGGTTGTATGTCTAGCTTCAATGGAAGTAATTGGGTAACTTGGAATACTAAAATGGAGGACCTATTGCTTTGTAAAGATTTGTATGGGCCTATTGAAGGTGATAGTGGCAAACTTGATGATATGAAAGATGATGAGTGGAAGAGGCTTAATTGAAAAGCCGTTGGTGTTATCCGTCAATGGATTGATGACAGTGTGTTTCATCATGTTGCTACTGAAACTTCAGCACATGATTTATGGAAAAAATTAGAAGGCCTTTATGATAGGAAATCAGCCACAAATAAAGCTTTTCTGTTTCGTAAGTTGGTTAATTTGAAATATAAAGAGGGCAGCCTTATTTCGGAACATCTGAATGAAATAAAGAGTATTGTTAACCAACTTGCTTCTATGAAAATTGTTTTTGATGATGAGTTGCAGGCTTTGACGCTACTTAGTTCTTTACTCGAAAGTTGGGAGACTTTGGTTGTGACAGTTAGTAATTCGGCACTTGATGGAGTTGTCACAATGGGCTAAGTCACTAGTAGCCTGTTGAATGAAGAAAGTAGAAGAAAATCAGCGGGTTCTTCTCATTCAGAAGCATTTGTTGTGAGAGGCCGAAGCAAAATAAGGGGGAGGAGTAAGACTCCTCATGGTCGTGATCAAAGCTGTGACAAATCAAGAGATGGTTCTTTTTCAAAGAAAGACATTGAGTGTTATTATTGTCATGAGAAATGGCACATGAAGCGGGAATGTCGAAAGGTCAAGAACAAGGAGAAAATGCGTGACAAAAGTGTGGATAAGAAACAAGAAGACACAACGGCAGTTACTACCGATGATCTCATGGTCGTTTGTGAAGATGATTGTATCAATTTTGTGGGCCAAGAGAGCAATTGGGTGATTGATTCCGGTGCTTCTTTTCATGTGACTTCTCGAGTTGATTTCTTCACAACCTACACCAAAGGAGATTATGGTTCTGTTCGAATGAGTAATGAAGGTTTGTCCAAGATTATTGGCATGGGTGATGTTTGCTTGGAAACAAATTTGGGCTGCAAGTTGTTGCTTAAAGATGTGAGGCATGTTCCCGACATTCGCCTCAATTTGATCTCTACTGGAAACTAGATGATGACACTACAGGAAATTGCACTTTTGCCGACTAAAAATTTGGTCGGCAAAAGTCCATTTTTAGTCGGCAAAAGTTATCCGCGACCAATTTTTTTGGTCGCCACTTTGGTCGCCAATTGAGGGTCGGCAAAAGTAATTAGCGATCAAAACTTTTTTTAGTTGGGAAAAAGTTAGATTTGCCGACTAAATTTTTGGTCGCTAAATATATCATTACTGCGACTAATCCATTTAGTCGCTAAAACACTTTAGTCGCGAAAAGTGACATATTCCCGACCAAACATGTTAGTCGCCAATTGTCACATTCCACGACCAAGCATGTTAGTTGCTAATTATCACATTCCATGACCAAGCATGTTAGTTGCCAAAAGTCACAATCCACGACCAATAGATTAGTCGCCAAAAGTCTCATTCCACGACCAAATATGTTTGTCACCAAAAGTTATGTTTGTGCGACTAAAAATTTAGTCGGCAATAGACCTATTCGCGACCAAACTCTTTGGTTGACAAAATTAACAATTTTACCGACTAATTATTTAGTTGCCAAATGTACCCTTATGCCTACCAACATTTTGGTTGGCAAAACCACAATTTGGTCGCTAACATCTAATAAAATAAACCTATAATTGAAGACAAATATTCCATCAAATCCATTCAATACAATCTGTAATTAAAAAGAATCATTCATACCAACAAAGTGTCTGAATCATGAACATTCAATGAAATACAAAAATCATCTAATCCTGAACTTGTTTAATAAAAGTCAGCAATTATTATAAGTTTCCATCCACAAGCAATTCCAAAGTACATATTTCTCCAATTAAAATTCCAATTCACATCCATCTAACATAAAAATTTAAAACATAACATGTACTTGTTAACATAAAAATTTAGAACATAACATGTACTTGTTATTATGTTTTAAATTTTTATCCATGCACATCTATCTGAAAATTTAACTACTAGTCTACCCAAATATTTTTCATACACATCTATCCAAAAATATATAATCCTTGAAAAAATGTAACAAGTGCCAACTAGTCCTATACAATTCAACTTGTTGCACGAGTTCATTCATCTGTACAAAAGAAAAAGATAAAAAATGTTAGGTAATGTTTCTATGAAAATATTTGCACATCAAATGATTGTAAAATTAGACAAAAAAATAAGTTCCATGGAAAGTAAAGGTAACATGAACAAGAAAGTAAAGGTAGAAATTTCATTTAATTTGGTATTACACTAGAATAGGGCAAAAAATGTCCAAGCATACTTTAGTTAATAATAAATTAATAATCATGGTCACCCTGTCCTGTTTTAGGAAGTGACCATAATCAAGGTTTGTAATCTATTACTCTAGCATCACCCACAAGAATTTAGTTGTTGCGGGGGAGGGATGACATTAACATGGCATATGAGAGGGATTTGTGCAGTTGGGGGTTTGAATCTTATATCTATCAAAAAATTTAACAAATATTTTTTCAATCATATGAACAAAGCAGACATATATTAAAAAAAATGTTCTTTTAAAGTAAATAAAGGATCATAGCAACTTTGAATTTAGACCGGCAGAACATGTAATAGATCATCAAGAAGGTATCTGACAGTAGACCATCAATTATCCCAAAGTATAGGTACAAACCAAAAAACAGCTTCAAGCCTTATTCTATGCGAACACTGATTTTAGAACCCATGCACTGAGGTTGTTACTAGCATTCCTACTAGTAATTTAGGTTTAAGGACATACCTTCACTACAGAAGTTCGTTTTGCCTACAAAAGAGCATTCCATTTTCTGGAACAGTTATCAGGGACACAAAGCCGCCTATAATACTGCTGGATTTGATGGAGAGGAGCTGAGAAAACATGAATGCCATTAGTTTGACAATCCAAAAAACAAAAAAACAAGCATAGAATTACTTGAAACATAAATAGGAAGTTAAAAAAAATTATTGTTGCTGCTGCTGCTCACATTAATTACAGAATTCACTGTATAGAATGCCATAAAAAATGCATAATTTGTTATAAGATTCTAATATTCACGGACCTTCATTGAACCTTAAACTTCTTTAACAAATAAAAGTAAAAGAAAGTTTAACATTATTTTCTTGAAGGATCTCCTACACCTTGGAAATCTTTTGATCTTTGTTTATTATTATTTTTCATAATTTTGCAAAACCTCACTTGGTTGGAACCTTATGCTCGCTAAGAATAGCATATACTTGTTCATGGTAAGATTAATTTGTTTGACATTAATTTAATAATTCTTGATTCCCTTGAGTTTGCTTCTGTATTGTACACTTGTTCTCTTCATGCAATGGTATGTATAGGCCTGCTCAATTATTTAATTATTGAGAATGTATAAGCATTTATATAGACTTCAGTTTTTGGTTAAAAATAATTTCATATGTTTCCAAATTCTCTGTCATTTCCATTATGTTTCTTAAATGTTTCTGTTTCCAAGCTAACTGAGACAATATAACAAAAAAAAAATTGTTGCTTGTCCACAACTAAAACAGTAAATATCCATATATATATGTAAGCATATATATATATATATATATATATGTGAGCATAACTTTTGTGGTATATATATATTTTTGTGAATGATAGAAGGTTAATTTAGCCATGACATTTCACTGCAATGCTCACTAAGCTAAGGCTACATTCCGATCCTCAGTGTACAAGTCAGAAGAAGAAATCTCGAAAATAACCATCTTATGGTGTACAAGAGTTCATCAATTAAGTGAAATTCCAAATAATTAACTGTGACTGTGCTAAATCACTATAAGCTGAGAGCCTGAAAGGCTGGCTATCTTTAAAAATCATTATTCATATGAATGAACCGAGCACAACATTTTCTCAACAAACTGTATTCAAAGTCCTAATATCAGCAACTATTTTCTTTCTTCATTAAGACATTGACAGAGTTTGGGAATTTTGAAATTTACAGTTTTATTTTCACTTTATTAATCAATGATCTTAGTTCCAAAAAAAAAAAAAAAAATTCAAACAGTTTAGTAATCTTGAACAAAAAACAACACCATACGCATTAAAAGACCTAGCCAATATATCAGTCATTGTTTAATTTCATAGAATCACAATCCTAACTTTGACTCAAAAAAAAAAAAAAAAAAAAAAAAAAACAATCCTAAATTCATAGAATGTTCATTAATAGAATCCAAGTCTCAAATCAAACACACAATCCTTAATTTAATTCATAAGCCCCCAAAAAAATTAAGAAACATACCTCCCATCTCACTAAAAAATATGATGTATGGATAAACTACATAATCTTATTTTTCAAATACGTGGCAGTATATGTTTTCTATGACAATAGCAGATACCAAAATTTGAGCAGAATGACAAGATGTAAAATTGTGTAGCCAACTTGAAGTAGCATGAGCAAATGCCATTTGGGATTTGACATAAATACAAAATATAAAGTTCTCCAAGCTGTGCAGATAATAGGGGCCATAAACCAATGTCTCTACTGCAGATATTAACTGAGGGATTATATGGTTTGTCCAAGAAGTGAAAGGATAATAAAGGGAAAAGAAACAAAAAGGGTATAAAAAGAAGGGCAAAGCAATTGAATCAAGCATGAAATTCCCAAATAACAATTTTTTTTCTTCTTCAATTAATAAAAGCCAGAGGTTTACATATTTATTGAAAAAATGGAAGACATAACAATTACAGAATAACTTGACTTCATTCCACATATCAATGAAGCAGCAAACAAACCTCAAAATCAAAGGAACGGGGATTTCTAATGATCACTACAGTTGATTTATCGTCCTTACGGTTCAACATGGAGAAATTTTCTTTGTAAGAGCAAAGTACCCATGTTAAAACCTCTGTAAACCCACTCATTGCAATCTGAAAACAAAAAACAAAAAGTTATCAGATTGTTAGATTTTCATTTAATTCCATATAACAATAGAATTACATTTATCACTAATGAAATTTCTTTAGATGACAACAAAAACTAATAGCAAATTGGCAAAGCTTATCGTCATCTTTAAAGGAGAAATACAACATAACTGATTTTCTTTACACAAGCATAATGTAGCAAACCCTAGGATATCTACAAGCAAATATTTCCAGGTTTCATGAAATTCAGAGACCACTGAACCTAAGTACACAATTGGTTCACATAATAAAACAAACAAAGAATGAAATAAAAATAGGCATCAAGTATACATGCACATATATGAAGAGTTGGATATCATCTATGCTGGTTAAGAGACTTAGAATCCAAATTGAGACCCTTGGAAGTTGGAATATAAAATTATGATAGATGAAAAGAATAATAACAATGATGGAATTTGGAGCTTCATTATTGTACATATTGCCAAGAAAAGAAGATCAACAACTGAGATGTCTCTAGCATCATTAGAAGAATATTATTGATCATTCAAAAACTCTTGTTATTCCTTTATAATAAGCAACCTGACCCGCACTCGTTCAAGAAACAAAAAAACTCAATATAATGCAATCACCTAATAATTGTAGGGGTAAAACAATGCAAAGCTAACTGCTGTAGAAGAAATTGATATATAAAAAAGAAAAACAAGAATCATAAATAGTAGCATCACCCTTTGTAGGCACAAACAATAGAAATGTCCCTATAACATAACTGTAAAAGAACCTAAAAAACAGGCACAGACAATACCTCTAATCTAATGAGATCACTGAACTAGTTCAAAGGCAAAGGCTTCAGAGATGCAGGTATCCTCTTTGGAATTTCATCATAGCCAAAAGCAATAGCAAACATCCTTTCAAAGAAAGAACAAGCTGTGTGAGGAACAATCCACATGATGATGCTCTGCTTGCTTTTGTTAAGTAAAATATCAATATTCACACCTCAGCAACATCACACGGATGAAGAATATCACTTCTGGTAGGAGGTACAGAAACAATGAAAGTGGACCATTTGTCTACTGAGTCCGACTTCTTGGCATGTAATTGCATTTTATTCAACAAACCAGTGACCTGAAGGCAGGAACAGGTCATGTGAATACATTATTTGTTTTCTACCCAAACTGCATTTCATTGGGGTGTTGTCATGGAACATAAATAGAAACTAAAAGTTTTTTCATCGGCGGTATAGAAACTAGAAGTTTCTAAATGGGATATAATAAACCTTAAATAATAATTAAGACAACAGAATATACAACAAAGCAACAAATAACAGACTGGTCAAGTATTAAAACAAAGCAACAAAGAATCCACATCTCAAGTATCAATTTGATACACAAAAATCAAAGAAAGAGAAGCAATCAAACTAACAATGGAACTGCTTTAGCCCTAGTACATCTGTAATGACATGTCAGTCCTCCAATAAATGGAAAAGTTAAAGCTTCTAAATGAATCAAGTAGGAAGGTATAAAATATAATAATGAGCAGAAAATGTAGTACCTCATTTGCCTCCAAGGGAACTCTGACTATTTCAGTGACGTAAGATAGAGGCACTTCCATTTGGTAGAGTGATAAATCGGGTAAACACTAGATTTCCCATCGGAATAAATTACTTAAACTGGTTTAACCTCAAACTTTCTTTCGCAGTACACTGAAAACATAGTTACCATGAAAAATAAAAGAAAAATTATACCACCCAGCTGTTGACACCAAGGTAAAAATGACAAACAAATGTAATTGAAACTTTTGAGTCTTACCATTGTGTTTAAAACAATCTTAGCCTTTGTCAAATCAGTGGCTGTGCATTCAATGAAAACATTCTTTGTTTTCAAAGTAATGGCAGAATGAGCACAATTGATGATTGGAGGCAATGATAGAACAGTTCTGCAGAGAAGAAGAGATCTTTTCAAGAATAGGAACCAAAAACATAATAAAATGAATTCTGAAATAGAACTTCACATAGCTTAATACAAATTAGAAGGGTTGGGTTATCTTTAAAGCAGATTGCATATGCCACAATCAAGCTCAAAATCTTTAATGCAAACGAAGACCCATCCACCAAATATTGTATGTAGCAATTAATTGGAAAGGGAAAAAATGTATAGTAGACATTAACAGCATCAATAAGGTAAATATTAACTATGCCTACCAAAGCATAATCAAGTGTGGTTGTAAAGAATATTACTCAGCAAGTAACATCTAATAGGAGTATCTAGAGAATGCTAACAACTGTTAACAACAGCAATTTATTTGAGCAATCCTTATGCACAGAATTATCGATGTGAAAACTTCCAAATATCAAAACCATATTTTACAAAGATAATAATTTACAAGTGGTAGCATCTATATATGTTTCTAATTTTAAGTAACTCAACTTAATCTCATAATAGAAACTAGATATTTAAATGTGAAAACCATAAAAATCGTGTGCGATTTCTCAAATCAAAACATTATAATGGTGTCAATGCAATGCTTACTTGGCACACATCCACAATTATGGAATCATTACGAGCAATGTGATTCGCCCAATATTCATCAGCAACTTCATCATCAGGTCCGCCATCTGCATCTCTTAAAAAAGAAAGTGAACAAAAGTGATAATTAAGGTTCACATAATATGAAAGTGATAATTTTGATTACAGGTATTCAGGAGGTGAGCATTTTTACCTATAGAAGTCAGCATCTCTGTTGTATTCACATAAGATGAACTCCTTTCCATAATCCACATCACACAATACCTGTCCTTGCCAGTTTGAAAGAAACTTTCCCAATTATATGAGAGAGAGAAGATCATTTCTAGAAATTAGCAGTAAAAAATCAAATTTTGACAAATCTAAGATCCATAAATCTTGTTAATGGAATGCAATCAAAGATACAGAAGGAAGGCAAATTGAAAAGTAACCGTCGTGTTTACGCACACAAATTGCAAGAAAACAAAAAAATCGAATCGAAGTAAAAAACAAAAAAATGACATGAGAAAGGAGGACCTGAAGAGGCTGATCGACTTGGGAAAGGAGATGAAAGGAGTGGTCAGGCAAGAGGCTGAGGAGAGCAGAGAGAGCAGTCTCTGTGTGCTTCGGAGGAATTCTTCTCATCAATCCCATCGCTGCTTCCATTTTCTTCCAACCAACCAAATCACCCTCCTCAAATCACCCACACCCACACACACACAAACAATTTTAGAGAATTTGAGAGAGAGAGAGAGAGAGAGAGAGAGGTGAGTTGTTTGATCCGTGTTTCCCTCGCGGGAACCGTATATAAGTGCCTTTTTTTTAAGTATGTTACGGAAATTTAGAGCCCACATGGCAACAGAATCTAACCTCACGTAGGATAGCAAAGAACTTCCATAATTGTACTGTCAAATACTATAACTTCCATAATTGCTCTCATCAGTAAGTAGTTGTACATAAGATAGCAAAGAACCCAAAGCCCCAAGTGCAAATTCAAACCCAGAAACATCCCTTAAGTGGTTCGGGGGCTGTCTCATTTACATACCATCTGTTCCCACAACTTCTTCATATAGTTTAAAATCCAAGTTCCATTTGAAGATAAAGGTAACAATGTCAACAGTTAATAGATGCTAGCATACAGTCAAATTCCAAATTATTTAGACTCATATTGTCAAAATCTAAATTATTGAACTCTATAGTGGCTGAATGTTACACAGTTAAAATAAGTAAAACTGAGGGCTCTATATGTTAGCATCAGCTTTGTTACACAGTTTCAGAGCAAACCCAACTTCATACAAATACAAGGAAATTAAATCAAAATGTTTAATCTCAGATCATGCTTTTTTATACCACATTTAAAATAAATACTTGGCGCTTTCAATTGTTTAGGGAAGGAAGGTTTGAGGAGGGGTTTCAAGAATGGATTTCGAAGATATGAAGGTAAAGACGGGAAGAGTGAAGGAAACCATTTGCCCGCTATATGAATGGCGGTGGCTGGGTTGATTTAGGGGTAGGTTTGCGTGAAAAAGGTATGCGGATGAAAGAAGAAAAAAACCCTAGAGGCCGAAATTAGGGGAACAAAGATAGAGATATAGAGATACATATATATATATATATATAGAGAGAGAGAGAGAAACAGAGAGGACATACCTTGGCTAGTGCCCCAGTAATAGATCGTGACTACGAGATAAGATGATATAGGTTGTTATTTTGCGATGGTACTGTCACGACCCAAACCCGCCCCTAAAAGTTTGGCATCGTAACCGGCCAGTAATCCTAGATTACCACAGGCCTTCCTGTACAAAACATAAATAATCGGGGCTCGCGGAAGCGAAAACTACAAACAAATAGTCCAAAGAGCTGTGCATTTATATGAACAAATATTTACATGCCAAAAATGTTAATCTACCCACGAACTACATAACATGTACCAAAAGATCATATACAAAACATAGGCTCACGCCACAGCTATACAACCAAAAACAAAGTTCGTACGGCCTTCCAGGCCTAGCCCCAACTCGGAGGCACTCAAAACACTGGTAGGCTTCAAAATGAAGGCTCGGTGCAAGACCCCGCCTAGGCTTGACTCCCAGAGTGCTCACCTATAAATACATATATACAAACAATGAGCTAAAGCTCAGCAAGTAACATTAAAGTAAAGGAGGGTAGTGAACGAATTCCACATTTCATATGTCCGTAAAATAAATCATTCATAAACATAATCATTTCATATCAGAACATACATAATGGCGTACTCCATAGAACATAACATTTGTCATCCAACGACTAGAGTAACCGGTCCGGACACCGATTAAACACATACCGAGATCTCGTAAACTGGTCCACTTAGGACTATCTATGGATGCCATACTAGATTCGCAAACTGAACATTCGTTCACAGAAAACATTTATCATTTCAAAACCATAGCATAACGTAGCACTTTTAAACATAGATCATACTAACATATCTTTACAGAAATGTTACTCACAGTGGGTTTCCAAAACCGGTTGCACGGTCTTCGAGGTTTGACCTGCACATATCAACATTATAACACATTTCCTTAATACACATCATCATAGAACCAAATAGTTCATGCCATACTATTCTTTCTTTACTCTATTTCATGATTATGAGATGCTAAACGATGCAAATGACATGTGAAAATCAAGTGATACAACTTCCCAAATTTTCCTGAAAATAAGCCTCCCTGCTCGAGCGCCACTTTGGCCGCTTGAGCGGCCTGTACAATTTTCCAAAACTGCTGAGAGGCCGATTTTCACGCTCGAACGGGAGTCCCTCCACTCGAGCGGACCAAGCAAAATCCGAAATTCTGAACTTTTCCAAAGCTTTAACCTTTCCTTTATCAAAACAACTTCAAAATTATGGAAACCAAGCCCCAAAACACTTGAAAACCACTTGATTTAGACCTTACAACTTCTCAACAAAACCCACATGCATCATATACAAGATCAACCATGAATTGAGGTGAAGAATCATAACTATGCATATAAAAGCTTCATTTCTTCATATCCATGGAGGTTCTCCCTCAAATACCAAATATAAACATACATCATCAATTTATGCCATACATGCTCAAATTAAACATATTTCCTCTTCAATCCACTTATTTACCATGAGGTCATGCATAAATCAACCTTATTTCAAGAAATTAGAGATGAGTTCTTACCTTGATTGCTTAAATGAAGAAGATAGCTTGATTTCCCCTTTCTTTACTCTTCTTCCTCCCTTGGTTCTCTCTTCCACAATTCTTCTCTCTCTCTCTCTTTCTAGATTTTTCTTCTCTTATTTTTGAGTCAAACATGGGTCAACATCTTTATCTATAATCATATATATAAGATTGTGCCATAAACATGAGCCAAACAAGGCTTAGCGATTCAGATGAAATTCAGTCCTCAATTTATTGTCCCAAATGGTTCTAAAAATTCCCGGTATCACATAGACGTGTTCAATTTCATTTTCCGAACCCATTACGGTCGTCAATTTCAATCCCGAAGTAATAGTTCCAATAGATATTTTTCCAATTCAAACAGATAGTCTTTAATTAATTCGCATAAACACATAATTAATTACTGATAAATATGACACATGTTTTGGGGTCATTACACTCTCCCCACCTTAAGAAGTTTGGTCCTCCAAACTTTACTTATCCTGGCATAATCTCACTCAGAAATCTTGATCATATGATTGTTCATTCTGGAGCCATTCAATAATTCACATGACAAAGAGGACAACTCGACGGTACACATAATGAACATATTTTACATATACTGAAGTCAGCTAACAAGTTCCATAGCGTTCAATTCAAAGGTAGTAACGTAGAGATAACAATCCATAGCAAAGGTAATAGCAAAGGTAAATTGTTCCATCATAGTCATAGTCAATTTGTTTCATGTCGTTCACATTCAATTGGTGTCACATAATTTACGTATGATTTGTTCCGTCCCAGTCACATATTCTACAATTTCCCATCACAGAGGTAACATAGCCAGCATAACAATAGATAGGAAAATCATACCTGCATTCACCTTTTCAGTAGTCTGTGTCTTTTCTGAAACTAGGGTGAAAACCCTTCCTTGCTTCAATGTATTCCCCTCGGGAGTAGATGTTACGGTTGTCTTTGGTGTCATTGTTGAGTTATCTCCACTAGCAATGGGTCTTTCATTTCTTGAGTAAATTTGTGGACAAGCTTTAGCTATATGTCCTTTTTGTCCGCATTTGAAACAAACTCTAGATCCACGGCGACAAATACCCTAATGTTGCTTTCCACATTCCTTACAAGTAGGTACGCCTACACTGCCACCACTTTCCCTTTTTGTGTTGTCACTAAACTTTGAGGTCAAATTTTCATTCACGGAGCCCATGGATTCACTAACTGTTTCTACTTTCTGTTTCTTGAATTTCTTACTTTCTGCTTCGGTCATTGTTGTTGGCTTGCACATTTTCAAGGTAGAAATATTTGTTTCAGCCATCAAGGCTCTGTCGAGGACATCAACATATTTTTCTAATTTCAGCACATTTACCCTGTCAAGTACCTCAACATGTAAGCCACCCTCAAATTTTCCTGCCTTCTTGTAATCTGTATCAACCATATGAGGAGCATAACGGGCTAATTCAGTAAATTTACTCTCATATTCCGCTACTGACATAGTGCCTTGCCTCAACTGTTCAAATTCAGATATCTTCCTATCTCGCATACATTGTGGAAAATATTTTTCATAGAACATCTCTTTGAATCGATCCCATGTCAAGTCCCTATTCTCACCTCGCACGAGCATCCACCATCTTCAAGCTTCGTCTGTCAGAGTAAATGTTGCAAACAAAACTTTATAGACATCGGTGCACGGAAACACTTCAAAAATCTTTTCAGTTTCTAATACCCATGCCTCCGCTTTTAATGGTTCAATTCCCCCTGAGAATTCCGGTGGTTTAAGTTTCTTGTATTTCTATGTCAAAGTGATAATGTCATCATTATTGATCGGTTCCATTTGAACAGGTGGTGGAGGAGGAGGCGGAAATGGTTGTTTCTCTGTTGTTGTTGGTTTTGTTCTTGCTGTTGTCTCACCAACCCAGTTAAAGCTTCCACCATTCTTTCTAACCAATCTATTATGGCATTAGAAGATTCTGACTCATCTACATTCCTTGCATTAGTGTTCTTCATTGGTCTCTAGAACCCATAGCAGATAGAATATTTCATTCTCAACATAAAAGTTCCTCTGTTGTCTCGTCATTACAGTTCTTGTCTCTTTATATATTCAAAAACACACGCACACATGTTTATGCCATGCCCTATTTCTTTTCTAGAACACCCTATAGCTCTTATGGACACGTGTGTGGGTAAATTAACTCGTGCACTCTGATACCATTCTGTCACGACCCAAACCCGCCCCTAAAAGTTTGGCATCGTAACCGGCTAGTAATCCTAGATTACCACAGGCCTTCCTGTACAAAACATAAATAATCGGGGCTCGTGGAAGCGAAAACTACAAACAAATAGTCCAAAGAGCTATGCATTTATATGAACAAATATTTACATGCCAAAAATGTTAATCTACCCATTAACTACATAACATGTACCAAAAGATCATATACAAAACATAGGCTCACGCCACAGCTATACAACCAAAAACAAAGCTCGTACGGCCTTCCAGGCTTAGCCCCAACTCGGAGGCACTCAAAACACTGGTAGACTTGAAAATGGCGGCTCGGTGCAAGACCCCGCCTAGGCTTGACTACCAGAGTGCTCACCTATAAATACATATATACAAACAATGAGCTAAAGCTCAGCAAGTAACATTAAAGTAAAGGGGGGTAGTGAACGAATTCCACATTTCATATGTCCGTAAAATAAATCATTCATAAACATAATCATTTCATATCAGAACATACATAATGGCATACTCCATAGAACATAACATTTGTCATCCAACGACTAGAGTAACCGGTCCTGGACACCGATTAAACACATACCGAGATCTCGCAAACTAGTCCACTTAGGACTATCTATGGATGCGATACTAGATTCGCAAACTAAACATTCGTTCACAGAAAACATTTATCATTTCAAAACCATAGCATAACGTAGCACTTTTAAACATAGATCATACTAACATATCTTTACAGAAATGTTACTTACAGTGGGTTTCCAAAACTGGTTGCACGGTCTTCGAGGTTTGACTTGCACATATCAACATTATAACACATTTCCTTAATACACATCATCATAGAACCAAATAGTTCATGCCATACTATTCTTTCTTTACTCTATTTCATGATTATGAGATGCTAAACGATGCAAATGACATGTGAAAATCAACTGATACAACTTCCCAAATTTTCCTAAAAATAAGCCTCCCCGCTCGAGCGCCACTTTGGCCGCTCGAGCGGCCTGTACAATTTTCCAAAACTGCTGAGAGGCCGATTTTCACGCTCGAGCGGGAGTCCCTCCGCTTGAGCGGACCAAACAAAATCCGAAATTCTGAACTTTTCCAAAGCTTTAACCTTTCCTTTATCAAAACAACTTCAAAATGATGGAAACCAAGCCCCAAAACACTTGAAAACCACTTGATTTAGACCTTACAACTTCTCAACAAAACCCACATACATCATATACAAGATCAACCATGAATTGAGGTGAAGAATCATAACTATGCATATAAAAGCTTCATTTCTTCATATCCATGGAGGTTCTCCCTCAAATACCAAATATAAACATACATCATCAATTTATGCCATACTGTAGACACCCCATTTTTGACCATCCTCAAGACTTGGACGTCACTGATTGAACACTCAGTGATCACCCTTGCTCATGTTCATTTTGAGTTGCCGGAGGCCTCGGCTGCGCGCCTTGCCTCATGATCTCTTAAGTCGTTCGTTTAGTGTTTGGTTTTGCACCAAACACTTGTGTTTTTGCCTTGGAAGGTAGGGAATGGCTTGTTGGTCATCCCCACACTCCACCGGCCCTCTATTACATCACCGGCCTTCACAGCATTGTTATGCTTCCCACTTGCTTTGCGTTGTCACGCATTTTCAAGTACATTAATATGCATGTTGCTAATCACATTGTACCTGTTAAGTTTGTTTTCTTTGCAGGCACGATATTGTATGTACGGTTCATTTGCGACTGGTGGAACCAGACGAACCGGACAGGTATTGTATCCTCCGCGTGAGACGTATCGAGAATCGCATAATTCTCTTACATCCTTTCTGCATCGTAGTGTAGTTTGGTGTATGCTAGCTTAAAACTGTTGCATGTGTGCTTCGTTACAGCTTTCTTTGCATGATCATAAGTTATGCCCGGCTCTGTGCATCGTCTTGCATTTTGCCCCTGCCTTCGGGCGCATATCTTGTTTGTCTTGCATGTTTGTCTAAGTCTTCGGCCTTGTCAAAAATGGGTCATCTCTGGGCTTTGACATTCACTCCCGTCATTGTTATGACTTTCGAGTTCTGTCAAAGAGGGGCAGGCGTCGACTAGGCGTTGCCTGAAGAAGTAACCACGGGCTGAGTATGTTGGGCAAGATCCACAACCTGCAACTTGTCCATCAACCACATCTGGGAAGGGATGAAAAATGAGAGAATAAAGAATAGAGAGGTGTACGATGAGAGAAAAGTAAGAAAAGGGTTTGTGAGAAAACCGAGCTTGAGGCCGAGTGATGTGAGCAATACATGTGAGAGATGGGTGGGAAACTTTACCTGCAGTAGTAGGACTCCCCGCAAATTTGGTTGCTTCGCGACGATAGAAAGCATCCAAGCCCATCAACGTCTCAGCCAAGTCATGACATGCAACTCTTACCCTCCTTCAAACCTTGGGAACTTCAATCAATCGACGCTAGATCCTCCAGCCCGAGCAACAAGAGAAATGAGATAGCATACACAAACAAAGTGCGTGTTGCCGAAAACCTTGCCAATGACGGTCGCCGCGGTCACCGGTGTCAGAAAAACGGCAAACCAAACTCGGAATATCCAGCATTCCGTCACAAATCAGAGATCGAGCGTCAGGTATAGAACCCGCACATTTGTCCTAAGGCTTGGGCATGGCCAAAACGGGTTGGGGCAGGATCTCTTCATTACGCTCAGACTCCATTAAACTTGAAAATCTTCAAAGGTGGGACATACCTCTTGCCCGCCGAAGCTAAAAACATGTGTCACCGGATTCCAAAACCTTGCCGCGCGCGGAGAAATGGAAATGCAGCGGGGTACGACCAAGTGAATAGTGCATTTTATGCCAAACCCCGGAAATTTAGCTTTTCCGAGCCATCCAAGTTGTTAATCCAAGCTGAGATTTTGGGCAAGAAATTCTTCCATTTGGAGCAAATCAGTGGAAATGAGAAAAACTACGAAGCTGGGGCCTTTTGTAGGGATAAGGTTGAATGAAGGACAGGTGTCAGCATTCTGCTGGTTTCTTCCACTTTTGGCCGGCCGGCCAAGTATAGTGCCGACCGGCCATTACTTTTGGCCGGTGGAGTTTTCTCATGGCCGGTGGCTTTTCCCTGGGGCCGGTGGTCTTCCCCCTGGTTCCCTGAGTTGTTTATGCTCAGAAGTCGGGGAATCCCACCATTTCCAATACCCTCCAGTGATCAATTCTTGCGGAGCCGCGCCCATTTGCTTATCGAGTTGTTGTACATTTGCTTATCGAGTTGTATTTCACTCTCTTTAAGTCTTTGATTTGCTTATCGAGTTGTACTCGCACTTGGTTGTTATGTCGATTTCTCTTCTTTGTTTAT
Source organism: Camellia japonica (assembly GCA_030407325.1). NCBI lineage: Eukaryota > Viridiplantae > Streptophyta > Magnoliopsida > Ericales > Theaceae > Camellia > Camellia japonica. The sequence goes on from JAPPVO010000016.1 coordinate 170,554,051, forward strand.
CGAGTTGTAAGTGGGTTCACTACCTGATTATTACGATGCGAATGCTCTATTTTCAAACGAATTTCATTCACATTGTTATGTGATGCCATGCGATGCGATGCATAAACGTGCAAATGTAACATCTTTGAACAAATAGCAGTTTCATTTCCATCATGTGTTTTGCAAAAAATACGCAGTTTTGAAAAATGATAACAAACCTGCCTGAGGCAGTGCAATGTGCTTGAACTACCAGTAAAAAAGGAAAGTAAACAAAAGGAAAGTAGGGCAGCAGAGTATCGGGATTGCTACTGATAACCCCCTCCTTTTTCTTGAGGTCGATGCACCACCTGCGCCCTTGTTCAGGGTCAACTATATGTTTGGCACCTTCATTATTCAAGATATCGCAAGAAAGCGCACTTTTAAAACATTAGTAGGCTTTCGAGTTGACCTCAGGCCGAATCTTTTTAAGCAACGCTTTGTACGAGCGAGGAACATCCCTTCCCGTATCCTTTTGCATCTTGTGAGCTCCACAACACGCTTCGATTATACTGTGTTGCAATGCTTTACTTACATGCTTCGAGTTCTTTTTATACACATTGCTTGCGTAGACCGCATGCTTTACTCACATGTGTTCGAGTTCTTTTTATACACATTGCTTGCGTAGACCGCATGCTTTACTTACATGTGTTCGAGTTCTTTTTATACACATCGCTTGCGTAGACCGCATGCTTTGCTTACATGTGTTCAAATCTCTTTTTATACACATTACCTGCGTAGACCGCATGTCTTGTTTGCATAGACCGCATGTTTTACTTGCGTAGACCGCATGTCTTGTTTGCGTAGACCGCATGATTTACTTGCGTAGACCGCATGTTTTACTTACGTAGACCGCATGTTTTGCTTGCGTAGACCGCATGTCTTGTTTGCGTAGACCGCATGTCTTACTTGCGTAGACCGCATGTTTTGCTTGCGTAGACCGCATGTTTGCTTGCGTAGACCGATGTCTTGCGTAGACCGCATGTTTTACTTGCGTAGACACGCATTTATGAACAATTCGTTACTTGCGTAGACCGCATGTTTTGCTTGCGTGGATCGCATTCTCATGTTCAAATTCATTACTTGCGTAACCGCATGTTTATAATTAATTACACTACTTGCGTAGACCGCATGTTTATAATCAATTTCATTGCTTGCGTAGACCGCATGCTCGTGTTCAATTTCGTTGACTGCGTAGACCGCATGCTCCACTTACATGTCTATGCCTTCACAGCATTGTTATGCTTCCTCCTTGCTTTGCGTTGTCACGCATTTTCAAGTACATTAATATGCATGTTGCTAATCACATTGTACCTGTTAAGTTTGTTTTCTTTGCAGGCACGATATTGTATGTATGGTTCATTTGCGACTGGTGGAACCAGACGAACCGGACAGGTATTATATCCTCCGCGTGAGACGTATCGAGAATCGCATAATTCTCTTACATCCTTTCTGCATCGTAGTGTAGTTTGGTGTATGCTAGCTTAAAACTGTTGCATGTGTGCTTTGTTACAGTTTCTTTGCATGATCATAAGTTATGCCCGGCTCTGTGCATCGTCTTGCATTTTGCCCCAGCCTTCGGGCGCATATCTTGTTTGTCTTGCATGTTTGTCTAAGTCTTCGGCCTTGTCAAAAATGGGTCATCTCTGGGCATTGACATTCACTCCCGTCATTGTTATGACTTTCGAGTTCTGTCAAAGAGGCAACTGTAGACACCCCATTTTTGACCGTCCTCAAGACTTGGACGTCACTGATTGAACACTCAGTGATCACCCTTGCTCGTGTTCGTTTTGAGTTCCCGGAGGCCTCGGCTGCGCGCCTTGCCTCAGGATCTCTTAACTCGCTCGTTTAGTGTTTGGTTTTGCACCAAACACTTGTGTTTTTGCCTTGGAAGGCAGGAAATGTCTTGTTGGTCATCCTCACACTCCACCGGCCCTCTATTTACATCACCGGCCATTCCTTGTTGCTACCGGCCGTGGTTGCTTGGTATCAATGGCCGGTCGGCACTCTCTGTGGCCGGCCGGCACTTTATTTGGCCGGTGACCTATTTGGCTGGCCGGTGACCCTTCTGCCCCCCCTTCAGGCTTGGTGCATGCCAGTTGTGCCAGCTGGAATACACCAACACCACTCCCCATGCACGGGGATGGCTGTTTTGAGCCCTTGATCCCTTTTTCCTTCTAGAAGGATGACCCCTTTGGCCAAGCTTCTTGGGGAAGCTTGGCCAGCTGTCCCAGCTTCTTCAAGAAGCCATGGACCATTTGCACCCTTTGCCCCTTTTCATTTAGCTTCATTGAGAAGCTTAGAGCCTTTTCTTGGCTTATATAAGAGTTATTCTTCCTCCTTTGTCTAAGGTTAGGGTCTTTGAAGAAGAAAACCAGAGATATACATATATACATCTGTCAAACATATTCTCTCTCTATATTTCCCCCTCTCTCCTCCTTTTGTGTGTGTTTTGTGGCCTAAAAGTGTAGTTTTACCTTAGTTTTGCACTAACACACACACTACCACACTTTACTTCAACTTTGAGGGACTTGGAGGGTCTTTTGTTGAGGTTTTGGACTGATTTCGATCAGTAGAGGGTGGCTGGACCAACTGTTCTTCAAGGGTTCTTCAAGGGTAATCACTTTACTTTAGTTTCCCCAATCTTGCATTGGCTTTTGACCTATCTTGCTTTCTGTTTTAGACTTTGTGTATAACTGAAAAAAGCTTTGTATTTTCATGCTTAAGACATCTCATTGAGGTCATTTTGGCATTGGGGGTCGAACTCCCCCTCTTAGGCCTCTTTTGGCCTCTTTTGGTGCCTTTTCTCTAAGCCTTGTTGACTTTGTTGTATTGGTCTTTTCACCACTAAAATCCAGTGGATTTTCAGTGGTGAAGAAGATGGTTTGAGGTCTTGCATAGGGGGGGGACACCCCTCTCCCCTTTGTCTCTCTTTTATCCTTGTTTTTGGCTTAAAGGGCAACATGCATGCTTGACTGATTTTGGCCCTATTTCAGAGGTTTTTAGGTGTCTTTTGATCATAATATAGCTCTATCTTTGGTCAGGTTTGTGGTCTTTTCCATGCATAATACCCTTGTTTTGTATCCCTCCCTTTTGCATAGAAATGCATTTTCTATTTAGGCTTCCATGCTTGCATGATTTAGCTTAGCTTGTTGAAGCTTTCGGTCATGATTTGTCATGCTTAAGGTCTGTTGGCCACTGTTTTGGTCATGTTTGACATGTTTGATGTAGTTGCTTTGCATTTTGGCTTGTAGGCCTTGAGTATTTTGGCTTCTAGCATGCTTAACTTAGACTATCCTCATGATTTGGCATCATTTAAGGTCATATTTCAGTCCATGTAAGGTGGTCTTATATTGTCATTTGTGTCCCTTCCCATGCTTTAAGGTGTTGTAGTTTTGTGCCTTGAAATGGGCATTGTGCATGCTTGTATGTTTAAGACATTTTGGGGCTGCCATGTCAGCGGGTTTTTGGGTCTATTTTGCTGCATTGAACATCTGTTTTTGGTCGCTTAGTCCATGCCATGAGTGGTCATGATGGTTGTAGTAGAATGCCCCTTGTTTGTGCCTTAGCTTTGGGCCCCCTTGGCTTGTATGTTGGCATGAGTGCTTGTTCACCATTTTGGACACTTTTTGGTCACTGTTTTGGGATGGACTGAGGTTTGCCCCTCATCGTTTAGCACCACCATTGCATGATCATGTTGCATTGTTTTGGTCCTCATGCTTACATTACATCATACTTGTATGTTGGCATGGCATTTATCTAGTTGCATCTCATATACATTGTACCATACTTGGCACATTTAGAATGCACTAACTTAGTTTGCATGTTTAGGTTGCATTACATTTGGCATGTTTTGCATTTTAACCTCATGTTGTGCATTTGAGCCAAGTTTGTATATATGCATTGCATTGCTTGGTTTGGGGTGTCAAACCTGGCATGGGGATTGAGGAGTGTTTGTACTTCAAGTGACAAAACACGCCTCAACCCTCGGTCGCCAATCCCCTTGACTCCAACATGATAGGGTGTTGGTATTCATGTGTTTTGTTTGCATGCATTTTACATTGAATTGCAACCTTGGCCTCTTAGGCCATCATGCATCGAAATGCACAATTGATGGCCCGAGGATCGAGGGTCACGCTCCCTTGAGTCTCTTGCATGATTGGGAGTGTGACCAAGCTCATATTTGCTTGAAATTCCATGCCATACACTGTCTGTCCTTTGTTGCTGTCAAAAACCAGATTCTGCAGGGAGTTTTGGCCGGTCGGCTGAATACAGTGCCGACCGGCCATTTATTTTGGCCGATAGTATAAAAAGGTGGCCGGTGGTCTCCCCCTTTGGCCGGTGGCATTTGTGTCTGGTCGGTGGCATTCCTCAGCACTAATAGATCATGTCCCAAGACTTTGGCAGTTTTCAGAAAAGCAGGGCAATGTAAACAGAGGCAGCGGTGGCATGGTACGGGTTTTCCGGGCAAAACGGATTCAAGCATGCATCATCCGCGCATTCCAAGGCGGGGCTGTGGCCTTTTCCCTTCTGCATTTATTTTGTTAAGTAATTAGAAGTTTTGTAATATTTAATTTGTAATAATTAATTCAGTATTATTTGTTCGGACTGTAATATTTATTCGGACCCTCCGAGTGAGGGCAATTGTGTAATAAGTGTGCGTGAGTGTGTGTATGTCTTCCAACCCCACGTCTTTCTTCCCTTTTATTTACTAGCTTTCGATGGTTAGTTTAGGGCATATTCAAATTAGCATACAGTATGATAGCATGTCTGCATTCATTCATTTGTTTTGCATCCACCGGGCTCGGCGCATCATTCTAACTGCATCTGTATTTCAATTCCAAATTGAATACGTGTTAGTTGTAGCATTTCACATGCCATGTTTAGGATAGCCGAGCCTGTCCAGATTGCATCTTTGCATGTGTTGCATTAGCCATTTTAAACATGAACTAGGATCATGCACATGATTACTAACTAGTTCCTGTTTTGGCTCGGAGTACTAGGTGAGCTTTCATGCTTTAGCATACCGCATGCGTGTGAGTATTGCCATAATTGCATGTTTACCATGAGGCTAGCTGCTTATGTGATATAACTGCTTGAATGCCTGTGGATGAAGGTCGAATTGCTTAAATTGGGATAATGCATTAAAATCGTGAGTTTAAAGCCCACTAGATAGTGGCAAAATCATCTTTTCCAAAGCCCACTTGAGGGTGGCAAAACCTGCATTTTAGCCTACTTACGAGTAGCAAACCATTTTCGAAACAAACATAAAATGTTTTGTTCCAATTTAGGCGATTTGGTCTATACTTGTTTGCTGTGCGCATAACATAGTAATTCTAGGCTAATAACCGGAATAAGAACATATAATGTTTTCAAAACAAGATATCACGGTTAGTAGAGGCCGATCTTTGGATCGGGCGAGAGGGGGTGCTCATAGCTGACCTTCCCCAATCGTACCCAAGTTCCCGAGCCAAGGCAACTTTGGTGATGACGGACACGTGGCCTTTGGCACCGAGTCAGGGTTTCCTAAATTCCCCCATTTAAAAAATATTTAGGTGGTGACTCTGTATCTGGCAAAGCAGTCCATGTTTGGCACTTCTTTCAAAAATCTGTTTTCTCAAAACAATTTGCCGGATTTGGACTCTTTGGTTCAGATTAAGAACCGTGACAAATCGAGTCCGAACTGTAGTGAGCCCAAAACGAATAGAACGGGGGGTTCATCCCCCCGGGACGTTCGGGGATGTCTACACATACATGCTCAAATTAAACATATTTCCTCTTCAATCCACTTATTTAGCATGAGGTCATGCATAAATCAACCTTATTTCAAGAAATTAGAGAGGAGTTCTTACCTTGATTGCTTAAATGAAGAAGATAGCTTGATTTCCCTTTTCTTTACTCTTCTTCCTCTCTTGGTTCTCTCTTCCACGAATTCTTCTCTCTCTCTCTCTTTCTAGATTTTTCTTCTCTTATTTTTGAGTCAAACATGGGTCAACATCTTTATCTATAATCATATATATAAGATTGTGCCATAAACATGAGCCAAACAAGGCTTAGCGATTCAGACAAAATTCAGTCCTCAATTTATTGTCCCAAATGGTTCTAAAAATTTCCGGTATCACATAGACGTGTTCAATTTCATTTTCCGAACCCATTACGGTCGTCAATTTCAATCCCGAAGTAATAGTTACAACAGATATTTTTCCAATTCAAACAGATAGTCTTCAATTAATTCGCATAAACACATAATTAATTACTGATAAATATGACACATGTTTTGGGGTCATTACAGGTACTCATGTGCGACGGGCGTCGACGCCGATGGTGCTCCTGTACCAACGGTGATGGAGACAAAAGCGAGAGAGAGAGAGAGAGAATCGGAGGAGGGCAGATGCAAGAGACAGAGACAGTCGCAGACTGAGAGAGTCGCAGAGTGAGCGAGAGACGAACATGTTTTTAAGCCCTAAGTCATAGAGTGAGGTGAGATGGGGTGAGGTTTGGTGGTGAAGGAGAATCTGTATGAGAGAGAACAATCGAGAGAGAGAGAGAGAGAGAGAGAGAGAGAGAGAATCGGATGAGGGCAGATGCGAGAGACAGAGATAGTCGCAGATTGAGAGAGTCACAGAGTGAGAGAGAGACGAACATGTTTTTAAGCTCTAAGTCACAGAGTGAGGTGAGATGGGGTGAGGTTTGGTGGTGCAGGAGAATCTGTATGAGAGAGAACAATCTGATTGGTTTAAACAGAGAACATGCGGGGGCAATTAAATGGTTTCCCTCTAAAATTTTCACGTCTTTGGCGACAAAATTAATTTTTGGTTGGCAAATGTTATTATCTGTGACTAAAATATTTTAGTCGCTAAACATTTTTTCATTCCCACTTTTTTTTTGTCTTCCCTCTTCGACTTTTGCCGACTAAATTTCAATTTGATCGTAGAAAATTATATTTTGGCAACTAAAAAAATATTAGTCAGCAAAAATCCAAACCTTTATCGGGCGCTACCAGTATAAATTAAGTATAAGATGAAGATCACAGAAGCAAAGTTTAGCAAGGCAGCTTCAAGAATCTTTATCGGGCGCTACCAGTATAAATTAAGTATAAGATGAAACTATAAGATAAAATTTAAGTGTTATGAATTTCAGGCTTTCACAACCCAAAAAAAGAAAAATGAGAAATTACATGTCCCTTGAATCATTTTATAGAAAGAGAGGGATATTTATACCTCAAATTGTTTTTAAGGAGAGTTGAAGATGCTCTAGAAAATGGGGATGGTGAAGGCCCTGGTGGGTGAGACATTGTAGAACAAAATTACTTTAGTCAATTAGAGAAAACAAAGACAGAGAGAGTCACAGAGTGAGAGAGACAGCTATTAGGGAAAAAGAGGCAGAGAGAGGGACAAAGAGAAGGCGAAATAGAGAGGACATACTGGGGTAATGCTCTAATAGTGGATTGAAGGTGGTGCTCGATGGCAGTGATGCTCCTTACCCAATGACGATGGAAACAAAGCGACAGAGATTCAATATCAGGAAGAGGGCAGTAATGGAATGAGAGAGACAACGGCATGTGAGAATCGGAAGAGGGAAGATGCGAAAGAGAGAGAGAGTCACAGAGTGAGAGAGAGAGAGAGAGACGTGTTTAAGCCCTAACTCATTTTAGTTTGTTTGAAATCCCTCCAAAGTTCCTCACCAAATTAATTTAAAAATCCCTCCAAAATGATAATAGATAAAAACAAAATTATAATGATGATAATAATAATAAAATTAAACATCAACTCAAATTGGGCGGTATGTGTTCCCACAAAAAAAAATTGAGTTTTATTGCCAACTAAATGTGTTTTAGTCACCAAAAATGTATATTTGCCGACCAAATGAGGTAGTCACCAAAGATGAAAAATAAAACTATACTAGATATTTGGCGACTAAACTTCTTTTAGTCGGCAAAAGTTGGTATATGTCGACTAAAATTTATTTAGTCGCTGAAAATAAATTTTTGGCGACCAAACTTTTAGTCGCAAAAAATAAAAGTAAATTTTTGTTTTCTATTCGGCAACTAAAGAAATTTAGTAGCCAAAAGTAGCTATACAACGACTAAAATATTTATTTAGTCGCTGAAAATAATTTTTTGGCGACCAAACTTTTGGTCGCCAAAGATAAAAAGTAAATTTTTATTTTTCATTCAGCAACTAAATTATTTTAGTTGCCAAAACTATCTATACAACGACTAAAATATTTTTTAGTCGCTGAAATTAAATTTTTGGCGACCAAACTTTTGGTCGCCAAAGATAAAAAGTAAATTTTTATTTTTCATTCAGCGACTAAATTATTTTAGTTGCCAAAACTATCTATACAACGACTAAAATATTTTTTAGTCGCTGAAATTAAATTTTTGCCAACCAAACTTTTGGTCGCCAAAGATAAAAAGTAAATTTTTATTTTTCATTCAACGACTAAATTATTTTAGTTGCCAAAACTATCTATACAACGACTAAAATATTTTTTAGTCGCTGAAATTAAATTTTTGCCAACCAAACTTTTGGTCGCCAAAGATAAAAAGTAAATTTTTATTTTTCATTCAGCGACTAAATTATTTTAGTTGCCAAAACTATATATACAGCGACTAAAATATTTTTTAGTCGTTGAAATTAAATTTTTTCCGACTAAACTTTTGGTTGCCAAAGATAAAAAGTAAATTTTTATTTTTCATTCAACGATTAAATTATTTTAGTTGCCAAAACTATGTATACAACGACTAAAATATTTTTAGTCGCTAAAATTAAATTTTTTCCGACCAAACTTTTAGTTGCCAAAGATAAAAAGTAAATTTTTATTTTTCATTCAGCGACTAAATTATTTTAGTTGCCAAAACCATCTATACAGTGACTAAAATATTTTTTAGTCGCTGAAATTAAATTTTTGCCGACCAAACTTTTGATCGCCAAAGATAAAAAGTAAATTTTTATTTTTGATTCGGCGACTAAATAATTTTAGTTGCCAAAACTATCTATACAGCGAATAAAATATTTTTTTAGTTGCCAATTGTGGCAAATTTAGCGATTAAATTTTTTTTAGTCGCCAATTGTGACATTTTTAGCGACTAAATTTTTTTTAATCGCCAATAATCAATATACCCCGACTAAAAAAATTTAGTAGCTAAATATTGTACTTTTACCGACTAACATAATTTTTGGTCGCCAATTCCATAACTTTTGGCAACCAAAATATTTTTAGTCGGCAAAAGTAGTTGCCAAAAGTGTATTTTCTTGTAGTGTGAAGGCTTCAACAACAAATTTGGTGATGGAATATGGAAGCTCACAAAGGGTTCTTTGGTGGTGGCTAAGTGCAAGAAGACTCATACATTTTATTCGATGCAAGGAAATATTTGTAAAGCTGTTGTTAATGCACTTGAAGATGATACTTCTACCGAATTGTGGCACAAGCGGCTTGGGCACATGAGTGAAAAGAGGCTGCAAGTTTTGTTCAATAAAGAGCTTCTACCCGGTTTGAAAGGTAACATCTTAAAACTTGTGTTCATTGTTTGGCGGGTAAACAACATAGAGTTTCTTTTCATAAAAATGTCGCTTCTAAAAAAGAAAATGTTTTGGAGTTGATTCATTCGGATGTTTGTGGTTCTTTGAAAGTTAGAACACATAGTGGTGCACTTTATTTTCTTACTTTCATTGACGATTATTCAAGGAAAGTTTGGGCTTTTCTACTAAAAACTAAAGATCAAGTTGTAGAAGTATTTAAGCATTTTCAGGCCATGGTTGAAAGAGAAACAGGGCACAAATTGAAGTGCATCCGATCAGACAATGGTGGTGAATACATTGGACCATTTGATGAGTATTGTCGCAGCCAAGGTATTCGGCACCAAAAGACAGTTAAGAAGACTCCTCAACAAAATGGCGTTCGCCGAGAGGATGAACCGCACCATTGTGGAAAGAACAAGGTGTTTGCTTTCACAAGCTAAATTGCCAAGATCCTTTTGGGGTGAGGCAATGAAGACAGGGGTTGACGTGATCAATTTGTCTCATTCTTATCCTTTGAATGGTGATGTTCCAGAAAGAGTTTGGACCGGTAAAGATATATCTTATGAGCACTTGAGAGTGTTTGGTTGCTGAGCTTTTGTTCACATTCCAAAGGATGAGAGGTCCAAGCTTGATAGTAAGTCAAGACAATGTATTTTTCTTGGCTATGGGCATGATGAATTCGGGTATAGATTGTGGGATCTAGTCGACAAGAAAGTCATTCGAAGTCGTGATGTTGTGTTTCTTGAAGACCTAACAATTGAAGACTTTGGCAAATGTGATCAAGCAGAGCCAAAAACTAGTGATCTCATTGACATGGATCCATCTTCTTCATCTTCAGTTAATGATGAAAATGGGGGAGATATGCAGCCACCTATTGAAGATGTGGAGGATGATGCTAATCCTAATGAAGTTGAGCCAGAAATTGAGGAAGAGCATCCAACTCAAGAACCGCCACCACAACTTGAGTTGAGGAAATCTACAAGAGACCGACAACCTTCAAGAAAGTATCCTCCCAATGAATTTGTGTTGATTTCTGATCAAGGGGAGCCTGAGAGCTACCAAGAAGCAATTGAGCATACAAAGAAAGATGATTGGAAAAAGACAATGGAAGAGGAGATGAATTTCTTACTTGAAAATCACACTTATGATTTAGTGAAGTTGTCTAAGGGGAGGAAAATTCTAAAAAATAAGTGGGTTTTCAAATTGAAGAATGATGGCAAGAATCTGAGGTACAAAGCACGTCTTGTTGTGAAAGGCTTTGGGCAAAAGAAAGGTATTGACTTTGATGAGATTTTCTCGCCCGTTGTGAAGATGTCTTCAATTCGGGTTGTACTTGGCATGGGTGCAAGTATGAACCTTGAAGTTGAACAACTTGATGTGAAAACCGCATTTCTTCATGGTGATCTTGAAGAAGAAATTTACATGGAGCAACCAGAAGGTTTTGTGAAAAAAGGGAAAGAGAAATTTGTTTGCAAATTGAAGAAAAGTTTGTATGGTCTCAAGCAAGTTCCGCGGCAATGGTACAAAAAATTTGACTCTTTCATGATGAATAATGGTTTTTCTAAAACCACTTCGAACCATTGTGTGTTTGTGAAAAAATTTTCGAATGGCAAATTTATTATCCTTTTGCTTTATGTTGATGACATGTTAATTGTGGGTCAAGATTCTACCATGATTAACAGGTTGAAATTAGAGTTGAGCAAGTCTTTTGCTATGAAAGATTTGGGACTAGCAAAGCACATACTTGGTATGAAAATTGTTCATGATTGCAAAGAGGGGTTGATTTGGTTGTCTCAAGAAAGCTACATTGAAAAAGTTCTTGAGAGGTTCAACATGAATAAAGCAAAGCCGGTTGGTTGTCCACTTGCGGGTCACTTCAAGTTTAGTTCGAATCAATGTCCTACAAGTGAGAAAGACAAGAAAGAGATGTTGAAAATTCCTTATGCTTCAGCTGTTGGTTCTTTGATGTACGCCATGATTTGTACAAGGTCGGATATTGCTCACGCCGTTGGTGTGGTGAGTCGTTTTCTCTCTAATCCAGGTAAAGAACATTGGGCAGCGGTAAAATGGATTCTAAGATATCTTCGAGGGACTTCAAAGGTGTGTTTGTGTTTTGGAGATGGTAAGCCGATGCTTGATGGGTTCACAGATTCTGACATGGCTGGTGATGTTGATTCTAGGAAATCTACTTCGGGGTATTTGATGACTTTTGTAGGGGGGAGCTGTGGCATGGCAATCTAAATTACAAAAATGTGTTGCTCTCTTAACTACCGAAGCTAAATTTATTGCCATTACGGAAGCTTGCAAAGAAGAGTTATGGTTGAAGAAATTTTTGCAAGAGTTGGGTTTGAAGCAAGAAAAGTATGTGCTTTATTGTGATAGTCAAAGTGCTATTCACTTGAGTAAAAATTCTACTTTTCATTCGAGATTGAAACACATTGATGTGAGATACCATTGGATTTGTGATGTGTTAGATTCGAAATTGTTGCAACTCGAAAAGGTTCACACAGATGATAATATTTAGGATATGTTGACAAAGACTTTGTCGAGGGACAAACATTTGAAGTGTCGAACTTTGGCGGGTATGATTGATGTCTCCACCTAAGTCGGTAGGGGAAGAATTGTTGGGTATACCTCCTTATTGGAGTGCGGGACCCAATTGATTTATTAAAAGAGTTTTAATTTGGTTTGGTATTAGTTATAATATATTTTTATATATTATATCTAATTTGTGGAGACCCAATCCAATTTGGTAACGACTAGAGTTTTTGTTACAAAGCCTAAGATTTAATAATATATATATATATATATTGGTTTTGTTGCTTTCTGCGAAGGGTGTGTGGCTGCCTATTCATATTTGTTGAGATAGTGCTTGGTGCACTTGTGGGTTTGTTATTCAAGCATAAGCTTGCTGTGTTGGGGAGCAGAAGTCTTAGATCAAATTCGGTGGTTTTTTGTGCGTGATGTGATGCTGTTTTGAAGCTGATTTAGTTCGTTATTTTGGGTCTTCTACAACTCTGATTTCGAAGATTTTTGTTCATCTATTTGGTGAGGTCTTTCCTCTTGTTTATTTGTGATTATTTAGAATTCACCTAAGGGTGGGTTTGTGAGACCATTCGTGTCTCGTTTGTAATCGTTTGGAAACTTTTTGGTTGATAGTAAAATCGGATTTCGATCCCGTGGACGTACCTCACATTGAGGGAACAACGTAAAATTCTTGTGTTGCTTTTGATTTAATTTTTCCGCATTAGTTTTTATTCCCATTGATTGATTTACTTGTGGGGAATTACATATTTTCCCTAACAATATTTTCATGCATGATATACAAATTCAAAATTTGTATTGAAAGCTTATATACATAATAACTTAATTGGATTTTGAGCTATATATCACCAATTATTTATCACCCTTTTTAATCACTTCCTACATGGATTACTTATGATTAGTTCCCTTGTTTAATGATAATCATTAAAGAATTAATGTAAACAAATGATATTTTACCATATAAACTAGTGATATAAAATGATAAAATAAACAAGTGATATGTAACAATCCTTTGACACAAATGATAGCCGCCTCATTTTAGTGCAAATTTCTAAAATTTTTTGGTGAATTACCATTTTCGTTTTGGAGTTGTTCACAAGCCAGCTGTGAATGAACCTAATTACATGAGTAAATTGTGTTATTTGGCCCCAACTTTGATGGTAGTGGTGAGTTTAGAAAGCTTTAAGTTTCTCATAAGCACATGTTCTACACTAAAACAAATTATCAATAATTTTATCCATAATTAATTTAAACATGTGTAGAAGATTTAATCACAATTGACTAATTTTAATCTAGTATAGTATCATTTTCAGGATAAAATTTTAATGATTAATGGGAGTCACTGTTCTCATAAGAATTAACGGCCCATCTATTCTCGACAAGTCCCATGCCAAAAACAGATAGGCTAACGTTTGGACCCATTCAACTACACCGGCTTGATCGTAGGAGTTTCAGCATCGAATCATTGTCTCTTTTCAAATAAAAAACGCCATTTGTTCTTCGTTTGCATCGAGATTTAGTCTCCTTTAACCCCCCCCCCCCCCTCTGCGTCATCTTCTTTTCCCCCCCAAAACATATAGTCTATCTACACACAGCTCACATTTCACCACCCACAAATTCTTTTCCCTTCTCTCGTTAAATTAACATCCATGGAGATCAAAGAAGACGACTCGACGCTTATCAAGCTCGAAACAGCGTGTTCAGACCTCAAAAACCTCCTCAAAACGTCAGCTGAAGTAGAGGTGAGTCTCGAGAAAATGGACAAGAAACTGGACATATTTCAAGAAAGTCTAACAACAGCCTCAAGAACAGTAGCTCCCCTCCAGTCCCTGTCTATTGCCGCGAAAGCTCTCGATACCCGAATCAACCGTGCCGTCTCTCCAGCTCTCTCCCTCCTCGACAGCTTCAAGCTCACCGAGTCTCTCCAGCGCCGACTGCTCGATATCTCCTCCAAGTTATCGAGCGAGAAATCACCGAAGAAGAGGCTGAAGCGGCTGAAGAAGTATGTGGATTGCGTGAACAAGCTTGACGCGGCGATTAATTTGATTAGTCAGGAGTGCGAGCCGGCGATTCAGAAGCTTCAGGAAGTTGTGGAGTTTTTGAGCAGGACTAAGGCGACTGATCAGTACAGGACGCATAGATTGAAAGAGACTCTGATGACGCTTAAGGCTCTGTATGAAACCGAGGTTGATGCTATGAGGTTTGATGGGTTGCTTGATGAGGCTTTGCTTAGTTTGCAAGATGAGTTTGAGGGTTTATTGCAGCAACTGAGGCATCGGAATATAGGTGAGATGGCAGCAGTGGCGGCGCAAAGTGAGGTTGATACGGCGGCGGAGGAGGAGGAGGTGGTGGTGGCTTGGAATTTGGGTACTGAGTTGGAGGTTGAAGTTTTGAGGCAAATTTCAGAGATTCTTGCTGCCAATGATTGCTTGGATATCTGTATCGAAATCTTTGTGAAGGTAAGCCTAACATCTCTGTGTTATAAAACTTTTTCTTACACTACTTGCTTATTCAATTTAGTATTGATCACTAGGTTAGTTGAAACATTGCACGCTATTCCCTCTTTGATCTTTGTTTGTATATGATTCCCCTGTTTGTGTACCTATATGATGTCTAATCCCAACCAAGCAGAGCAAGACTAGATTTTGCTGTAACTTTAATTGTATCAAAGAGAAGACAAATAGAGTGACTAATTTAAAAAAAAAAAAATATTGTAATTGATTGTTTTGTCAATCTTGTTATAATCCCTTTATTGACAATAGATTTCATACCTTCAAATACCATACAATCATATGAACTGCAAACCATCAAACATGCACATATGGAAACTCGCTAATTTGTTTTTGCTAAATTTTTTTAATACTCAATTCGATTTTACTCGTTTTTAGCTTCATAATTTTGTCTCCTACTTAATTGACGGAATGATTACCACTCAATCTCATTTAAATTTAGTTATGATAATATATGTTAATGTATAAAGTATATATTAATGTATAATATATTAATGCAATCACTACAGCCATACAGCTAGCTATAGGATAATAGGATTCTTCTTTCGACTGCTTTCGGCCCCTTTCTCTTTTATATGTTTTTCTCTCATGGTGATGTTGTATAGCAGCTCCTATATAATGGAGCCTCTTCTTACAGTTTAGACATATATTGAATCACAGAGCTTACTTACTCTTTCAATATCACTCTCTCAACATATTTTACATGGTATCAGAGCACAGGTGTTTTTCCTAGTCTTTTCTTCCGCTGCATCACATTTCTTGCTTGATAGATTGCTGTGTATCTCGTCTGCATCACATTTTCTGTTTGGTAGATTGTTGCATATCTCGTCCTTATCTAAATTACAGATTGGACAACACAGAAACCTTCGTCTCTTCACGACGAATCCAACGCCACCAGATTCATCATTATCCGACATCTCACGCGCCCTCACGCGCCATATTTGTCGCCGGTGCGTCACCCGCTTCCGCCTTCAACTTCCCACGCGCTCCACGCGTCCACCAATCGCTTGAGCCACCTCTCTCCGCGTCTCACGCGCTACACGCGTCTGCACGCCGCTTAAGCTGTCCGCTTGAGCCGTCTCTCCCGCACGCGTCACTCGCTCGTGCCGCACACGCCTCGCGCCACTTTTGCCTTCGGCTCGCGCCACTTGCACACGCCTTTGCCTTCGGCTCCAGCCGGTTAAGCTCAAACCTTTCCCAGGCCGGTTCACCCCTATTTTTGGACTTTTCTGGCCAGTTCAGCTCGATTCCTCACTAATTTGGACCTTCTGCATTCACTGGTGCCCTCGGATTTTTTAGATTCTACCTCGATAGTACTGTTTTTCCCTCATGGATCGCCCGGACTCCTCTAACCACCCTATTTCCGTTGTTCTTGACGGGACTAACTATGTCTTATGGGCACAAGCTATGTCCGGGTTCCTCAAAGGAAAGAAACTTTGGCGCATCATCACTGGAGATGTGTGCAAACCCATCCAAGCAACCACGGAATCCGCTGCCACCATGGAATCCGCTGACAAATATGTCAATCGTCTGGAGGATTGGGATAGTAAAAACTATCAGATCATCACTTGGCTTCACAATACTTCTATTACATCTATCAGCCTTCAGTTTGGTCGGTTCCAACTTGACTCTATTTCCTCTCCAGCCAAGGCCATCTGGGATTTTTTACAAGAACCCTATCAAACTACTGGCCTTGCTCACCAATATCAGCTTCTGAGTCATCTTCACCGTATGCGCCAAGATACAACTCAGAACATTAATGATTTCCTCTCCCAAATGTATTATGTTTGGGATCAGCTCGCTCTTTCTGAACCTCCATGGGATTGTACTAAGGATGTTGCCTTGTTTACTACTTACCGTGACCAACAGCGCTTGGTTCAGTTTCTCATGGCTCTCACTCCCCGTTTTGAGCCAGTACGTGCATCTCTCCTTCATCGCACTCCTTTACCCACTCTTGAGCAAGCAATTTCTGAACTACTGTCAGAGGAAACCAGGTTTGGTACTTGTAACATGCCCGGGGGGTACCCGCGCGCGTTAAACAGTTCGGACTCCCGAGATCTCTTTGATCTCAATGTTTCACGAGTGCAATGTGAAACGTAGATGAAAGTCCAGATTTGGCAACTTTTATTGAAAATCCATTTTATTGCAATTTTGTTAAAAATGGACTGCGTCATCAGAACTCAGAGTCGCCACCTAATATTTTGGAAAATTAGGAAACCCATGACTCGGTGCCAAGGCCACTGTTCCTCGTAACCAAGGATGCTTGGCTTGGAACCTTAGGTATGAGAGGGGAAGGTCAATAATGAGCACCCCCGCTCACCCGATCAAAAGATCGGCCTCTACTAAACCATGATATGACTTTTATTTTCTTTATATGTTTATGTTCTGATTATTTTAGTAAATCCTAAAATTTACTATGTGAAGCATACAAGTATAGACTAGTTTGCTCAAATTGGAACAATTCAACTTCATGTTTGTTTTGAAAAGGGTTTGAATTTGCCACTTGACAAAGTGGGCTTAAGACGTACATTTATTGAATTATTCCAATTCAAACAACAAGCCTTCATCCACAGGCATTCAAACAGTTTATCACTTAAACAATAGCCACATGGTAGGATGCTAAACATAATAAGAAAATCACACACAAATGGGATGCTAAAGCATAAAAACTCACAGATTGATCGAGTCCCTCGAACAGCTACAAAACAAAGTTAGTAAAATATGCATGATCTTATATACAGAATCCTAATGCAATTCACTCATGAGATGCACTAAAGATTTGGCTTCTAGAATATGGCATGTGAATCATCTTAAATAGCGCACAAAACATGGGATAATCAATTGAAGCATAAAGATGCAAATTTAGCCAAATCTTATGCATGGATCATGGATGTAAAGCAGGGATATGCATGGTATGTCAAGATATATACATACACACAGTTAGGGAAAGCGATAAAGAACAGGATAGAAAGAAGCGGGTGGGGGAATTATTACAACACCTTAAATATTACAGATCCGAATGAGGGAGAGAGGAGAGAAAAATAAAATAAAATAAAACCTCACAACACACTCAAAAATAAAATAAAATAAAATAAAAAAATTCATCGCTAGCACAAAGATCCATATGTCTTCAATCTCTTAGACCTACACCTCAGCCCATGTCAAGTCATCTTCAATGGAGGTCCTGTCATTTAAGCCACTCAAAATTTGAAATTGATCAGGAACTTCAAGTGGGGATATATTCACTCAAATATTATAATCGAGAAATTTCCAGTGGGAATATATCCACTCAAATATCCACCCATGATTCAGATTTATACATATAACATATGTATAATTGAGGAAAATGGCAGATAACACCCATGACTCACATATTATACATATAAATATATATACAAAAAAAAAAAAAATGGCATGACACCAATATTATACATATAAATATATATATATATATATACATAAAGAGAGAGAGAGAGTGAGTGCCATGTGGGTCTCTAAAGAGAGAGAGAGAGTGAGTGCCGTATGGGTCTCTAGAGAGAGAGTGCCGTGGGTGCATGTAAGAGAGGTGCTGTGTGGTTTGCCGTGTGTATGCTAGAGAGAGAGTGCCGTGGGTGCATGTGAGAGAGGTTCTGTGTGCATGGGTTTGGGGTGGTGGTGGTGTGTGTAGGTGTGTGGGTGTGTGTGTTAGCAGGTAGAGAGAGAGAGATGCCGAGAGGGAGAGAGAGCAGTGTGCATGGGTGTGCATGTGGGTTGGCCACAGTGGTGGTGGTGGTGTGTGTAGGTGTGTGCGTGTGTGTGTTAGCAGGTAGAGAGAGAAAGATGTCGAGAGGGAGAGAGAGCTGGGTTGATAGATGGTAGTGTGTGAACCGTGTGTGGTCTGATGAAGCATGCATGGTGGTGTGCTGGGTGTGTTTCATCCGTGAGAGAGAAAGAGGTGGGTGTGTGTGATCCGTGTGTGGTGTGATGAAGCATGCATGGTGGTGATGGTGAGGCTGTGTGTTGGTGTGTTAGTGCATGGTGTGCCTGCCGTGAAGGGGATGGCAGTGTGTTAGTGTGTCAATGGCTGCTGCCGTGAGGTGAGAAAGAAGAGAGAGAGAGAGAGGTTGGTCCTCCTCTCCTCCTCCATGTGTGTGTGGGCAGGTGTAGATGGTGGCTGCCGTGTGTATGCTATCTCCTCTCTCTACCCGTGGGTCTCATGTGTGCTGTCTCTCCATGGTCTCTCCCCCAATGGGTGTGTTCATGGCTGCTGGGTCTTGTGAGAGAAGATAGAGAGTTCGCCCCCTTGAGAGAGAGCAGTCCGAGAGGGAGAGAAGTTGGTCTCCTCTTTTCTGTGTGCATGTGATCCTTCTCGGTGATGAGTGTGTGAGTGTCCTCTCCCTGTGTAGTGTTGAGAGTGGAATGTTAAAGAGAGAAGAGAGAGGTTGATACCGTGGGTCCTCTCCTTTTCCAAAACCAATGCCAGCCGATAGAGACCAAGATTCGTGCCTTATCCCCCCTTATTTTTTATTTCCCCACTTTCTCTAAAATCATTTTCCACCGAAAAAACTGTCCCCTCTTTTTTTCTTCTTTTTCACCTACTCCCTTCCCTCTTTTATGCTTTCCACCGAACCCACTCTGTCTTTCTTTTTTTGTTTTTTTTGGTTTAAAATCACCCCACTATTTTTTTTCTTTTTCTTTTTCTTTTTTTATTTTATTTTCTATTTGTATTGTTTTTTTTTTCTTTTTATCATTTTCTTTTGTTTATAAAATATTTATCAATTTATATAAAATACACCTAAAACAAATATACACACACATAAATAAAATTATAAAATACTACAAATTACCAAAATATTAGTGATGCCTTTTTCTGGTGAGGATGGTCAAAATAAAATGCCTAAGTCTTAGGGCTGGTCAAAATGGGGTGTCTACAGTACTCTCCATCCATACCCTGTGGACTCTGTTCTTGCTACTCCCCAGATTCGGAGTTCTCCTTCACCACCTTCACCACAGAAGTCAACTCTCTGCAACTATTGTCAAAATCGCAGTCTTCTGTCGACTCATCTTCTGGTTAATTGTCCAGTTCGTCTTTGTCGGTTTTGCAACAAGACTGGTCCTAGTCATCTCCAGCAAGATTGCTTCCGCAATCCCGCCTGTGCCTCTCGCAATGGTCCTTCCACCGGGAATTTTTCCCGCAGTAACTCTCACCGTTCTGGGACTCCGTTTAAACCAATGCCTGCTCAACGCACTGCTGCTACTGCCTCAGAGGATTTACCTTCCTCTGTCCCTATAGACCCTTCCACTCCAGTCTTCTCTCAAACAGATGTCGAAGCCATGTTTCAACATTTTTGGCAGAATTCCGGTACTCCTCCATCTACTGCTTTGTCTGTCACCGCAGGTAACACTTCCTGGTACTTTGACTCCGCTTGTTGTAATTACATGACCTTTGACCCTACTATTTTCACTCCTCTCTCTTCTACTCCTCATGTTCCTTCTATCCATACTGCTGATGGGTCTCTTCTGTCTGTAAGTCATGTTGGTTCTGTTTCCACCTCTCACTTATCTTTATCCCATGTATATCTTATGTCTGCTCTTACTTTAAATCTTATCTCCATTAGACAATTATGTGAGCATGGTCTAACTGTTACCTTTTCTCATACTGGTTGTTTGGTGCAGGACCCTCGGACTGGGCAAACTCTTGGGATAGGCCGTAAGCATGGACGTCTCTACGAACTCATCCATCTTTATGTTCCAGATTCCTCTAAGATCACTGCTCCTACCACTGCTACTCTTTTATCTCCTTTTCAGCTTTGGCACTGTCGTTTAGGCCATCTTTTTGTTGGTCGTTTAAAATATTTAATTTCTAGTAGTCATTTAGGTCCTGTAAGTTCTGATGCTTTAGATTGTGTGTCCTGTCAACTTGCCAAATAACCTGCTTTGTCGTTTAATAAAAGTGACTCTGCTTTTCTTGCACCATTTGATATCATCCATTCTGATATTTGGGGACCCTCTCCTACTCCCACTATGGGCGGCGCACGCTATTTTGTTATTTTTATAGATGATTTTTCCCATTTTACATGGTTGTTTCTTATGAAAAATCGCTCTGAGCTCAAACAACTTTACTACAATTTTGCTGCAATGGTTAAAACACATTTTTCTAAAACTATTAAGCTTTTTCGCTCCGACAATGCCATGGAATATAAAGATTTTGACTTTCTTTCCTTCCTTCAGAGTCATGGTACTCAACCTCATCGTTCCTGTCCCGGTACGTCTCAACAAAATGGACGTGCTGAACAGAAACATTGGCATATTCTCGACACTACTCGCGCTCTCCTTCTGTCTTTCTCTTGTCCGGAACATTTTTGGGGAGAGGCATCTCTCACTGCTGCTTACACTATTAACTGTATCCCTACACCTGTCATTCATAATCACACTCCTTATGAGCATCTGCATGGCACCCGTCCCCCTTACACCAACCTTAGGGTCTTTGGCTCTGCCTGTTTTGTTCTTCTCCAACCTCATGAACGTACCAAACTTGAACCTCGTTCCCGCCTTTGTTGCTTCTTGGGGTATGGTATTGAACATAAGGGGTATCGTTGTTGGGATCCTCTCTCCCAGTGACTTCGTATCTCTCGTCATGTGGTTTTTTGGGAACACAAAATGTTTTCCTCTCTCTCTCTCTCTTTCGTTTGTCCGTTCCTTCACCATCTCTGTTTTTTACTGACCCTTCCACAGATCTGTTTTCTGATGAGCTTACTCCACCGCCCCTGCCAGCCTTTCTCGAGTTTTCTGATACGCTTACTCCACTGCCCCTGCCAGCCTCTCTCGAGATCGCCTTGCCTACTGGTTTGTCCCATGCACCTGCTCGCTCTGATGGTCCTGCTCTTGCTCCCTCGGGCTCCTCCCCTCCTGTTGAGTCTCTTCCTCTGGCTCCTCCTCTCTCTGCTCGACCATACCAGGTAACCCAACCTTCTACTCGTCTTCGTGTCTTTATTGTTGGTTCTACTGCTTTTTCTACTTATGAACCGACCTCCTATCGTGAGGCTCGCTCTAATCCTCTTTGGCAGCATGTTATGACTGATGAATTACAGGCTTTAGACAAAACTCATACTTGGGACATTGTTGATCTTTCTCCTGGCAAGACTGCCATTGGCTGCAAATGGGTATACAAAATCAAAACTTATTATGATGGATCTATTGAGCGCTACAAAGCTCGCCTTGTTGCTAAAGGCTTCAACCAAGAATATGGTATTGACTACGAGGAGACCTTTGCTCCTGTTGCTCGTCTCACCTCTATTCGCAGCTTGATTGCTGTTGCTACCACCCGCCAATGGGATCTTTATCAACTGGGCGTGAAAAATGCTTTCCTTAATGGTGTTCTTCTCGAGGAGGTCTACATGCAACCTCCCCCTGGGTCTACTTATCCACCTCATAAAGTCTGCAAACTTCAGCGTGCTTTATATGGTCTAAAACAAGCTCCACGCGCTTGGTTTGCCAAGTTCAGCTCTAATATTCATGAATGTGGTTTCACCTCCAGCTCTTATGATACTGTTCTTTTTATCCGGCAAACAGCTCAAGGGACCACCCTGCTTCTGCTTTATGTGGATGACATGATTATCACCGATGATGATATCGATGGTATTCTTCACCTTAAACAGTTTCTTAGCCATCATTTTGAGATGAAAGACCTTGGTCCTCTCAGCTATTTCTTGGGTCTTGAAATCTTTTATGATTCTACGGGTTCTTTTCTCTCTCAGGCTAAGTATACCTCTGATCTTCTCACACGTGTTGGTCTTACGGATTGCAAGACTGCCTTCACTCCTCTGGAGCCTCAGAGTCGTCTTACACCTCTTGATGGCACTCTTCTCTCTGATGCTACCCTATATCGTCAGCTGGTTGGCAGTCTTGTCTATCTCACTATTACTCGTCCTGATATTGCCTATGCCGTTCATATTGTCAGCCAGTTTATGTCGGCTCCTCGTACCCCTCATTATGCTGCATTAGTTCGTATCCTTCGGTATCTCAAAGGCACCCTATTTCATGGTCTTCATTATTCCGCCCGCTCATCTCTCCAGCTTCGTGCTTTCTTCGATGCTGATTGGGCTGGAGATCCTACTGACCGCCGCTTTACTACTGGGTTTTGCTTTTTCCTGGGTGATTCTCTTATTTCTTGGCGCAGCAAGAAACAATCTCTTACTGCTCGTTCCAGTACCGAGGCCGAATACCGTGCTCTTGCTGATACTACTCAGGAGCTTCTCTAGCTTCGTTGGCTTCTTGCTGACATGGGTGTTACCCCCTCTGGTGCTACTGACCTCTTTTGTGACAATCACAGTGCTCTTCAAATTGCTCACAATGATGTTTTTCATGATCGTACCAAGCACATTGAGATTGACTGCCATTTTATTCGTCAACACGTCACTCGTGGTACTATCCGTCTCCATCCGATCTCTTCTGTTGATCAACCTGCTGATATCTTCACCAAAGCTCATTCTCCTGGCCGCTTCGTTGAACTTGTCTCCAAACTCCAGTTGGTTGATGTTTGTCCTCCTTGAGTTTGAGGGGGACTGTTAATGTATAATGTATATATTAATGTATAATATATTAATGCAATCACTACAGCCATACAGCTAGCTATAGGATTAAAATAGGATTCTTCTTTCGGCTGCTTTCGGCCCCTTTCTCTTTTATATGTTTTTCTCTCATGATGATGTTGTATAGCAGCTCCTATATAATGGAGCCTCTTCTTACAGTTTAGACATATATTGAATCACAGAGCTTACTTACTCTTTCAATATCACTCTCTCAACATATTTTACAATATCATCATTCCACTTAATATCTACTCCTCAATGAGTGCTAATGCAAATTCTTAAATGATGAGATACAATAGCCAGACATGGGTTGTGGAGGGTAATTACAAATTAACCAAACTGAAATAACTAAAAAATGTAGCTTCAAATTATCTGTTATTTACTGTTACATTGCCTGCCTTCCAAATCAACCAGCTCGTATAGTAATCAAGAAATATTAATAATTACAGAATCAGGACCTATCAAATGTATGTGGTTCTAGAGAATTGTGTTGGATTATATGATGGAATTTTGTAACCCATTGTGTTCGATCTTCAACAGGTGAGATACAGAAGGGCAGCAAAAGCATTGATGAAGTTAAACCCAGACTACCTCCGAACATACACTCCAGAAGAAATCAACGAGATGGAATGGGAGACCTTAGAAACCGCCATAACTCTGTGGATCCAACACTTCGAACTCGCAGTCAAAACAGTCCTCGTATCGGAAAAAAACCTCTGCAACCAAGTCCTGGGTCAAATCATGGACGGCCTAATCATATGGCAAGAATGCTTCGTCAAGATCGCAGACAAAATCATGGCCGTCTTCTTCAGATTCGGCGAAGGCGTCGCCAGAAGCAGCAAAGAGCCCCAAAAACTATTCAAATTGCTAGACATGTTTGATTCTCTTGAAAATCTCAAAACTCAATTCTCCGAAGTCTTCGAAGGCGAGGCTGGAGCCGATATTTGTCTCCGGTTTCGAGAACTCGAGAAGCTTCTGGTCCATGCGGCCAGCAAGGTGTTTTGGGAGTTTGGGTTGCAGATTGAAGGGAATCAGGATGGGCTTCCGCCACCGCCGGATGGGTCGATTCCGAAACTGGTTCGGTACGCTACGAACTATTTGAAGTATCTTGCGACGGAGACTTATAGCGTGCCCATGGCGAAAGTTCTTCGGACTGAACATATATGGAAAGCTGGTGTGCTGTCGAAGCCGGAGACTCATGAGAATTTGCTTAAGAACGCCATTGCTAATGTTATGGAAGCGCTTCAGAGGAATGTGGAAGCCAAACGATCACGGTATGGTTTTTGGAATTTTTATAAAAATGAAACAATTGTTTTATTTATCGGCAGCGGTTGAGGGCCCGAGAATTCGGGGCTCGAATGCCCCGAATTTTCCTTATAAGGAAATAAAAAAAAAAACAAGGTAAAAGAAAAAAAAAAAAAAAAAAACTTTTCCAGAAAAGAAAATTTGAGCCATTTGAGCCACAGTTTTTAGGGCCACCAATCATTTTTCTTTATTTATTTAGTTGTTTACAAAATTAATAACGGCATATGACTTATTCACCAAAAAAATAAATTAATTAATAAAGGTTTTTTTTTTTTTTTATAGATAGAATTAATAAGTGCGGTTGATATCGTGATATAATAATGTTTCTGAGTAAATTTTTAAGAATGTAGTATTGCTCTTATTTGGGTTATAAAATGTTTGATAAGTTATTTAATATTATTTTGTCTTAATTTATAATTATTGTTATTATTAATTTGAGATTTAATTAGATTGGTTATAAATTATCTTATTTTTATATATATACATTGTTTTCATCATATTATATTTTATGGATAACTTTGGTCATATACTTGTGAGTGTGAACAAAAAACTATGAGTACTCGAGTTGTATTTTAAACTTGTATTCCATTAAAACCTTCATATGAAATGCAATAATGATTTTAAGACAATGATTACACTATCTCATGAAAAAAAATACCTTTTGACTACGCGTAATACAAAATTCTTCCGCTGATCTCATAAACAATTCTTTTTTATTTTCTATTATTTTTTTATGTTATTTTATTTTTTATTTTTTCATATGCTCTAAAATTGTTACAAAATATCTCAACTATTTTTATTGATTATAATTGTATTGTTGCATAATATTTTTCTAACAGTTACAACAAGGACAAGGTGCTTCCCCATGTGTTCGGCATGAACACCTGCTGGTACATCTACATGAGAACTAGAAACACTGAGCTCGGAAAGTTATTGGGCGAGCAATACATGAAGAAGAGGTACAAGGTTGTCGCAGAGGAATCAGCTTACCTATATCAGAAGCAAGCTTGGGGGTCCCTAGTAAGACTACTAGACAAGGAAGACACAAATAGACTTAACAATGAAGCCATTAATGGAACTCTAATTCGAGGGAAATTGGAAGCTTTCATGAACACTTTCAACGAGGTCTCGCAAAGGCATCGAAGCTCTTATAGCATACCTGATGTGGATTTGAGAACTCAGATTAGGGAAGCTACTGTGAAGCTTGTCGTGCCGGTTTATACTGACTTCTTGAACACTTATGCCTCTGTTTTACAAGTAAAGTCGTGCTTATCGCCAGAGGCAATTGAGGGATTGGTGGGTCAAATTTTTGAGGGCGGTGATACAGAGAAAGAAGGAAAGATGAAACTTAGGCGTCGAGAATCAAAGGATCGGATGGAGGAGTGGCAGTCCGAATCAGTTGAGCGATCGCATGAGATCAAAGATTTTCGACGGTCAAAATCAAATACTAGTGATGCATGAAAAGGCATTCAAATTTAGTCCCATTGGTCCTCATATTTTCATCATGCATTCGAGAGGTACTAAACCTCCAAATTTCCTATTCTATGCACAGTTTTGTGCAAGTACACAGTTATAGTCGATTTTCATGTCTATAAGTGTTTTATTTTACTTTTTGTATATTTTTGTGCAAATAGCACAACTCATGTGGCTAAGTTAGATGTCTTGTATTTCACTTTCTGAGTGATTATGAGTTGTTCTGTTTAACATTTTGTTACTATTTTCATATGGTTAGATTGATGTTCAAAATGTAGGGATTTTAGCTGTATGTGCTGCGTGAATGGTGCTATTTTTACTGTTTGGATTTTATACCTTCATAATTATTTGTTTCATTTGGTTTGGAATATTCTAAAAAAGTATACTTTTTGACTTATTAGCTTATATGGGTTGGGTTTGGGTTGGGTTTGATGTGATGTGTTAGAGAGGTGATGTGGTTTAAATAAGATGATGTGACTTAAATAGGATAGTGACTTTTTGACTTTTTGTATTATTTAATTTATGCCAAACCAACCCTTAAAGTTGTTGTAAAACCTATATGCTTGGTGTATGTCAAAACCCATATACTCATTAAGATCTTTTGACTATTGGCCAAAATTAAGTCTTTAAGATCATAACGAGAGGTTTTAGGCACCAGATAATACACTAGGAGGGTTTTAGGTACCAACAACAATCTAAAATGGCAATTAATTCTAACGATATAATATGCTTTGGAAATACAAAAAATAATGTTAATAATAAATATGATCATAGTTTGCATATTACTAAAGAGTCTGCAAATATAAATAGTGTGTGTTCTAGTTTAAATAATATTACCGATATTATGTGTTCTTGATTTTCTAAATTAGATAAAAATCAAAAAATAAATCAAAATTATCTAGAGACCAAAGTTGAGTCTATAGAATCTAAAATAGACAATTTGGGTTCTATAATAAATATTGACTTAAATAAAGAAGTAAAAAACCAAATAAACAATTTGGTGACAAAATTAGAAACTATATCCTTCATAAATAATGATGGAATGAATAGTCCAGGAGATAGTTACATCCCTAGGCTATTTTATGGTACAGAAGATATTATGGTACTTTAAACCAATACCTATAATAGGACTGAATATGAAAATATTGTTGAAATATTGGATTATTGGAGAAAATTATATAAAGATCCAGATTTAGGTATTGATGAAAGAAATAGGCTACTCGATCAGATAAGAGAAACTTATCTCGAAAATGAAGCCCTTTTACAATATTTTAATTATGATATTAATATGTCAACTAATGATGATGACAGCCAATCATCCTCATCTGAAGAAACAATAGATCAAGATATTTCATCAGAAATAAATATAGGGAAAAGAAAGGAAGAAGAGCCAATTGATCCCGAATTATTTGGCACATGGGGAGATAGAGAAAATTTTGACTTTATTCAAACAAATGAAGTTAAAAATGATACTAACATTGGAAGTACCTCCAATCCTATACCTGAGCCAGTAATATCTAGAAAAGATAATAATCATAAGTATCTAATAGCTCAAAATGGTACTTATTTAGATTTGTCTCATGTTCCATTTAAGGATCAACCACAAGTAATAGATGATTGGGCACAATCCTTGTCCATCATTATTACTAATTATAAAAATAGTTGGTCAAAGGAAAAATTCATTGATTATATTGCAGCAACTCTCCAAGGAGATGTGTTGCAATGGTTAAGACAGTGGGAAAAATCTGAAATTGGGAAAAGTCAAAAAACAGCTTTGTTAACAAATTTTCTCACACTTGACACAATTTTAGCTGAATTTGCAAAAATCATAAAAGAAAATTTATGTGATTTTGCAGGAGATACTAATGTGCAAGCAGATGAAAATTATATTTTGACTAAATTAGAATTATATAATATTTGTCTTTTTGAAGACTATGTGTCACGACCCGTTCCCCGTACCCAAGGGTTCAGCATCGTGATGGCCAGTAACCGAGGTTACCTCCGGCCAATTCTTAAACAAATCAATAAACGCAAGCGGAAGAAATATATAAATGAGGGTACTAAAATAATCATCGGAACTTCTATTTTTATTACAAAATGTATTGACCAAAAATATCGATATTTACATATAAAAAATACATCAATAAAAGTGCTTTGTGCCTACCCCACACGCTGGTCCTGACATGTCACCTGAAAGTGGTAAAAAAACTATAAGCACATGGCAGGGTGAGAAATATTATACTAAGAGCATAAGGGCATAAAATTCACCATAGATCGTTATTGGCTAAAAGAGCTTGATATATAACATACATAGTACGGAAATCATTTGGCATATACCTCAGATCACATAATACGGAAATCACTATACAACCATAACCACGGTACATCACTAAGTGCCAAGCACTACACTGATCAATGGATCCACGACAAACACTGGATCACAAAGTGGTCAAACACTACCCAATGGTTATTTAAGTCCCCCAAGGCATGGGACTCCCGTGGTGGTATTCACAAAATATATTTTCATATAAGGTCATAGCCAAATATTCTTTAAAAGTAAAACAAACAGATCCATGGGTTTCACTTTTAAGCAAATAGGGTTTAGAAATAAAACCACGTAACTGAAATGTTTATAAAACATAACTTTTATTAATATACTAATAAAATATAACTTTTATAAAATAGATTTTGGTAAGTCAAAACATAAGTAAAATATTTTTTGGTAACTCAAGATATAATATAACTCACCTTAACTTGAATACATTACTCTTCTTTTCCACTATCAAAGACCCTCTTACCTTCTACTACTTTTCCTTTCCTTTCTCTTTCTTTCTTTTCTCTCCTTTCTCTTCCTTTCTTTTCTCTCCTTTCTCTTCTTTTTCCACAGAGTCAACTTCTCCTTCCCCATATATAGAAAAGGCAGCCGTGGGCACCAAGCCATGGCTGCCACGTGCCACGCTCCAATTCGTTCTTTAACTCAAGTTTATCTAAATGAAGTCAAGCTCGTCAAAACTTAGTTATTTTATACTTTGACTAATAAATTATATTATTTTACATATTAATACAAAATAAATCATATATTTTTTTAACTGTAATTAAATAATATTAGTATAAATTCTACAGAATAATTAAAAATTTGGGTTGTTACATTATGTTCAAACTTTTAAAAAATATTATTATCTTATTGATCCATCAACAAATCAACCCTAGTTAGATCAATTTTTTCATAAACTCCCTAATCCATGGGATGAGTTATGTATTAAAACATATCCTGATTTTCTCAAAAAAATGGGGAAGGAAGAATATGATAATCTTGGTTTTTGCATTAATTATATTCTAAGACTGATAGCAGATCGGTGTCTAGAAGCAAAGGCGAAAAAACAAATAAAAAATCAAATTTCCAACTCACAATACGGTCAAAAATGTTGTGATAAAATTTTAAAAGAAAATTGGAAAATTGGTTGTAATACATTTCCTAAAAGAAAAGGATTTTCCAAAAAACGTAGAAAATATAAATGGAAACCTTGGAAAAAGATAACAAAACTTTTTCAAAAAAGAAAAAGTATATTCGAAAAAAGAAACCAACAAGTGTTTTAAAAAAGAAAACTTGTAAATGTTACATTTGTAACGAAGAAGGTCACTATGCACCCGAATGTCCAAAAAGGGGAAAAAGTGCAAAGAAAATGATCAAAGTCCTTGAAGAACAAGATTTTGAAATAATATATGGAGAAGAAATTTCTGATGAAGAAGAAATCTTATATGAAATTTCTAGTGATGAAGAAAGTTTAGATGAAGTACTAATCTTCATGATGACTAACAATAGTCAAGAAATATCTCAAGAAGCAAATAGTATATCTCAAGAAGAATTACAGGCAATTCGACTTGGAGATGTAATCGGAGAAGAAAAAACTTTTACCGACGAAGAATTAGCAAAATTCGAAAAAATGCAAGAAGTTGCTGTTCCAGAAATTTACAAACTTTCAAAATTTAACTTCTTTTCAGCAAGAGTGTTTGAACAATACAGTGGTAACACTCAAGCAAAATGGTCAGAAGAAGGAAATATTGATATTCCTTTTTTTGATAAGAAAAAGGTTGCAAGATGGAAAAAGAAATATCCTGAAATTCAATATAGGGAAATTTGACTATAAACCCCCTTTACCTTCCTTTCATTGTTAGAAGGACTAAGAAAAAAATTATACTTTCTAAACTCCCTCATAATTATAAAGTCTTGCATAAAGGACAAAATTTATTATTTAAATATTTTATCAGATTATTATACCCTCACATATACACAATCCAGATACAAAATTTATCTTCTCTCTCGTCTCTCACTTCTAACCCTAGCTTCCTCCATGGCCGGAGCTGTGTCATTCTTAAGCTCCGACGATCTCTCTCCGTATCTTCTCAACTCTCCTCCTTCAACTCTCCTTCAACTGTTCATCTTCTATCTCGTCTCTCTTCTAACCCTAGCTTCCTCCATGGCCGGAGCTGTGGAGAACTTGCAAATCGCGCTGATACATATATATATATATAATATATATCTATATATATGTGTGTGTTTGTGTGTTTTGAGATTTGAATTCGAATATATATATATATCTACATATTCCGATCTGTAATATTATATATATATATATCTATATATGTGTGTTTTGAGTCTTTAAGAACGGAGATTTGAATGATTGCATAGATCGGTCTCGGCGATCATTTGATTCGAACTCAAAAGCTCAAAGATTTAAAGTAAAATCTGAAAAATCTGTGTGTATGAAAAATCTCAAGATTTTTGAAAGCTCAAAGTTTCAAAAATCTGAAAAATCTGTAAAATCTGAAAAATCTAAAAAATCGGGGTATGAAAAATTGAGATTACTCTAAAATTTTCAGATTATAGGCCTGATTCAAGGATTATAGGCATGATTCAATGTTTTTCAGAGTAAACATCGATTGATTCAAGGATTATAGGCCTGATTCAAAGCTCAAAGCTCAAAGCTCAAAGTTCCATCGATTTTTCAGAGTAAACGTCAAATTTCATTTGATAGAACCAGAGTAAAATTTTACTCTGATTCTATTGCTCTGTTTTTTTCATTTGACAGAACCAGAGTAAAATTTTACTTTTATATAGAGTAAAATTTTACTTTTAGCTTCAGAGTCTCACAGTTTACTTATTTTTCAGAGTAAAATTTTACTTTTATACAGAGTAAAATTTTACTTTAGTTTCAGAGTGTAAAATTTTACTCTCATTCAGAGTAAAATCTTACTTTCATACAGAGTAAAATTTTACTTTTAGTTTCAGAGTGTAAAATTTTACTTTCATACAGAGTAAAATTTTACTTTAGTTTCAGAGTGTAAAATTTTACTCTGAAATACATAGTGAAAATGTCTTAATAGGAGAGCTGATAGATATGAGGGTAATATAGTAAAAGAAACAAGTTTTAAAATATCAGGGGGTTTTGAAAGTACTTATATAATTCTTGTCATTTTGAAAGAGAAATTAGATAGTGAGGGGGCTATGACCAAATCCCCCTTCAATATATTCATATTGGATTAATTCAAGTAACCATAACAGCCTTATTTCGCCAAGGGATAGATACTCCTATTTTGGCAGTAATTTTTTATAAAAGATTTTCCGACCCAATGAAAGCAATCATTGGAGGAATTCAGTCTAATTTGGCTAATGGAGTAGTTTGGTTTAATGTCAGACCAAATTTCTTTATTTCCATAAATGATCCTAATCTTGAAGCTACAGTCCGAATAAGAATTAAAATACAAGGATTAGGAATGAAATCAAATTCTCATGATTTGGCTATTCGTTGGAAAACAATTCACGAATTAACCAAATTTCCTGAAAAAAAAAACAAGATTAAACGATAATAAAATCGTTGAAATCTTTGAACGAAGACCATTTGACACGGTAATACAACCTCGTCTAATGAATTGGAGCGATTTAGAAGTCCCTCGACAATGGTTAATCCAAGACCTAGTGGGACAATGAGAATCTTCTAAAACAAAAAAACTTGCACAATTACAAATGCAGGCATCAGGAAAAAATTTATATATTGAAAATACAGTTCCAAAAATTAAAAGATCAACTTCTGTATTTGAAAAAGATTTTCCTAACAAATCATTTTCAAAGTTAAGCATTGGAGAATCAAGTAATAATTCTAATCAAGAATCTATTACTTCAAACAATGTTCAGATTCCTATTTTTCCAAGAGCAAGAAAACTTGAACATATTAAGTCTGCATATATGTATCATTTTCAAACAAAAAATGATGACATTGTTTTTTCTCCTAGCTAGGGAAAAAGAAGGTATACATATGTATTGGGAACATTTAATTTTACAAGTTATAAACCCTATAGCCTTAGTGTTCTCATAGACACAGGAGCTACAGTTAGCTCATGTAAATGGAATGCCATACCAAAGGAAAAATAGACATTAATGAAACATCTAATTTTGGTTACTGGAATTGATGGCAACCATACTTTCACACAATTCAAGGCTAAAAATATCGCTATTTGGTTAAATGATAGCAAATTCATTATACCAAAAATCTTATGTTTTCCGTATATGCATGGAGATTTCCTTCTTGGCAATAATTTTATATATAAATATCTTCCAATGCAAATACAGGAAAAGGCTATTTCATTAAGCATAAACAATGTCTTAATTCATATTCCCTTGTTAGAACAACATAAATATATTTGTGATAAAGAGTTTGCGCCCGTGCCGCGTGGTGATTTAACTCCCATCATCAAAACTATTGATGAATCACATTAGATTTATAAAATTTTAGAAGAAAATTTTAGTGAACGTCCATTAAAACTATGGCAACGTAGTCCACGCTATTGTAGTTTAAAATTGAAAGACCCTAATGTTGTCATTAGAGTAAGACCAATGATCTATACTAGACAAGATATAGATGAATTTGATATTCAACTCCAGGAACTTTTAGACAAAAAGTTAATTGAAGAAACTAAAAGCCCTCATTCTACTCCAGTTTTTATGGTAAGAAACCATGCTGAAATTAAAAGAGGAAAAGCCCGAATGGTAATCAACTATAAACGGCTAAATGAAAATTTAGAATTTGATGGATATTTTATTCTACGAAAAGATGTTTTGATTAACTTAACCAGAGGATCAAAAATCTTTAGCAAATTTGATTGTAAAAGTGGATTTTGACAAATTCAATTGGCTGAAGAGTCAAAAAAATTGACAGCTTTCAGTACACCTAGAGGACATTACCACTAGAATGTTATGCCAATTACAAAACAAAAATCGAAAATGAGCTTTTTACTATTTTTATTATGGAATTATGATGGAGTTATGGAATTATGATAGAGAAATTTGAGACAAATCTAAATAAGTACCATTTTGAGTATTGGATACTTATGATTATTATCTTTTCTAGATATTACTGGCTCAGGTGTAGGATTGGAGGTACTTCCAATGTTAGTATCATTTTTAACTTCATTTGTTTGAATAAAGTCAAAATTTTCTCCATCTCCCCATGTACCAAATAATTCGGGATCAATTGGCTCTTCATCCTTTCTTTTCCCTATATTTATTTTTGATGAAATATCTTGATCTATTGTTTCTTCAGATAAGGATGATTGGCTGTCATCATCATTAGTTGACATATGAATATCATAATTAAAATGTTGTAAAAGGGCTTCATTTTCGAGATAAGTTTCTCTTATCTGATCGAGTAGCCTATTTCTTTCATCAATACCTAAATCTGAGTCTTTATATAATTTTCTCCAATAATCCAATATTTTAACAATATTTTCATATTCAGTCCTATTATAGGTATTGGTTTGAAGTACCATAATATCTTCTGTACCATAAAATAGCCTAGGGATGTAACTATCTCCTGGACTATTCATCCCATCATTATTTATGAAAGATATAGTTTCTAATTTTGTCACCAAATTGTTTATTTGGTTTTTTGCTTCTTTATTTAAGTCAATATTTATTATAGAACCCAAATTGTCTATTTTAGATTCTATAGACTCAACTTTGGTCTCTAGATAATTTTGATTTATTTTTTGATTTTTATCTAATTTAGAAAACCAAGAACACATAATATCAATAATATTATTTAAACTAGAACACACATTATTTATATTTGCAGACTCTTTAGTAATATGCAAACTATGATCATATTTATTATTAACATTATTTTTTGTATTTTCAGAGCATATTATATCGTCAGAATTAATTGCCATTTTAGATTGTTGTTGGTACCTAAGACCCTCCTAGTGTATTATCTGGTGCCTAAAACCTCTCTTTATGATCTTAAAGACTTAATTTTGGCCAATAGTCAAAAGATCTTAATGAGTATATGGGCTTTGACATACACCAAGCATATAAATTTTACAACAACTGTAAATGAAACAAATAATTATGAAGGTATAAAATACAAATGATACACAAAAAACTTAGACGGAATTTTTAATTTAAATTTTTTTTTATATCATAAAACACACCATACAAACTTATATATATATCAAAAATTTATACATAGATAGAAATACTTACATAGCTTGATCTTGCTTTCAAAAGCTCTTCACCAAGCTCTGATACCAATTACAAAATAAAAAATGGAAAGGAGCTTTTTACTATTTTTATTATGGAATTATGGTGGAGTTATGGAATTATGATAGAGAAATTTGAGACAAAGGAGAAAACAAAAAGATGGAGAGAATATGGAGAGAATTTACATGCTTCATTCTTGTTGGCATAAAGGCCAATATATAGACTACAAGATGGTGAATAAAAACAAAACCAAACTTAATGCATATCTAACATATCTAACTTAGCAAGACTTTACGGCCAAGAGTTGCAAAATTTCTAACACCCTAGTCAAGCCTAGTCATAGGCTTTATAAAAAGTCTTCAAAAAATAAATACAAAGAGACAAAAATAGTTAAAGGAAAGACTACAATTATTTGTTCTTTGATACAGTTTTTACAATTATATACACTGATACACACTGTCTACCCTCCCCAGTTTTCAAAGAGATAGACTGTTGTAGATAAGCTTTGGCTGAGCTGCTTTGTCGTGTAGTGTCGGCTGAAAGGATGTGGCTTATCACTTTCCGCCTAATAATGCAGGTTGCTCCACGTGTCCGGGATAAGGTTGGAGTCGATTAGGAGATAACTGCATTTGATAGTGGGGTCCACTATGCTTCCATCATGTTGATGAGATTGTGATATTCTTCATCAGTCTCTGATGGAGGGGAATTCGGATCTTGGCTGTATTGCTCATTCCGGAAATGTTCTACATCAACCGCGGTCATGGCTAGTTTCAACGGAAGATCCAAATTATTTCTCTTTTTGAGATTTATTAACATGTCAAGAGCCTCATTAATTTGTGTAGGAGACCTTTGATATGTTATGGGAAAATGGGTTACAAATAATATTCTACCATCTGTAACCATGAATGGCAATTTTGCTGTACCATGGATGTTGGACGCTGCTTGTGAAACAGATATTAGACTGTCTATCCAATATTCTGTCAAAGAAAGTTTTTGGATATTTTCCAATCGCTCTCTCCGGTGATCTTCATCTAAATAATCATCTTCAAATTCAAAATTTTCAGTTTCTATAAGATACCAAATCTGGTATGGTTGGAAAAAATGTTCTTGTTCTCGCCAACCAACAGTGCTGGAGATCCAGAAAGTAAAATATTTGCTCCATCGAAAGCCTTTTACTATCCATGAGAGCATTGCTTTGATGATCATTGGATAATCTATCCATTGGATTGGATCTAAAATTTGGAAAATAACTTGATTAGTTATTCCCCAATCTATATCCTCAAAAAACCACATGTCATGGTTTGCCATGATGGTTATTTTGGGAATTCCATCTTTCTAATTTAATTTATCATAAGATCGTTCTAAGATTTGTCTAATCTTATCATGATGATCTTCAACTCGATTTTTAATTAACAAAAAAATTTCTTTTGGAAGCAAAGTTCTTGCTTTTTCAAAAAGACAAATTCTTTTTATTTGTTCAAAAACTGGATCAGAAAACTCATCTGATATGAGGTCTGATAGTTGAAGAAAATTGTTTATTTTTTCAAAATTAAAATCTTCATTCCAATTCTTTTGTTTGAGAATATTGAAACAAAGATTTTGCAAATCTTTTAATTTAGCTGTTTGCTCAGCTAATTTGTTGGCCAAAACTCCCATGTGTTTTCGAAATTTCACTTTGTTGTCTACAATGTGAGTTTTCCAAACTCCATTGAGTTATGTATAAATTTCTCTGGATATACCAGGGTTGAAAAAATCTTTTATCTCAGATTCATCTGGTCTAGATGTCTGAATATTAGTTAGAATTTGGTTAGTTCTCATTTGACAAAAATTCTTTTGACAAGCAGGCATAGCTGGTGCACTGTAAAAAGCTTTTTTAGCTTTGGTCATGCTATCATATGCTTTAAAGCTTGCTCCTGAGTATCCACAAACTTGTGTTTTGCAATCATTCCATTCTGTGTAAATTCCAGGTTGTCTTCCTGCAAACACAACATAAACTTTTTCTTCTCTGGGGATTGCTTTTTTAGCAATTGTCACCCAATCTCCTTGAGTGGGTTGTTTACCCTTATCCATTATTTCCTCTTGGTCTAGAGGTCTTCTGCAAAAATTAAATTTACTTGTTTAGCAATTTAATTTTTTGAAATAATTTCTGCTAAGAAAATCTGCAAGAAAATTGTTAGTACCTTTAAGATGTTCTACTTCAAAAGTATATTCAGAAATTTTATTATACCAGGTTAATCTTCTTCCTTGTTCAATAGGTTTTTTATTGATCAAGAAATCTCTTACTGTCTTATTATCAGTGCGTACAATAAAATTTTCTGGGGCTAAATAAATATGAAAACTCTTTATTGCTAATTTTATTGCAAGTAATTCTTTTTCAAAAATAATATATTTCTGTTCATTTGGTTTAAATGTTCTAGAATTATATCCACAAATTTACTCTTCTTTTTGTAATTTTATGGGTATTGGATTTTTTCTTGGTCTAATCTCATTTTCTGATAAAGGTATCTCTTTATCATGCCATAAATTACTAGGTATAGCTTTAAGAACACATCCCCAGCATGCTTCTGAGGCGTCTGTTTCTAAAATTAATTTATCACATGTTTTAGGAAGATAAACATCCGGTAAAGTTTTAACATTTTCTTTAATTTGTTTAATTAAAGCAACATCTTCTGTTGTCCATTAAAAAATAACATTTTTCCTTAGTTTGGTTAACCAAGGAATTTCTATTTTGAAAGATTTTTGATAAAATTTCGCCCATAATTTAAAATGCCTAATAAACTATGTAATTGTGTTATATTTTCAAAAGTATCAGGAAAATCTCGTACTTTGGACAAAATATGTTCTTGTAATTTTAAACCTTTTTGGTCTAAAATTATTCCCAAAAATTCAATTGATTCTTTTTCTAGTTCAATATTTTTTGGAGACAAAATAATTCCATATTTTTGGAATTTTTTACAAAGTAATTTTAAATGTTTCTTATACTCCTCCTTGGTTTTAGAGAAGATAAGTATATCATCAATATAAACTACACAACAATCTTTAAGGTCTTTAAAAATTGTATCCATCCACTGTTGAAATACCTGTGGTGCAATATTTAACCCAAAAGGCATAACATTCCAGTGGTAATGTCCTCTAGGTGTATTGAAAGCTGTCAATTTTTTTTACTCTTCAGTCAATTGAATTTGCCAAAATTCACTTTTACAATCAAATTTGCTAAAGATTTTTGATCCTTTGGTTAAGTTAATCAAAACATCTTTTCATGGAATAAAATATATAGCAATCCCAGTCTTTCTCCATTTGGTTGTTGTATCTGAACTTAGGTTCCGTGGAGCTTGTTGTTGTATATATCTTGTTTCCGTCCTTCAATACTTTGTATTTGAGTTATAGGATGTTTTAGGCAGGTTTGTTACAAGTTTGGTGTGCTTGGGAGCAAATGGTTGTTGCCCAGGATTTTGGTCCTTCGCTCGAGCAAGAACTTTGTCGCTCGAGCGAGCTCAATGTTTTGGCTTCTTCGCTTGAGCCAGGTTTCCTTCGCTCGAGCGTGCAACTGCGTCTGGGTTTAGACCTGAGAGTTGCATTTCTTGGCTCAAGCGAGCTTTCCTTCGCTCAAGCGAGCGAGGTGTATGTTTTGAGTTCCTTCGCTCGAGTGAGCATTCTGTCACTCGAGCGTGCTTCTGGGTTGCAGACCTGAATCTTCGCATTGTTGGCTCGAGTGAGGCTTTCTATGCTCGAGCGAGGGTTCTTTGTGTCTGGTTGCTCGAGCGACCAATCCTTCGCTCGAGCGAGCTTGTGTTATATCAGATCGCAGCAACGGGAAACACTTCACTTTTTCACCCATTTCTTTACACAAACCCTAGATCCAAGCTCTCTCTCTCTCTCTACACACCTTCTCTCTAGGTATTAATCTACTTCTAGTGAGTTTCTAGCCTAGTTTCTTTGTAAGAAAGATAGATGGTGAGTTGGACTTCCTTTTAATCTGAAAAATAGTGGATTTGGAGCACTTTGGAATTTGGTCATCTTCTCCTCTGAGCTTCTAATTTCGAGGTAGGGTTTTCCTACTCCAATCTATGAGTTTTGACACAAGTTTTATGCACTTTGATTAGTTGGTGGTATTTGGTAATATTTGGGAAAAGTTGGGGTTATTGTGTAATTGATAAAAAAGGGGTTTTGTGTTTTAAAAACTCCATGTGTATATGGGACATCGAAAAATGCTATTATTGTTGTCAAATTGGTGACATCAAACCTTAGGGTTGATATTGAGGATTGGGGGAAAATGCCCTAAGTATTGAAATAAATAATTAATTTGGGAAATTATGGAATTGAGTCGAAATCCATGAAATTTGAGAAATTATGGGATTAAATGGTGTAGTTGGATTAATTTATCACTCACCCATGAAAATGTGGATATTATATATGTTTATGCATTTATGTTCTTTAGAAATATCTACTTTGGGCTATCGATGGAGGATAATCTTGATTGTTGTAGACATTGCATGTTGATTAGGGAAAACCGAAACTAACCACATTGAATACGTCATTGAATATGACAGTTGGAATAATACATCGAATATGTGTTGATTGATCCTTGTATATGATAATTGCTTATATACTTGGAATATGTGTATTGTGTGGAAGGAGATAGGGGATGTACTCCATGGTTTGAGGGAAGATAGGGGATGGACTCTCAAACCTGTTTGGGAGAAGATAGGGGATGGACTCCATTGATACAGCAAATACGTGTATCAGATTGAAGTGTTAATACAGCAATTATGTGTATTAAATGGAAGTGTTAACACAGCGAACATGTGTGTTTATTGAGGCATGGAAGTGTTTTATTTGTGAGTTGTAAACTCATTTGAATGTTGAATCAAGGAAGTGTTTTAATGTGAGATATAGTCTCATTGAAATGATTTGTTAAGTAAAGGAAAATGGATTGTAACATAGACATGATTGTCATGGAACTGTATTGTGATATAAAATGGTTTATAAGTGTTAACCATCTATCAAATGCCATTATTTTAGTCATTGTTCATATTTGGTTTAGTATATTTCTATTGGGCTTTGGCTCACCCTATATGGGACATCATTTTCAGGTACAGATGGTATGCCACCTCCAAGGACGTAGCTTGGGAGGCTAGAGGCTGAACGACTCTTTTGTTGTTTTGTTATCTTTTGATGTATTACATGTAAATTCAAGCCAATGGCTTAATATGTATTTGGGTTAGTACCCTTTTCTTGTGACCAAGTGTTGGCTTGGAAAGTTGTAAGCCCATAGGGCATTTACTTTTGTTGTCAACATGTAATACCTTTGTTTGAACCACTCTGATGAATAGAAAGATGTTTACTTCTCTTATATCAATGCATGTTAAGAATGTTGGGTTTTATGTATTATTTTTTTGAGGGCGTTACAACTTGGTATCAGAGCGTACCGGGTTCGAATACTTTGGGTACGCGGGAAGTCGTTATACCACAATGGGTTCGTCTCGCTTGTTAGAGACTTAGGTGTAATGTTATGTATTTATTTGATAGCATGTTTATGTGGTTATATGGGTATAGAATGTAGTTTCTAGGATGTTGATTGGATCCTTGGGTTTCTGGGAGTCTTGTTGGAAAAGCACTTGATCAATGCTGTTTCTAACCGGAACTCTAGCAATGCCTTGGGACTATCATTATCCGGAAATGAAATTCGTAAGTGCTTATGTGATTATGTGCTTACGTGGAATGAATTATTGTTGTCCAATGTATTAGGACGTGAGTGTTATAGTTTTGGCACATTTGTGAATGTGCTAATGTTCTTCGTTACCTTTATTAGGATGTCAGGACGAGGACGTGGTGGTAGGCGAGGTAGGCCTAGGAGGCAGAAGATGCCCATACCGGATGACATTCCGGCGCAGCAGGAGGGTGTTCGCCAGGCCAATGTGGTTGAGCCAGTAGGACAGCAGGCCATGGGCACCTTAGCCCGCGAGATGGCAGGAGCTTTGAGGGCATCCATGGACATTCTTAGAGCTGAGAATTAAGTCCAGGCCCAAGTTGTCGATGCATGGCCTTCTTTTCTGAAGAGGGAGTTCTTCCGGTCAAATCCAGATGAGTTTTTGGGGGATCCGAAAGAGCCACTAAAGGCTGATAAGTGGCTGGAGCAGATGACAAAGACGTTTGAGATGCTTGGCATCGAAGACGGGGCTTTGAAGGTGACCTTGGCGTCTTTCCAGCTAAAGGGGGATGCGGGTCAGTGGTGGAAGTTCATAAGGGGTCGTATTGGTGGCACTTGGGAGGCCTTTGTAGATGCTTTCCAGGAGAAGTTTCTGTCTCCCGCTGTTAGGGAGAAGTTGAGAGATCAGTTCTGCCAGCTTTTGCAGCTGAGTTCTTCAGTGGCCGAGTTTGAGGCCACATTTACTAGTTTATCCAGGTTTGCACCTGAGCTTGTGGCGTCTGAGGAACGCCGTTACAAAATATCCATCAAATTCTAAATTTTCATTTAGCCGTTTATAGTTGACTACCATTCGGGCTTTTCCCCTTTTAATTTCAGCATGGTTTCTTACCATAAAAGCTGAAGTAGAGTGAGGGCTTTTAGTTTCTTCAATTAACTTTTTGTCTAAAAGTTCCTAGAGTTGAATATCAAATTCATCTATATCTTGTCTAGTATAGATCATTGGTCTTACTCTAATGATAACATTAGGGTCTTTCAATTTTAAACTGCAATAGCGTGGACTACGTTGCCATCGTTTTAATGGATGTTCACTAAAATTTTCTTCTAAAATTTTATAAATCCAATGTGATTCATCAATAATTTTGATGATGGGAGTTAAATCACCACGCGGCACGGGCGCAAACTCTTTATCACAAATATATTTATGTTGTTCTAACAAGGGAATATGAATTAAGACATTGTTTATGCTTAATGAAATAGCCTTTTCCTGTATTTGCATTGGAAGATATTTATATATAAAATTATTGCCAAGAAGGAAATCTCCATGCATATACGGAAAACATAAGATTTTTGGTATAATGAATTTGCTATCATTTAACAAAATAGCGATATTTTTAGCCTTGAATTGTATGGAAGTATGGTTGACATCAATTCCAGTAACCAAAACTGGATATTTCATTAATGTCCATTTTTCCTTTGGTATGGCATTCCATTTACATGAGCTAACTGTAGCTCCTGTGTCTATGAGAACACTGAGGCTATAGGGTTTATAACCTGCAAAATTAAATGTTCCCAATACATATGTATACCTTCTTTTTCCCTGGCTAGGAGAAAAAATAATGTCATCATTTTTTGTTTGAAAATGATACATATATGCAGACTTAATATGTTCAAGTTTTCTTGCTCCTGGAAAAAAAGGAATCTGAACATTGTTTGAAGTAATAGATTCTTGATTAGAATTATTACTTGATTCTCCAATGCTTAACTTTGAAAATGATTTGTTAGGAAAATCTTTTTCAAATACAGAAGTTGATCTTTTAATTTTTGGAACTTTATTTTCAATATATAAATTTTTTTCCTGATGCCTGCATTTGTAATTGTGCAGGTTTTTTTGTTTTAGAAGATTCTCCTTGTCCCACTAGGTCTTGGATTAACCATTGTTGAGGGACTTCTAAATCGCTCCAATTCATTAGACGATGTTGTATTACCGTGTCAAATGGTCTTGGTTCAAAGATTTCAACGATTTTATTATCGTTTAATCTTGTTTTTGTTTCAGGAAATTTGGTTAATTCGTGAATTATTTTCCAACGAATAGCCAAATCATGAGACTTTGATTTCATTCATAATCCTTGTGTTTTAATTCTTATTCGGACTGTATCTTCAAGATTAGGATCATTTATGGAAATAAAGAAATTTGGTCTGATATTAAACTAAACTACTCCATTAGCCAAATTAGACTGAATTCCTCTAATGATTGCTTTCATTGGGTCGGAAAATCTTTTATCAAAAATTACTGCCAAAATAGGACTATCTATCCCTTGGCGAAATAAGACTGTTATGGTTACTTGAATTAATCCAATATGAATATATTGAATTTCAGGATATTTCTTTTTCCATCTTGCAACCTTTTTCTTATCAAAAAAAGGAATATCAATATTTCCTTCTTCTGAACATTTTGCTTGAGTGTTACCACTGTATTGTTCAAACACTCTTGCTGAAAAGAAGTTAAATTTTGAAAGTTTGTAAATTTCTGGAACAGCAACTTCTTGCATTTTTTCGAATTTTGCTAATTCTTCGTCGGTAAAAGTTTTTTCTTCTCCGATTACATCTCCAAGTCGAATTGCCTGTAATTCTTCTTGAGATATACTATTTGCTTCTTGAGATATTTCTTGACTATTATTAGTCATCATGAAGATTAGTACTTCATCTGAACTTTCTTCATCACTAGAAATTTCATATAAGATTTCTTCTTCATCAGAAATTTCTTCTTTATATATTATTTCAAAATCTTGTTCTTTAAGGACTTTGATCATTTTCTTTGCACTTTTTTCCCCTTTTTGGGCATTCGGGTGCATAGTGACCTTCTTCGTTACAAATGTAACATTTACAAGTTTTCTTTTTTGAAACACTTATTGGTTTCTTTTTTCGAATATACTTTTTCTTTTTTGAAAAAGTTTTGTTATCTTTTTCCAAGGTTTCCATTTATATTTTCTACGTTTTTTGAAAAATCCTTTTCTTTTAGGAAATGTATTACAACAATTTTCCAATTTTCTTTTAAAATTTATCACAACATTTTTGACCGTATTGTGAGTTGGAAATTTGATTTTTATTTGTTTTTTCGCCTTTGCCTCTAGACACCGATCTGCTATCAGTCTTAGAACATAATTAATGCGAAAACCAAGATTATCATATTCTTTCTTCCCCATTTTTTTGAGAAAATCAGGATATGTTTTAATACATACTCATCCCATGGATTAGGGAGTTTATGAAAAAATTGATCTAACCAGAGTTGATTTGCTGGTGGATCAATAAGATAATAATATTTTTTAAAAGTTTGAACATAGTCTTCAAAAGACAAATATTACATAATTCTAATTTAGTCAAAATATAATTTGCATCTGCTTGCAAATTAGTATTTCCTGCAAAACCACATAAATTTTCTTTTATGATTTTTGCAAATTCAGCTAAAATTGTGTCAAGTGTAAGAAAATTTGTTAACAAAGCTGTTTTTGATTTTTTCCAATTTCAGATTTTTCCCACTGTCTTAACCATTGCAACACATCTCCCTGGAGAGTTGCTGCAATATAATCAAGGAATTTTTTCTTTGACCAACTATTTTTATAATTGGTAA
This sequence comes from Camellia japonica, assembly GCA_030407325.1. Classification (NCBI taxonomy): domain Eukaryota; kingdom Viridiplantae; phylum Streptophyta; class Magnoliopsida; order Ericales; family Theaceae; genus Camellia; species Camellia japonica. Next base: position 170,597,803 of record JAPPVO010000016.1, read on the forward strand.
TAATGATGGACAAGGATTGTGCCTAATCATCTATTGCTTGTGGTTAATCCTTAAATGGAACATGAGACAAATTTAAATAAGTACCATTTTGAGCTATTGGATACTTATGATTATTATCTTTTCTAGATATTACTGGCTCAGGTGTGGGATTGGAGGTACTTCCAATGTAAGTATCATTTTTAACTTCATTTGTTTGAATAAAGTCAAAATTTTCTCCATCTCCCCATGTGCCAAATAATTCGGGATCAATTAGCTCTTCTGCCTTTCTTTTCCCTTTATTTATTTCTGATGAAATATCTTGATCTATTGTTTCTTCAGATGAGGATGATTGGCTGTCATCATCATTAGTTGACATATTAATATCATAATTAAAATGTTGTAAAAGGGCTTCATTTTCGAGATAAGTTTCTCTTATCTGATCGAGTAGCCTATTTCTTTCATCAATACCTAAATCTAGGTCTTTATATAATTTTCTCCAATAATCCAATATTTCAACAATATTTTCATATTCAGTTCTATTATAGGTATTGGTTTGAAGTACCATAATATCTTCTGTACTATAAAATAAACTAGGGATGTAACTATCTCCTGGACTATTCATTCTATCATTATTTATGAAGGATATAGTTTCTAATTTTGTCACCAAATTGTTTATTTGGTTTTTTGCTTCTTTATTTAAGTCAATATTTATTATAGAACCCAAATTGTCTATTTTAGATTATATAGACTCAACTTTGGTCTCTAGATAATTTTGATTTATTTTTTGATTTTATCTAATTTAGAAAACCAAGAACACATAATATCAATAATATTATTTAAACTAGAACACACATTATTTATATTTGCAGACTCTTTAGTAATATGCAAATTATGATCATATTTATTATTAACATTATTTTTTGTATTTCCAAAGCATATTATATCGTCAGAATTAATTGCCATTTTAGATTGTTGTTGGTACCTAAGACCCTCCTAGTGTATTATCTGGTGCCTAAAACCTCTCTTTATGATCTTAAAGACTTAATTTTGGCCAATAGTCAAAAGATCTTAATGAGTATATGGGCTTTGACATACACCAAGCATATAAATTTTACAACAACTATAAATGAAACAAATAATTATGAAGGTATAAAATACAAAGGATACACAAAAAACTTAGACGGAATTTTTAATTTAAATTTTTTTTTTTATATCATAAAACACACCATACAAACTTATATATATATCAAAAATTTATACATAGATAGAAATACTTACATAGCTTGATCTTGCTTTCAAAAGCTCTTTACCAAGCTCTGATACCAATTACAAAATAAAAAACGGAAAGGAGTTTTTTACTATTTTTATTATGGAATTATGGTGGAGTTATGGAATTATGATAGAGAAATTTGAGACAAAGGAGAAAGCAAAAAGATGGAGTAAATATGGAGAGAATTTACATGCTTCATTCTTGTTGGCATAAAGGCCAATATATAGACTATAAGATGGTGAATAAAAACAAAACCAAACTTAATGCATATCTAACATATCTAACTTGACAAGACTTTACGGCCAAGAGTTGCAAAATTTCTAACACCCTAGTCAAGCCTAGTCATAGGCTTTATAAAAAGTCTTCAAAAAATAAATACAAAGAGACAAAAATAGTTAAAGGAAAGATTACAATTATTTGTTCTTTGTTATAGTTTTTACAATTATATACACTGATACACACTGTCTATTTTACTATGTGATAAAACTTATCTGGACATTATGAATTAATAAATTTTTAAATAAGTTACCAAAATTTCAATATTTGACTATCATAATAAACGACATTTTGAATTTTTAATTATTTGCCTGATCTTTTAAAATGATATCAATTCTAATCATTAATCTATCTTTATACTAACACCTCTTCCTTTAAGATTTTGCTGTGTCTCTCGCCACCAAAACCACATTCTCTCATGTTAAGCTCCATCTTGCTAGCCTCTCTGTCTTCACCACCAAAACCACATTCTCTCATGTTAAGCTCCATCTTGCTAGCCTCTCTGTCTTCACCACCAAAACCACATTCTCTCATGTTAAGCTCCATCCTGCTAGGCCCTCTCCGTCTTAGGTTGGACGCTAACAACAAACCATATTGATGGGCTAAACCACTCTTTTGAATTTTGATTTTACTTTTAAATTCAATTTTGACAAGTATTTTTTCCTTTTCATTTTACGCCATGTTGTAGGATATAAAATGTTTTAGGCCTTGTTTGGGATATCCTATTTTAGCCTATCTTTTTATTTTTTTTAGGTCACATCAATCAATATCTTCTCTCTACTTTTTTATACATCATTTTATAAAAAGTCAAAAAATACATTTATTTAGAACATTCCAAACCACCCCTTAGTATTACACTCACCTACTTTATAAATTATCTTTATAATTTGCTTATAACTTTTAAAAAATATTTATTTAAATTAAATAATTTTATAAATTTTCATTTACAGTTTGATCTTGTAAACTCCTCTGACAATCCAAAGGTGAACCCCATTTTGACAAGTTACGTGAGTTTTAGGGTTGGTTTGGGATGTTTTAAAAAAATTGTAGTTTTTGACTTTTTGATTTATATAAGTTGGGTTTAGATTGAGTTTGATGTGATGTGTTAGAAAGGTGATGTGATGTATTAAAAAAGTGATATAATTTAAATAAAATGATGTGACTTAAATATAATAGTCACTTTTTGACTTTTTAATTTTTTTTAGGTTATGCAAAACCAATAATTTTCTGAATGTTCTGTAAACTACCATTGCTCCAAGCAAAATCGCCACCAAATTTAAGAATCTTCGCACCTTTCTAAGAATCTTCCCTGCTCCCAAACAAAACACCATCTTCCCCTTCTCTCTCCACCTCTCTCGTGTCTGAGCCCTAGAATTTATCCAAGTAAACCAAGATTCCATTCCTCTTTAATCTCAGACAACAAAGAATAAGAATTCAATTCCATGACGAATCTCAATGACTCAAATCTCAAAACCAATTCAATTTCGTTCTCCGATTTCCCAGAAGACGTTCAGCTCTGTATCCTCTCATTCCTCACTCCCTCCGAGATCGCCACTTTCGCCTGCACTTCGAAGCGTTTCGTCTCTCTCTGCCGGAGCGACAACAAGCTCTGGTTCTCTCTCTGCGATCGCCGTTGGGGATCCAAAACCCAGATCAAGAAATGGGGCAACGGCAAAGTCACCTTGAAACAGCTCTACAAAATCCTAATCGAGTACGAAGACCTGATCGGATTCTGGCGGCGGAGCGGCCAGGACAACAACGCCGGATTCAGCCGTCCTCCGCCTCTCGTGTTCTTCGAATGGGGCCCCTCGTTCGTCACCGGCTCTAGGGTTTCGCCGTCGAAAACCGGCACCTATAGGGTCGTAAAGGCTCCATTTTTGTGGCTAAGTATCATGCCCAGTGGTTCACCTGTGAGTTTTCTCGATCCCGAGTGTAAATTCGAATTATCTAGTGATTTTGTTAAATCAGCTGAATTGGGTTTGCTAGAGAACGAATTAGTACCAGTTAATGTTAGTTTTATAGGGAAGATTTATATGGTTGTTGAGGAAAATCTGAGCTTTGTGTATTCGAATTTGAATTCGCCGGAGGGAAGGAAAATTGGGTTTAGGAGGAATTCGAGTTTGGGGAATTTGAAGGGAGAGGATTATGGGGTTGTGGAGAGTGGGTCCTCAGGGAGCTTACCGGACCGGTTCACATCGGAGATTTATCAGTACTTTGCAAACAGGACAAGTCCAGTTGGGGAGAGGGCGTTGAGGAGGCAGAGGAGGAGAGAGAAGGAGAGGCAGGGGAGGAGGAAGTGGGAGCCAGAGCATTTCGTGAAGATTGTTAATTGCTCGCCATCGCCATCGAAACCTTTGCAAGGTTTATGGAAGGTTGTGTTTCTGCTCTCTTTTTGTTGGTACATTTTGTTAGAAATTTGTGTAGTATGTTTTGTAATGTACTTTCATTTTTCAGTAGAAATGTTTACTACGAAGCTGTGTTCTTTTCAAGGTTGTTTTCTCACATTTTGCAAGTTCAATCTGGAGTAGTCACAAAACAAAACATTATTGCCTGCATTTACTGGATTTGAGAGTTTAATCTTGTTTTCGTAGGTGCTGAACTTATATTTAATTCGAGTTTGTCAAAGTGTTCCTGTTGATTTTACAGAGTGCCTATAGAATGAGAGCGGGGTAACATTAATAGTTTAGTGATACATTAGGTGCTTGGATTTGGTGTTACTCAAGATCCCTTTACATTTTAATGTTGTACATGTGCGATTAGGTGTCAAGTGAGTTATCCCAATTTTAGTAGGCATGCAAAAATATGATTAGTGATGTGGTTGTTGCTGAAATAATAATTTTGAGAACGGAATAGACGCACGTTTTAGGACATTCAGCATACAGTTAGTTGGCTTGAGAGTCGTTTACTTGTTGTTTTGTATAGTTGGTTAGAATTGAAAATTGATCCGGATATGTTTGGTTTTTTAGAGTTCTTGGATGAGGTTATTGGTTAGAGAGTGATTCCTCTTGTTGGGGTTTTGTATTTCTTTGCATCATCTTGATGTTTTTTTAATGAAGGTCGCTTGCTTATTTATCAAAATAAATAAATAAATAATAATTTTTACCAAATGCAGACATTGGCAAGACTTTCAAATATGAGGAGTGTATTTGCAAAATCATCGCGATTGTATATTGGTGATGATTGAAATTGGATTTACTCCAACTTTGCCAATCTGTCAGAACTTAGATTAAATTGCTGAACTCTTATGTTTTATTGGGCATATGAATGGTAAAAAGTTTCCACCTTGAATGTTGTGTCTAAAATTTATTATGCTTAGGTGAGGTGATTTCTTCAATGGGTTATTTGAGAGACACATATTGCTTGCTGAGAAACATATTTTGCTAGTGAAAAATACATAATCTTTTACTGGCTTCTAGTAGCACTGTGGACTATTTTAATTTGCTTCTTTATTAGGGTACCCTGATATGGGTGTTGAAAGATGGTGATGGGAATGGACTTTCCCTTAACTGCTTATTTTGATGCTCTTTACTGCTTCTCGATGCAGGGTATTTGTGATGACATGAACTTGGATTTTTATCTCGTGGCATATGATGACATTGGAGGCATTGCATGCCGAAGGGTTGGAGACTCGTTTCAGCCTTTCTCCAACTATTCCCCAGTCTTTTGGACACCAAACACAACATTCATTGAGTCTCCATTTTCATCTGAAGAAGAATATTTATATGATAGTCACATACATCTTCGGCCAGTTGCAGCAGCTCCTTCCATTCAAGGGCAACCACCTTGGATGGAAAATGAAGTGGTCTCACGCATTCTTTACATTAATTCAAGTTATGATCTGGTAATTCCAGACCTGGCAGGAGCTTCTGCGAATCCTCAGCGTGTGGAGGGAAGAATATGGCAGTATAAGAATGGAACATTTGGATTTGGGTTTCTTCGGAACAATTACATTGTCGATCTCAAGCATATTGCACAAGATGGTTGTATTCTTGATACAATGAAAACTTGTAGTGTTTGATATCCTTGCTTAGGATTATTATGTACAGAACTTGTTGTAGCTAGATGCCATTCATTTACTGTGGCTGTGTAACATAATTACCATCAAACTAATAATATCGATTCTTTTAATTAATATAAATGTCCTTTCATATTTGCTTCTTTTTTTTCATTATATTTATTTGTCTAGTCTGAGTTTTTCAAATGTACCTACGATTTATGTGACGGAGAAAGTAGTTTACAAAAACACTAAATTGTGTGAGAATTCTTGTCTCTCTATTGCTCAAAGTTCTTTTAACTGCTTTTTTATTCAAAACTTTGTTCAGTTGCCATCTTTTGTAAGCTTTTCTGATTGTAATGGCCTCTTTTACATCTTTGAGTTGAACTTCTAGCTCACTAAACTTCCTCCTATTTTCAGTAGATTCTTATTCTCTGTTAGATTTCATAATTTCAAACTGGCAAACAACATTGAATTTCATTTGATGCCATGATTTGCATATCCCCCGATTATACAATTCAAGAATTCTGATGGTGGCTTCATAACTACTTACAGCCCACGATTCAACTATCCTAGCTGTGTTTTTATGATTATTGTTTGTTTTCGTTAACATTGACTATGAATTTGAGTGAGTTGCTGGTTATATTTTATGTCGGTGTTCATATTTCTGCTGTTTCATGGCTGAAATCTGCACCCAGGCTCTGTGGCCATCGTTACTTGACATTCTTTTAGCTTTTACTTAGGTAGAGCTTACTTATCAGCACAATTCATTTCAAATTTTGGAGCATTTATTATTTTGCAGTCTATTTTGTTTGCAGGCCACCATCTCAGGTTCTGCCCACACTGCACGTGCAACGTCTCTGCAATAAATTGGCTTGCGTATTGGTTGATGCCTCAATTTGAAATACATTTTACTATGCTCTGCAGCCATTTTAAATTTCCTTCAGCATGTTTTTTTCCTTTTAGGGGTAATCATTGGTTCAATAATAAAACCTAGGGTGGTGTTTGGGAAGCAAGTTCCCAAATTTTTTTCTCATTTTTTTCACTAAAAGACAAAATTTTTACAAAACCAAAAAAAACACATCCAAACAAAATATCACATTCAACCCATAATCATTTCACTTTTTCTCTCACAAACATCACATCCAACCACATAAAAACCCAACTATCTTCCCAAACACCAAAAATTTTTTATCTCATAAAAACCTACATCTAATAAAATCTACATAAAAACTCACTTCCCAAACACCATCCTAATAACCTTGAGGTTATGGGTTCAAGTCAAAGACAACCACTTTGTGCACTATGTCAAATGTTAAGTGTGTACCTAATATTTTCCCTTCCAAACACACATTAATGTGTACTAATTTAGCGTTGTTATGTTTTCTTCCCTTTCTGTGCTTTTGCTTTTGTTTTTCTAACACTAAAGTCCTTCGCTATTGTTCCTCCATACTGTTTCTGTGCAAGATCAAGGCCATCTGGAGTTTCAAAAAGTTTGAAGTGGATCTGGGGATGATGCCATTGGGAAAATGCCACTCAAAGCAGCTAAAATGGTAACATGCTACAATTTTGTTTATGCTTCAAAATCTTCAATTTTGCTAGAGACAAAGTAAAAATTAAAAAAAAAGAAAAGAAAAAGGAATCATACATACACATTTATTCAAAACCAATTAGAGGGCAATGATAAATCACAAATGATACCAGCACATAACTTGTCATATGATTATAAGAATAGTTAAGCCTTGTCTTCCCACTTAAGCATCCACAAGCTTGCGATATCACCCAAAACAACAAACAATTGCACTCAAAAACTGGAAGCATTAAAATCTCCATCCGTAGACCATCATAAAACGTACTGAATCAACACAGACTGAAGAGAGTGAAAGGACCAGAACGATTTCTTTGGCAGATCATGACTCTGCAGCGACTTCTCTGGCTTTGAGTTTCTCGTTTACAGGTTCCTTCTCATGGTCGCCTTCGAGCTGGCTTAAGTTACCCTTCTCCTTTATCAGTTGGATGTGGTGGTGCTTGCAGTAAAGACGGCCCTCATGTGCTATGTAGTTGGATGGGCTGATTACACATCCGCCATGGGTGCATTTGAAACAACTCTTGTGGTACGCAGTTCCATTCACCGTAACCTTGCATTGAATCACGTATTGTTAGTTATGTATATTTCAACATATGTTTGTTGCCCAAGGATGAGTAGGGTGTGTTATGGCCTGCACACGGCCAGTGATATAGAGTGAGCACCGTGTGTGTGAGGGAGGGTGTGAAGCGTGGGGACGCCTCACCATAAAACCTAGCTTTTGATGTTCAATGTAATAGGTACGGCATAGAATTGTAGCAAAAGTTAATGGTGTTTACCCTTTCAGTTGGATAGACGGTGTTCTTACAACCCACACATTTTTCTCTGGTTCCCCCAAACTTGCTTGAGACTTTATTCGCCAAAGGTTTCTGTTAAAATGTCTCAATAAAGATTAGTGGCATGTTATATATAGAAACTCATGTTATATATAGAAACTCCAGCATGATAATTATTATACCGGCAAGTACTTGATAGATTTCAGAACGTACCTCACTGTCAATGGGTTTCTCTGGTTTCACAATTTTTGGTGTCCCTGGAAGTTGCAAAAGGAAAGAAATTAGGTTGATCTAGACTACTTACAAATGAGCATTAATGCTGTGTTTGGTTGAGGGATTTGGGAAAAGATTTGGAAAAGGAAAGGAAAAAGGTAGGTGAAAATTTACATTACATTTCACTTAATTTCACCACCCTTTTCCTTTTCTTTTCTAAATTCCTTTCCAAATCTCTCAACCAAATACAACATTAGGGTATGGGAAAGACCTAAACCATTTTTATTTTTTTTTACCTTCGAAACTTTTGTCGAGACTACCAGTCCTTTTGAAGAGCTGATCAAAGTGTGGCCTGCAGTACAGAACTCCCTCGAAGGAATTGTAATTGCCAAGCTGCAAAATAAAAAGCATCTCTCCCTGAAATTGCATATAATAGGTGTGAAATGCTCACTCTATGCAAGAGTTTTTTTTTAGCTCTAGCTAGAATGATGAATTCATAGTTGCGTTGTACCATCCTCATGTGTCAAATGCGATGTTGTACCTGGTCTTTTAAATCAAACCTATTTCAGTCCCCCACCAACTGCTTCTTTCTCTCTCCCTCGCATTCAATTCACAAGCTAACGATCATCCCCGTTTTCGGGAATCACTTGCTAGATCGAACCCAATGATCGGTTTGATCAGCCTAGCCTCGGGTGGTGGATCGAATGAACACTCAATTGGTAAGCTGGTGAAATATAGATTTTTTAAGGTCATGGACCTAAAAAGGGAGTCAAGTTCTTGGAGGGTCATCTCACAAGTTTCAGGTCAATCCAAAACTAGAGTGGTTGATTCATCTTCAGATCTGAATCTAGTGAAGTATGCAATACTCAAGTTGTAAAAAACAATCCCTTGGGTTTCAAAGATCTCAGAGCAAACGTTATACAGGAAACAAAGAACAAACAAAATTAAGATGATCTATATATAAGGTATGTACCTTGAGTGTTCCTTTGCAGTGATGGCATCGGAAACAGGCTTTGTGGTAGATACGGTTGTCGGCGGTGAGCTTGTCGACAAGGTAGACAGTCTTGTCACAAGCCATGCATTTCTGGGTTGTTCCTGCAAATGCCATGCTTTGCTTTCCAATTCTCACACTACAAAGCAAGTATGTACTCTCTCTCTCTCTCTCTGTGGCTCTTCAGTTCTTTCTCTTGTAAGCAAAGAATTCCAATGGGAGAGAGAAATACAGAGGGGGAGGAGATAAGTGGAGGTGGGTTGCAGACCAAAAGCAGAGTTGCGTCTTTTTGATAAATCGTTTTGTCCTAATATGAATCGCCTGACTACCTTTCCCAGATTTGATTATTTTCTTTTTCTTTTCTTTTTCTTTTCTTGTTTTCTCAACTGTTAAAATACTAGTCTGACTAACATTTTACCAAAGAATATGATATTATATATGAGCTCATAATTATTCCTTACAAACTCATCGAAGTAACTTGCTGCTTACATAAGAGCCCAGTTTGGTGGAATCTGACTTTCACAATGATAGCCAATAATATTAAAGAAAATGTTATAAAATTTAGGGTAAATTATATTTTGTCCTTTTTATATTTAGTTATTTTTTATTTTGACATTTGAAGGTTTTTTTTTTTTTTTTTCTCACTTTGGCCCTTCATATTTCAAGTTTTTTTTAATTTACTCATAATGTTAATTTATGTTAAAAATTAGATAGAAAATGACACATTAACAATCACGTGATATAAAAATATTTTATTATATATAATTCACATCTGTAATATAAACTTAAACTCTAATATAATAATATATTTTTCATGTTATATCACAGTTATTATGGTATTTTCTGTTTAATTTTGAACAAAAATTAACTTTAATAGTAAATTGAGAAAAACTTGAAACATAAAAGGTCAAAGTGAGAAAAAAATAAACAACAATGCTTGATAGCCCGAATTTTCATGATTCTGTCGACGTCGTTTTGATACATTCGAACAATTCATGCCACACAAATTTGAGCTATCAAGAATTTTTCAAAAATAAACTTTAAGAGTCAAAGTGAGAAAATGATTAAATATATAAAGGGTGTAAAATGTAATTTATTCTAAAATTTATAATATTTTTTACTAGTAAATGTAGTATTGAAATATAATTTAAAATTAGACCTACTCGAATAATATGATAACAACAATTCAAGTCAAAAAATACAACAGGAATCAAATCACCATAAATGTCTCTCCTCTTATCTTCTGTTACCTGAGATCATTTACAAGAGGCCTTTTTTTTTTTTTTTTAATTTTATTTTTAAAGTTAATTGAGAGAGTGAGTGGGGGACCATTATACATGACAGATTTTAAATTCGAATTTCAAAAAAGCAGTATCAATCACATTTTCCTACCTACCAAGCATAAAATGCACACCAGAACATGTCAAATTCATATCTAAGACATTACAGTATTTATTTGATCTATATATCTATACCAAACAAAGTAAATAAACAGGCAAATGGCTATGCGTATTCAATCATTATGAGCAAAGTTGTCTGTTTGGTGTAGGGCTTTTTCAAATTGGATGTTGACAATTAAAATTAAAAATAAAATATTTTTTCAATTTTTAAATAATTAATTCTTTGACTTATTTATATTATTTCTGCATCATTCTCACATTAATTTCTAAATATATATATATATATATATATGAATGATGTCTTGCTAATATTAGATTAATGCAACCCAATGCCGACATTGATAAACCATGAAATTAGAGATATACATGGAACTTTTTAAATAATAATCCCACCCATGTTAACCAGAATAGTGTGATCATAAGAAAATGACATTTCACGTAACAAAAAAAATTGTACAAATAAAGAAACGACAGCATATAATGATATATTTTCACTGTCTCAAAATAATAGGTTTTTTTTGAAAAATTTAACTTTTTTGATAGTACAATTATTGTATTTTAAAAAAATTATCTTTTGATAGTACATTTTTTTGAGAAATATCAATTATCATAATTGTACTTTTTGTGTTAATGAATTTAAAAGAAGGGCAAAATAGAAAATTCATATTATTTTTGTCCTTAATTTTTGAAAATGGACTAGAATTTTGAGACAATAAAAAATAAAATAAGAGACTAATATTTTGAGACAGAAGGAATAATAGTTTCGAAATATCATAAGATTATATTTTTTTTATTAAATATTTTATTATGTTTTTTATGTTCTTTAATTACTTAATATAAAATAATCAATAATCCAGCCTTGCCCAAAAGAGGATGGACATTTTTCTATCCGAAAGTCGGAGGTGCCAGAACTTGATCAATCAATACTTAGCTGGCATGCTTTCTTTTTTAAACAAATCCCCTGTTCTTCTCATTCCATTTGATGTAGTTTTTTTCAAAAGAATTTTTTTAAAAAAATTGTGTTAGAATGTTTAATGTGATTTTTATTTGCAACTTATAATACAAAAATACCTCAAATAAATTTAAAAAGATTGATTATTAAAAATTGAAAGAAGATATCATCTTCATTGGTAAGTGTAGAGGGGTAAAAATAAAAGCATTAACCTCAAAAGCCCAAGGATAAGAATGATTGGCCCAAAACCTAGCCAAAGTAGTCCAAAGTGAAGAAGAAGCCCAATAATGTCCATCGGATGAAGAGACAGCGTCACGTGAGCAAAGTCAAAATAAAATCGCCTCTCAAAGGGAGATCTGCAGAATAAAGGAGTGCCCTTGTATCCGTGTACAATCAACGATGGAGATCAAGATTGTTAGAGATTAGGATTTGGGATAAGAACATCCAAATGACATAACCAAGATTCGACGGTCGAAATATTAGCAAATTGGGCATAATACGTCTGAACTAATCTAAGCCACCCAAAGTAAAAAAATCTGACGATGACAAATCAAGGCAACTTGACTACTTACCCGACCAAGGTCTGATGGCATGCAAGACCATTGGATCAAGATGGTCATCCAACGACCAAGATATAAGGTATTAACACTATAAAAGGGAGTACCTTGAGATAGCAATAAGGTAGGGAAAAAAAAACAATATAGTTCAATCTTTCTTTTCAATATAATATGTCCACACATTGTTTTGACTTGATCATTGGAGGGTTCTCCCGACCTAATCTGGTTGGGAGTGATCACTGACGGCTTGGTGTCTTCTTGCAGAGTATAAAAAGGAGCAGCTCATCTCGCTTTTCTTGTGGAGAATACTTCAGCCTTCCACAATAAGCATAGTAATTAGTAAGTCATTGAGTCATGCATATATATAAGAGTATATATTTTTTCTTTTCACAGGAATCAGAATTTTTCTCTGCTCCACTCCAATTATATTTGTTTAAGTATCTACATGTATATAATTTATTTTTCTTAAATATAATAATACTAAAACATTAAAATATTACATATAACATTCATTTTCACTTTTTTCAATTTTTGTTATAAATTATTTTTTGTAATATACAAAACCATCTCTAATTTTATTAGTACTGTTAAAACTAAAGTTACAAAATTAATTTCTCTATCTTCTCAATTTACACTGCCATCGATATAATCGATATAATGGTCCTGTTTGGTACTGCTGTGGGAAAGTGATTATAACTTATATAGCTTAACAGCTTATAACTTATAGCTGTGAACATAAACTGATTTTTGACTTATAAATTAAGCTTCTCTTCCCCCACTCAAATAATAAGTTGATTTTTGACTTACAAAAAGTTATAAGCTGTATTGTTAAGCTGAACCAAACACATCAAAATAGCTTAAATTAAGCTAAAAGCTGAAATAAGTTAGAAATAAGTCCTACCAAACAGGGCCAATATCTAGGAGAACTTATTTTACTCATTACCAAGAAGAGAGATTCTTAAAATTGAAAAGACATGAAAAAAATAAAAGAAGTAGAAGTTATTTATTTATTTTTAATTATTTATGAATTCAAGATCCAAACATAATTGAAGATTGGAAGGGATCAAAAGTGTTATAGCTTATTGCTTTAATTCCATATATACAAAAAGCAAGCATTGCTTACAGTAGCCAGGCACATGATGAGATGAGCTGTGGGGCTTTAGACAATAATGATGAAAGGAATTTGTAGTAGCCCTAGCTGACAGCTTTCCTCCCCCCACCATCCCCTCAAAATTGGTCCCCCTAAACCAGAAAAGATACCCCAAACCCATCATGAACTATCATGTACTATGGATAATTTAAATATTATAATTGTAAAAGATAAGTAACAGAAGGGCATTTGGTCTAGTGGTATGATTCTCGCTTTGGGTGCGAGAGGTCCCGAGTTCGATTCTCGGAATGCCCCCCACAATTGAAATTCGTTGTTTTTAAACTGCAATTACTCCGAAAGGGAAACAGGACAACTAGAGCCTTTTTTTTTGATTAATTTTCTTTTCTTTTCTCTTCTCTCCTTCTTTTCCACCAGCCAAACAGGACAAAATGCTTCCCCACAATGACATGACACAATGCTACAATTGGATGGAACACGTGGGATGGCAAATTAAGAGAAAAGAAAAGAAAAAATTAGGTAGTAGTGAATTGTGAAGGTGTGATTCATGTAGTCTGCATATTTCCATTCATCAACGGGTGATTCTACTTATACTATTACTTTATCTCTTTATATTTTTTATATAAGTTTTTTTTCTTTTCAATTTTATCCATGTGTAAAATTACCTTTAAGGACAAAACACTAAAATTATACATATTTTGTTATCTCCTTACACCCCTTGGTCTTCAATCTCTACTCCTCTTTTTCCTTTATTAATTTTTCTTTTCTCTTACACATCTCTTTCAAAAAGTGAGAATCATAGTATTTTGATCATTAAATAAAACAATGGACGAAGAAACGGTGGTGAAGAACCATCAAAAAAGTAAAATGGTGAGTTTTTTTTATTTATTTGATAGGTTTTTGTTTCATTTTTCTGGACTGGTATTCGACTTTCGTTCGGTGGTTCAAAATCAAACAAAATAAAATAGTCCAGCATCACATTGCTGAACAAAAAATATAAGTCCGGTAACCAACTACCGAATAAAAGATACATTTCTAGTAACCCCAAACTGAATTTTTTTAATTTGTTCAACTTCTCATTACTATGTATTTTCAGTTTCATTTTTTTATATTTTTTATTTTTTTGCCTGGAAGGACTATATTTATACTCATTGGAACAACGCAACTACTGCAATATTAGTGAATTGTAGTCATGAATTCATTACAGATGAGGTTTGTTAAGTTTTTTTTATGAATGCGATTTTTTCTTATTTTTAATTTGTATTAAGTTTTATTAATAATTTGACGTATAAATGTATTTATTATCTTTAGATTTTTAGTAGTCGTGAAGCATTAATAAAATGGGCTTCTGACGTTGGGAAGAATACTGGATTTGTCATTATTATAGAGACATCAGATGTGGGAGGTAATGGCAGAAACCATGACTTACACTTGCTTGTGAAAGAAGTGGTTACTGCAAAGACAACACGAAGATTAAGGGGGAACGATTGAGGTTGACAGGTTCTAAAAAGTGTGGATGTCTATTTCTATTAAAGGGAAAAAATTACCTACAAATTACTAAGACAAATTGTGATAACATGTTTGATTGATGGATGCAAACAATTACAGATTTATGAATACATTATCGATATTCGTACACTTAATGTCTTTATGGATACTTTTTATGTATGATTTTATAGATGTGTGTTTGATTTATGAATTTTTTTTATGGATACTTCAAGGAAAAACTAAATCTTTCAATGTATAACGATGGGGGCCTAGACAACTCTATTGTAGTTTGGCAACATAACACTAGAGTAATCCTATTTGTAAAACAATGTATCACTAAACAGACACTTCACAAGTAGCTCAAATTAATTTCTTGTTATCATCTAATTGGACGGCAACATAACGCTGGGAAAAAAATATTGTTTGGTAACATGGTATTGGAGTAATTCAAATTAATTAGCGTTGTATTACCGAATATACCTACCACAAATTAAGAAATCATTGTTTGAAAGCAAGTGGCTTTGTAAATATATAGTAACAAAATGTTAGAGAGATCTATTTTTTCCGGCAACATAACACCGGAATAATGTAAATTATTTAGCATCGTGTTACCAAAATTAGTGGTGTAAAGAGATGAAATAGTTAATTTAGGATTAGTTTTGGTAATATATTGGAGGTGTAATGAGAATTACATTTTTTCTAGTGGTGTAATGAGATGGAGGGTGTAAAGAGGTTAAATAGTGGTGTAAGTAGAATCACCCTACGTCAACCTTGAATTTCACCAAAAAGTCCTTGAATTTATGGAAACTGTTTTCACACCAAAATCAAAATGAAATGAATAAACCATTTTATTCAAACTCTTCATTATTTTTGTTTCTGAAAATACAAAAAATAAAAATGAAGAAAACGTAAACATAAACCAAACATACTTGCATCTTTCAGTAATTATTCCTTGGTTGTGGCTTTGAGCCCTTGGAACTCCCTCACATCAATGTGTTTTCTCCAAGATCAAATCCTAATAGAAAGTTATAAAAAAAAAAAAAAAAAAAAACTAGGTTTGGTCACAACTTGTTAGCAGGTATTTTAATATTATAATGTGTTATAGGTTGGCTTTCCTTTTCTTTCCCTCTAAGTTATCCAAGGTCTTGGCCAAGTCTTGGTCTTGGTCCTTGGTCTTGGTCCACCAAGTCTTCATCCTTCCAAGGTAAGCTTTCTAAGGTCTTGGTCTTAGTCTCTAATCTTATCCATGTCTTCATTCGTTTTCTTATCCCCCAAGATAGGCTCTTATATATATAGTGAACTTATGTCCTATCTAGGGACATATACACGAGAGGTGAAGAAGTTTTGGGTTGCTTTTGTTATGTCTTGAGTAAGATTATCAGGCAAATAAAAAGGTGTGTGAGATAAAGTTTTGGGTTCAACCAATTGTGCAGTATTGGTGAACCATACGACTTAGTCGGGCTGTTGTATCCTGGGGGGACAAGTCAAGGTTTTTTTTGCTGCACCGGTGTGAGGCTTTGCCTAACCGCAGAGGGCTTGAATCTCCTTAAAGAGAGCGAGTTTCCCGCGTCTCAGCCCTGATAATAAGTTATTGCAATTTTATTATTTGTATTTTCTGGTGTGTTATTTGTAATTATCACCAACAATTTTAAGGAGATTCAAGCAACAAAAGTTCATGGAGCCAGTACTGGAGAAGCCCAACGAGAATACCGGCGATCTCAACAAGCCCTTCCGGTTCAAGGGAGCCCATTTCAAGAGATGAAAAGGCAAGGTGCTTTTCTACCTCAGTCTCCTCAAGGTGGCCTATATCCTGACCGAGAAAAATCCAAGCAAAGTCCCCACTGAAGAGATGACCGACGAGGAGTATGCTGCTCATCTTGAAAAACTCGAAAAATACAACACAGATGAGTATAAATGTCGATACTATCTTTTGAATTGTCTTTTAGATCAATTTTATGATTATTATGATACTACTTACACCACTGCCAAGAAAATTTGGAAAGCTTTACAGAATAAATATGACACTGAAGAGACAGACGCTAAAAAATATGCTGCAAGCCGTTTTTTTCGCTATCAGATGACAGACGGAAAATCAGTGGTGGAGCAAGTTCAAGATTTTCAGATGTTAGTAGCTGAAGTTAGATCTGAAGGCATCAAAATTAGAGACAATCTTGTTGTAGCAGGTATTGTTGACAAACTACCATCATCTTGGAGGGAGTTCCAGAAGTCAATGCACCACAAGCAAAAAGAGACATCCTTGGAGACTCTAATCACACGGATTCGGGTGGAGGAGGAAGCACGAGGACAAGATGCGCTTATGACACAAGAGCATTCCACTGCAAAGGTAAATTTAAATTCTGGAAATACTTTACCTAAAGGTCGATTTCATAAAAATAGTCACTTGAAGCCAGTTAAGAAAATTTGGAAAAATACTGAAAGGCCACAAAATAAAAATTACCCGAGGCAAAAGAAATGGAACTAAGAACCCCTTTCACAAGATCTGACAAATGTGACATGTTTTGTGTGTGGCAAAAGTGGGCATATTGCTCGAACTTGCAAATATCGGAAACAACAGTCTCGATCACAGGCTAATGTTACCGAGGAACCATTTGTGGCGGTGATTTCAGATATTTTTATGGTTCAATCTGTGGAAGGGTGGTGGGCAGACTCTGGTGCCAATAGGCATGTCTGCTATGATAAAGATTGGTTCAAAAATTTCACTCCTTTTAATGAGGAGATGACTGTCATGCTTGGTGACTCCAGTTTAACCAAGGTGTTCGGGTATGGGGATGTTGAGCTGAATTTTACCTCTGGACGTGTGCTTGTTTTAAAAGATGTGTTGTACACACCGTCTATGAGAAAAAAATTGATGTCAAGTTATTTGCTCAACAAAGCTGGTTTCAAACAAACTATTGAATCTGACCAATATGTAATTACTAAAAAAGGCATATTTGTGGGAAAATGATATGCCTGTGATGGAATGTTTAAATTAAATGTTGAGAATAAAAAAGCACATGTTTCTGTTTACATGTTGTCTTCTATGAATTTTTGGCATGCTCGTCTATGTCATATTAATAACCGATATGTGGGAGTCATGAGTAGTTTAGGATTAATTCCCAGACTAACAAATAAGTTTAAGAAATGTGAAGTTTGCAGTCAAGCAAAAATAACAAAAGGCCTCATAAAAGTGTGTGAGAAATACTGAATTGTTAGAATTAATTCACACTGATTTATGTGAATTTGAAGGAATTTTAACACGTGGTGGAAATAGATATTTTATCACTTTTATTGATGATTTTTCAAAATACACTTATGTATACTTGTTGAAAAATAAAAGTGATGCTTTTGAAAAATTTAAAGAATTCCTTCTTGAAGTTGAAAATCAATTCGGTAAAAAGATTAAAAAATATAGAAGTGATAGAGGCCGGGAGTATGAATCTTTTGGATTCAACTCGTTTGCTCAGTCTTTGGGAATAATCCATGAAACTACTCCACCATATTCACCTGCATCTAATGGTGTAGCAGAAAGGAAAAATAGAATTTAATGGATTTAACAAATGCTATGCTAATTGAAGCAAGTGCTCCTTCAAATTTGTGGGGAGAAGCAATTTTAACTGCATGTTATGTTATGAATAGAGTGCCACATAAAAAAAAAAGTTACACCTTTTGAGTTGTGGAAATGGCATAAGCCAAATTTGAGATATTTGAGGGTTTGGGGTTGTCTAACTTTTGTTAGACTTGTGGACCCTAAAAGACCTAAATTAGGTATGAAAGCAGCCACTTGTGCTTTTCTTGGATATGCAACAAATAGTACAGTCTATAGATTTTTTGATATTGAAAACAAAATAATTTTTGAATCAGGTGATGCAATTTTTCATGAAAAAAAATTTCCTTTTAAATCTAAAAATGGTGGGGGTCAAAATTATCAAGAAAATATTTTATCTGAAACCGGTTCCTCTACTCCTCTTTTACAAAACCAAGATACTGTAGTTTTTGAACCTAGACGGAGTAAAAGAGCCAGATTAGAAAAAGATTTTAGCCATGATTATCATGTTTTTAATGTGGAGGAAACTCCATTAACTTTACAAGAAACTTTGGCATCTCCTGACTTTATTTTTTGGAACGAGGCTGTAAATGATGAGATGGAATCATTATTATCCAATAAAACTTGGGTATTAGTAGATTTACCACCAGGTTGTAAAACTATTGGCTGTAAATGGGTTTTGAGAAAAAAAAAACTTAAACCGGATGGAACTATTGTTAAATATAAAGCAAGGCTTGTTGCAAAAGGTTTTAAACAACAAGCAGATCTTGACTTTTTTGATACATTTTCTCTGGTTACTAGAGTTACATCCATTAGATTATTAATTGTAGTGGCTGCAATTCACGATTTAAAAATTCATCAAATGGATGTTAAAATAGCCTTTTTAAATGGAGACTTGGGTGAAGAAATCTATATGGATCAACCTGAGGGTTTTGTGGAACCCGGTCAAGAAAGCAAAGTGTGCAAGCTAGTTAAATCCCTATATGGCTTAAAACAGGCCCCTAAACAGTGGCATGAGAAATTTGATTCCTGTATGATTGAGAATGGCTATAAAACGAATGAATGTGATAAATACATTTACTATAAATCTGAAGAAAATTCACATGTCATTATTAGTCTCTATGTGGATGATTTACTTATATTTGGCTCTAATTTGCATATCATTGTGCAAACTAAAAATATGCTTAGTAGCCATTTTGATATGAAAGATCTTGGTGAGGCTAATTATATTTTAGGAATGAAAATTACCAAAACCTGTAATGGCATATTTCTTGATCAGTCGCATTATGTTGAGAAAATTTTGAGAAAATATAATTTTTATAACTGCAAGCATGTTCTTATTCCTTTTGATCTTTATGTGCGTTTATTTCCTATTGAAAATGATGAGGATGTAATTAATCAAAAGGAATATGCTAGTATGATTGGTAGCTTGCGTTATGCAACTGACTGTACTAGACCTGACATTGCCTATGCAGTTGGAGTACTTAGCAGGTTTACAAGCAAGCCTGACAGTGATCACTGGCTAGCCATTGAGCGTATTATGAAATATTTATCTGGTACCATAAAATATGGCTTGTTTTATAATAAGTATCCTGCAGTACTTGAAGGTTACAGTGATGCCGATTGGAATACCTTGTCAGGTGATTCATTATTAACCACTAGTTACTTATTTACATTGGGCGGTGGTGCTATAAGTTGGAAATCGAAAAAACAAACCATTATTGCTAATTCAACAATGGAGGCTGAGCTTATTGCTTTAGCTACAGCTAGTGAAGAAGCAAATTGGTTAAGAGATTTGTTAAATGAAATCTCTTGTTGGGAAAAACCGATTCCACCTATATTGATTCATTGTGATAGCACCGCAGCAATTGGTCGAGTTAATAACCGTTATTATAACGGTAAATCCAGACCTATCAGAAGAAAACACAGTACTGTGAGATCTTATATGAATAATGACATCATAAATGTGGATTATATTAAATCTGGTGATAATCTTGCAGATTCATTAACTAAGGCCTTAGCAAGAGATAGAGTCTGGAATACATCGAGGGGGATGGGGTTGAAGCTCATTGAATATAGCAGGAGCCATGTATGAGAATACTCAACCCCGGGACCAGAGATCCTGTAACTGGGTTCAATGAGAAAAACGATCATATGATGGCCGTGAGAAATGCACCAAATTACTTTTTACCCATCCTTATGATGTAAGTGCATTTATCCTGTAACGTTGTAGAGGTTGAGTTATTAAAAAACTCTTAATGAATTTCTGTAGCTCTTATTGAGTGGGGTGTCATAGTTACAGGAGCACCCTTGACAGAATTCACCTATGTGAGTGTGGTAGTGGGGCCGCTACCTATGAGATTTGGGCTAATTCTCAAACACACTCATGAATCCTGGGATCGCACAAGGCCGTAATGTGCTAGCTTTTAAAGCTTTTGTGAACACTTGGAATATTATGTGTGTGCAATAATTATTTATTTCCCTTAAGTAGTCATAGTTCAATGCTGAGCATACTACTGGCTCTGGAGTAGATATTATTGTTTCACTAATGGAGGTTCAATGCAGAGCATACCTACCATGATGCATAATATCCTTATTTGCCTAATAATCTCAGTTTTGTTACCTATATATTAAAATAGGTGGGGGAATGTTAGCAGGTATTTTAATATTATAATGTGTTATAGGTTGGCTTTTCTTTTCTTTCCCTCTAAGTTATCCAAGGTCTTGGCCAAGTCTTGGTTTGGTCCACCAAGTCTTCATCCTTCCAAGGTAAGCTTTCTAAGGTCTTGGTCTTAGTCTCTAATCTTATCCATGTCTTCATTCGTTTTCTTATCCACCAAGATAGGCTCTTATATATATAGTGAACTTATGTCCTATCTAGGGACATATACACGAGAGGTGAAGAAGTTTTGGGTTGCTTTTGTTATGTCTTGAGTGAGATTATCAGGCAAATAAAAAGGTGTGTGAGATAAAGTTTTGGGTTTAACCAATTGTGCAGTATTGGTGAACCATACGACTTAGTCGGGCTGTTGTATCCTGGGGGGACAAGTCAAGGTTTTTTTTGCTGCACCGGTGTGAGGCTTTGCCTAACCGCAGAGGGCTTGAATCTCCTTAAAGAGAGCGAGTTTCCCGCGTCTCAGCCCTGATAATAAGTTATTGCAATTTTATTATTTGTATTTTCTGGTGTGTTATTTGTAATTATCACCAACACAACTTTATCTTCATACATTGATGCCCAATTACTCATATTTATTCCAACTTACCGATCATGAGCAAACCATACATTCTCTTATAGTGTTGTAGTTTGTTTTTATCACCCTTTAAATGGATTCATTTTTTAATCCTGTCCCCCCGTTCCTTGTCATTTGTTTTTATCATAATCGCCGTGATTCATTTATTATTCTTTTCTTGGCAAGACCATGGTCTTTTGATCAACTCACAATGCTCCTTTGGTCTTGCCAATTGCACATAAGCTTTCATGTTATAAAGCGTGTAGCATGATAAATTTTTTTGCATAATTGATGTTGTTCATCAATTGAGTGCTGGGGATAGATAGATATCGTTGGTTAATTCGTTTGCATGTATTTTTCTCTATTAAATTTCACATTGAAAACTGAGGAAATTTCTACATCACATCTATTCTTTGTTTGTTTGTGTTAATGTATATATGGTATATATCCCTATATATATTAAGTATTGATTTTCTAGATATATTAGGTATTGTCATAGTTAACTCTCTTATAGGATACTCTTTTTCATAGTTAAATTTTTAGCAGGATATTCTTTCTCAGCCTATATATACAGGCCTTCTATTGTATAAGACATATCATTCAATACAAATCATATTATTCTCTCTCTCTACTATTCTAACATGGTATCAGAGTTAGGTTAAGTACCTAATAATTTTACTTCACCAGCGGGCGGTAGCCTTACCTTAGCCGCCTGTCGGACCTCAATCCATTTTGCTGCTATATTTTCTTTTCAGTGTCACTTCGTGGTGATTTCTTCCTCTATCCGCTCATTTATTCCTACTCCAAAAATCTTTATTATATTTTTTTATTTTTTTTACTCGCAATCCACTTTGGTATTATACCTATCATAGTGAGCATGGTTATACACCATGCAAACTACCCAAGTCACCTCCTCGGCGCACTCTAAGCCACTCTCTTGGCACATGTCCCTAAGTCGTCTCCCTTGGCGCACCATCCAAGCCACCCTCTGTGGTGCATAACCTAAGCCGCTCCTTGCACCCCATCCAAGCTGTCCCCGGCACACTCAGTCATTTGTTGCCATCATCGTTCAGCACCACATCATAAGTTATGTGTGTGCTATGCTTGTTGGTTCAACATCCGTTCTCTACATCGGTCCGGCATGACCCCTTTAAATTGTCCTGATATTGATTCCGGTTAGGTTCTACATCGGTCCGGCATGACCCCTTTAAACTGCCCCGACATTGATTCCGGTTAGCTTCTACATCGGTCTGGCATGACCCTTTTAAACTTCTCTGACATTGATTTCGGTTAGCTCCTACATTGGTCCAACATGACCCCTTTAAACTATCCCGACATTGATTTTGGTTAGATCCTACATCGGTCCGACATGACCCTTTTAAACTGTCCTGACATTGATTCTGGTTAGCTCTTACATTGGTTCGGCATGACCCTTTTAAACTATCCTGGAATTAGTTCCAGCCAGTTCCTACAATGGTCCGGCACGACCATAAGCTATCTCTCGGCATTAGTTCCAGTCAGTTTCTATATCAGTTCGGCATGACCTTAAATTGTCTTGACATTAGTTTCAGCCAGTTCCTACAATGGTCCGACACGACCATAAATTGTCTCTTGGTTTTAGTTACGGCCTCTGATCTATTTCAAGCGCCCTTGCGCTTCTATTTGGATTTTGCAATCTATTTGTCTTTTATTTTATTTAGTTTTATGTTTTAGTTTCTCTCTCCAAACTCAAGATGTTTATCCTCCTTGAGTTTGAGGGGGATGTTAATGTATATATATGGTATATATTCCTACATATATTAGGTATTAATTTCCTGAATATATTAGGTATTGCCATAGTTAGGTTTCTTATATACTCTTTCTCAACTTATATATACAAGCCTTCTATTGTATAAGACATATCATTCAATACAAATCATTCAATACAATACATATTATTCTCTCTCTACTATTCTAACATTTTGTAAGGAAATTGGTATAGGTAGTTGTAATGTGGTGGCTTATTGGTCCCATCTCTATAGCATGTTTCTCATTTTTGAAGGGAAAAAAAAAAAAAATTAATTGAGGTATTCATACGATATAAAATATAGTGGTAAAAAAAAAATTATACATGTCAGCCGTTGCTTGTTATTGTTGGTTAGTTGAATACTCTTATTGATTTTTATTAATTTAAAAATTATTATTAAAAAAAAGTTAAGAAGAATAATGTCTAACCATGCATCTAGTCATAAAAAGAAAAATAAAAAGCATTGTTCAAATAATCATCAAAGAAATTCATGGGCTTAAGGCCGCGCGAACCAAGTGGTTCTATTTTGGTCGATGTTAAAAGGCCATGTAACAACAGAATAGTACTATTTGGTATAATTTTTAGGGCTACTTATAGTGTTTTTTATTTATTTATTTTTTTAAAAAAAAAATATGCCTAAGCATTTGATATAATTTTTGTTTATAGTTTATGAAATAAAAATAATTTAAACAAGCTAGTTATTGAGAAGTATTGCATTTAAGTTTGTTTTATGATCTTTCAGCTTATAAAAAATTGCACCAAATAAGTTCAATATGCTGTAATATGTGACTTTCTTATTTGACATGGCACAATATAAAATATTTAACTAAGCGGACGTCATTACTTGTTTAATACCTTAATTTATATGATTAATTATGCCTTCGTGATTGTATAAAAACAATATTATGATAAGTACATGGAAGATCTCATTGGCTATTCGATCAAATTTTAAAATGAACCCAATTTCCAAACATGGTGATTATTTTATTCTATTGCAGTGTTCTCCGTTGAACACAGATAGCACTCTAATCTAGGATATGATAATCTTCGGATACAGAAACCCTGGGATAAGATTTTGGGTCTAACACGCAATGAGGTTTAGCTTAGACTATTGCTAAGGTCTAATGCTTATATGCCCCCTAGAGCTTAATAAATGTTTTTTAATGTTAAAAATAGAAATGTAAAAAAAAATCAAAAAAATTGACCAAATCGATTGAACTAAATCAAACCGGTCATATATGGTCTTTTTTTTAACAAGAATCGGTCTGTACAGTTTTTAAATTTGATTTTTTTTTTTTTGATTTTCGGTTCAGTATTGGTTCAAGCACTTTGTACACTAAACTAAATCGAAACTGACCGCTTCAACATATATTGTATTTATAATATATCTAATAATGTAATGATATTAATAAGTATAATAAATTATTAACCTTAATTAACATTATCATCCTTATAACCTAAGTTTATAAACTCTTATTATATATAATCTTAAATCTAACTCATTATTCTTGAAACTTTAGTATTTTTTAATTTGTTTTTGTTAATATAGAAATTGAAAAGTATTTATTAAAAGGATGGATTTGATATATTTGACATAGTGGACAAATAACTAATTTATGTTTTTATATAGATTAGTGATTATATTTAAAACTGACTCAAGTTTAAAAGGTCATAAATTGATTAAACCACATCGAACCTAACTGTTTTAATCGATTCGGTTAAGTTCTTGTTCGATTTGATGGGAGAAGCCGTTTATATCAATATTCAAAATAATAAAACTGACATTATTAATTCGGTAATTTTTTTAACCAAAATACCAACTTTATTGAACCAATTACATCCTAGTTGAAAGTGACTGAGGTACTCATCTATATTTCTTACCAATGAAATTGTTTTCTGCCCAAAACAAAAAATAAATAAAGAACTAAGGTTTAGTTCAAAAAATGAAATGGCTTCACTCTAGATCCCATAAATTGTTTTATATATTGAATTTTTTTTTTTTTGTTTGGTACCAGACTTCCAATTAAACTGAAGAGAATTCGCACTCTTAACACAAAAGTTCATGGGATTATAACTTTAAATTTACTTTGTGTTAAATTTTGAAGGTGTCTTCTCTTAATAAGTAATTATTTAATAGTTAGAAATACCAATTCAACACATTGACATAACCCACTCTAACTAAGAAAAGCATTAGTTATGGGATGAGTAAAACTGACCTTAACTATTTTTCTTCAGTAATGCTAGAGACACTAACAAACGTACGAACAAACATACTAATTACATATAATATTAGATGGTCCCATATCAAATTATGGAATCCACCCAAAAGCTTTACATTTTGGTTAGTATATGTTTGTTGATATATTTAGGGGGAGTTACGGGCGGTCCTATGGACCGGTCTTATTATCCAATAGATTCTATCCAAAAAAATTAAACAGTATTTTTTATTTTTACCCCTAGACTCAACGTTGCAAATTTATCACTGGTTTAAACAAACTTATTACTGATTTATCACTAGTTTAAACAAATTTATCACTAATTTATTACTGGTTTAAACAAATTTATCATTGGTTTAAACAGATTTATCATTGGGATCTTTCCCAATATACAGAGAGAGAAAGAGAGAGAGAGAAGACCCGATGATAAAATACCTAGATCTGCCTTGAAAATATCTAGATCTGAAGCCATCGACAAAGTTCGTCATCAAAGACAATAGATTGCTAATGGAGGATTGTGGCAACAACGGTGATGTCGATGGCAATCAATGAAGGAGGATGACACTTGTGTGAGGTGAGCGAAGATGGCAACGAGGGAGAAGGACAAGGACGATGGTTGATACGAGCACCATTGATGACAACAGAGAAGGACTTAATGGTGTCGGTAGGTGTAGTGACGGTAATATAGACAGTTGAGAACTTAATAGTATATTTGAAAGGTCAACAAGACTTATGAATAATTAATTTCATTTAATGAAACTGGCTAGTAAATATCCCATATATTTACTAATATTTCTAATATTACTGTGAATATTTTAATCATAGATGGGAGACGATATCAGCCCACCACATGTATATGCTGTGATAATATTCCCAAACTACTAAATAATTTTAAGATGTTAACTCCATATAAATAGATAAGTGTTGTGTTGAACAGTTAGGTAGCCATTGAATCCACCTCAGATGAATGCTTCATATAATCCACATCTTCATAGAGTTCCCATTTATTTGCCTAACAATCTGACATCCCTACCTCGTGGCTCTTTAATAACTACATCTATATTCCGAATGGTCCCATCTACAAGTAATTATCTACCATTTATAAACATAAATGTAGCACCATAGTTTCCAATATAATAGAATTAGAATAATACCCTAAATAATCAAAAAAATAATTTTTAAAACTTAATAATAATATAAAAATCAAATAATAATAATAATTTTAAAATTTTATTTATTTTTATCAGAGTTATGCATAACAGAAGTTTTTTTTATTCTTATATCGTCAATTGTGTGTTTTAAGTTCTTAATAAAAAAATACATGCCATAATTGAATTAGTAAAGATTAAAGAATAAATCACAAAAATTAATTTTACTTTATCATATGATAAAGTGTAGTCAAAACAGGATATCACGAGTTCGAGTCAAGCTCTCTAAATCCCCAGCAGAGTCGCCAGAAACTGTAACATGCCCGCAAGGGAACTCACGGGTTACAGTTCGGACTCGATTTGTGTTACAGTTCTTAATCTGAACCAAAGAATCCAAATCTGGCAAATCGTTTTGAGAAACAGATTTTTGAAAAGAAGTGCCAAACATGGACTGTTTTGCCAGATACAGAGTCGCCACCTAAATATTTTTAAAATGGGAAATTTAGGAAACCCTGACTCGGTGCCGAAGGCCACATGTCTGTCATCACCAAAGTGGTCTTGCTCGGGAGCTTGGGTACGATCGGGGAAGGTCAGCTATGAGCACCCCCTTTCGCCCGGTCCGAAGACCGCCTCTACTAACCATGATATCCGATTTTGAAAACGTTATATGTTCTTATTCTGATTATTAGCCTAGAATTACTATGTTATGCACACAGCATACAAGTATAGACTAGATTGCCTAATTTGGAAATAAGCATTGCATATCCGTTCGTTTTGAAAAAAAGCTTTGGAATTTGCTACTCACAAGTAAGCTAAAACACGGATTTCAACGAGTTTTTCCAACTCAAACAATCCAACCTTCACCCACAGGCATTCAAACAGTTTATCACATAAGCAACTAGCCACATGGTAAACATGCTGTCATGTTAACATTCACACGCATGCGAGATGCTAAAGCATAGATACTTACATCGTACTCCGTGCCAAAACAATAAACTGGTTAGCAATCATGCATGTCCTAGTTCATGTTAAGTGGCTAATGCAACACATGCAAAGATGCAGTTTAGAGTAGGCTCGGCTAACCCTAAAATGGCATGTGAAATGCTACAATTATCACGTATTCGATTTGGAATTAAAAATACAATGCAGTTTGTATGATGTACCGAGCCTGGTGCATGTCAACAAATGCATGGGTGCACGCATGCATAGCATAAGGTATGCTAAAATAAACGTGCCCTAATACTAACCATTAAAAGCAGGTAAGTAAAAGGGAGAAGAAGTGGGGGTTGGAAGACATACTAACACTCACCCACACTTATTACAGATATGCCCTCGCTCGGAGGGACCGAAAGAATAATACAAATAATTAACTACGCAAGCTAATTAAATATTACAAATAGCCTAATTAGTTGACAAACTAACTAAACTAAGAAAAACAGTAAACCGCCTCGGGAGGAGAGCCAAATGCAGCACGTGCTCGGGTCTTGCTCGGAATTGCACTGCCATGCCTAGACTGCCTCTGTTTTCCCTGCTCTGCCTTTCTGAAAACTGCCAAAGTCTCAGAACTACTTCTCAAGGCACTGGAGGATACCACCGGCTGAGGGGAAACCACCGGCTGAAGTATGTGGTCACCGGCACAAAATGAACTCATCGGCTGATAATTTAATGCCGGCCGGCACTAAATGTTGCCGATCGGCACTGAATGTCTGCAGAACCTGCAACTCACAGCAGTAGAGGGCAAAATCTTGCATGGCAATACAATTCAAGCCATTTATGCACCAAACACACTCCTTATCATGTTGTGACTCAAAGGGGCATGTGCCTCGATTCTCGGCCACCAATCACGCATTCCCATGCATGATGGCCCAAAGGATCAAATGTGCACTTTCAATCTCAAATGCATGCAAACCAAACAAACCAAAATCCCAATCCCTATCACCAAATCAAGGGACAAGGAATGCATGTTGATGCAATGCAACCTAGTCATGTTAACTATCATGCAATATGAACAATGCAATGTACTTATGCAAAGCATACAAGCAAACATGAGGTAAGCTTGCAAGCAAGCAAATGATGGTCTTAAACATGACTTAGGCAACTCTAAATAGGCCTAAAATCAATGGCCAAAGTGCCCAAAATGAAGGCTAATCACGCATGCACACATGCACAGTTGAGGTACCAACTTAAGCATCAAGTGAGCAAGCTTTAAGCACACTTAAAGGAAGCTAAACATGGACAATTAGCATACATAGAAAGCTCTGAAAATCATGTTAGAATATGGTGCTCAACCAACCCAAATGAGACAACATTAGCATGCAACAAATGGCCCAAGCATCCAAGGCAAGCCAAAGGAGACCTAAACCATGGCTAAGCCAACCAAGCCTCACAAGGCCAAGAAGGCTTAAAACAGGTCTAAGGCAGCCTTAGACCATACAAATGGGACCTCCTAGATGGCATCTAAGTGGCTCTAGAGCAAGGCATACACAAAGGTCAAGGCATGAGGCATACAACATATGCATTCAAAGCTTCAAAGAGGCATGCAAGGCAATCAAACAAGCATGTCTAAGGACTGAAATTGCATGCTAAATGGTTCCAAACCATTGAAAGTAATGCAAACAAGGCATGCTACACATTTATGCACTTAAGGCCAACAAGCCAAACATGCAAAGGGGCTATACAATGCAAGCTAGGGTCGACCAAAATAACTATGGACAGACCTCATTCATGGCAAAATAAGCATACAAGCTTCACAAATGTAAGCCTAAAACATGCTAGAAACAAAGGCACACAACCTAAGACATGTTAAGGGATCACAAGGCATTACATGGCAACTATGCTAAGCATGCATAAGGACCAAAACCAACTCTTAGCAATGTTATATCATGGCATAATAAACATAAAATGCAGCCTAGACATGCTCAACACACATTCAAACAAAGGCTTCCTCAAGAGCCAAGACTTGTCCTTTTCAAGGACAACAAGGAGAGGGGGTGGCCCTCTCCTTCTTGGGACTTCAAGGCATCATCTACACCACTGAAATCCTTCAAGATTTCAGTGGTGAAGAGACCCAAACACCAAAATCCCGGAGCTCAACAAAAAGCACAAAAAAAGAGGCCTTTCAAGGCCTAAGAGGGGCCAAACTTCCCCAAAGCACAAAGCACCCTTAATAAACTATCAAGAGGACTAAAAAAAAGAACCTTTTTGTATTAAACACCAAGCGCAAAAACAGTTCAAAGATAGGTAAAAATGGAGTGCAAGAATGGGGTAAAAAAGGACTAGTGTCTTACCCTTGTAGACCTCTTCACCAAAGATGATGTTGTTGCTTCCTTAAGCTCTAATCTAGCCAAAAACTTTAAGAACAACCTCTTGGAACCTCAGTAGCCAAGGGAAGGTGAAACACTAGGTGCTTGTGTGCAATAATGTGGACTAAAGCACCTAGTGTACAAACAAGAGAGCAAAAGAGAGATAGGATAGATATAGAACTCAAACCCTAAAACCAGAGCTTCTCTGAGGTCTTTTCTCTCTAAAATGTCTAACTCTCCAACCCTTGAGCCAAGAGGAGGAAGGGTTCTCTTATAGGCTATCAAACTTACAAGTTAAGCCACCAAGAAGCTCATCCCTCCATACATGTGTATGGAGGGAAAGAAGATGCAAGACAGCTGCCTTAAAATATCTCAAAAAGCAACTGAACAGTAGTCGGCTGGGCAAAAATGTCATTTTGCCAAAAAAGAGTGCCGACCGGCAATATACATTGCCGGTGGCAACACAAAACCAGTCGGTGGCCTCTAGCCACTGCCGGTGGTGCAAGGGGATGTCTCACAAGGCATCCTCTGCCTTTCCAAGGCAAAACACAAGTGTTTGGTGTAAAACCAGACACAAACAGTCGAGTTCGGAGATCCTGAGGCAAGGCGCGTAGCCGAGAACTTCGGGAACTCCAAACGAACACAAACATGGATGATCACCGGGTGTTCAAATGGTGACGTCCAGGTCTTGAGGACGGTCAAAAATGGGGTGTCTACACAAGCATGAAGGAATCTATTGAGCAAAGATCGCAATTCAGTATTACAAAAATCAAGTTTCATGTACTTGTGAATACTAGTAGACATAGCATCAGTACCCTCAGTGTAAAGTGCAATCCCCATAACTAGTTAACTGTCCACTATAATAGCCCAGTGTAACTCATAATAACACCCAACATATACAGAAAATCTAAACTATTGCAACCAAGATTCTCAATTTTTTTTTTTCAAAGACTGTGCAATGTTCTGATCCATTAAGCTTTCTAATCAACCCATGTAACAAGCATTGGGCCAATGACTCCCAAACCAGATGGTTTTAGGGCACTAGGTGTGAAGACACCCCTACGGGCTTAATAACTCTAGCTGAAAAGGCTATGAATCCGAACAAGTCATTTTCTTTATTTTTCCTTAACTGTGCAATGTCTAGGTCCCTTAAGCTTTCTAATTAACCCATGTAGTAAGCATTGGGCCAATAACTCCCAAACCAGACGGTTTTAAGGCACTAGGTGTAGAGACACCCTTACGAGCTTAATAACTCGAGTTAAAGAGGTTACGAGATAGGACCGAAATTTATCTAAGGCAAACACCACCGCTAGTAACTCTTTCTAGGAGGTAATGTAATTTAATTATGCATTCGAGAGAATGCGACTAGCATAATCGATAGCATAGGGTGCTCTATTCACCCTTTGGCCCAACACAGCCCTGACAACATAGTCCAAGGCATCACACATTATTTCAAATGGGAACGACTAATCTGGTGATTTCATGATTGGGGCGGTAGTAAGGGCCGCTTGAAGTGTTACAAAAGCTTTCAAACATACATCATCAAAGATAAAAGGTGCATCCTTAATAGGTAAACTACACAAAGGACAAGATATTTTGCTAAAGTCTTTGATGAACCAATGGTAAAAACCTACATACCCTAGGAAAGATCAAACTTGATGCACAAAAGTGGGTAGAGGAAGGCCTACAATGAGGTTGACTCTCCCCTCTCTGTACTCTGCATTTCTCTCTGAAAATCACAATCACAACAAAGATAAACAGATCTCATCAACAAACAGCAATAACCTTTAGGCTCCGTTTGATTTCTGAGAAAATGGATAAATCAAAACAAGGGAAAAGAAAAGCTTTAAAACCCTAATCTTTCCCCCCCAAAGTTCCACTAAACTGAACCTAACCCAAGTATTCGACTCAAATTTTTTTTTTTCAAACCCAATTCTAGTTTATTAAAGAAAATTACAAAAGAACATAAGAGATTCAAAGATTTCATTTTCTCCCTTAATTTTTCTCAGGAAACAAACAAGATCTATGAGAAAGAAAACCTATTCTTGGATCGACAGATTATCGAGGTCATTGGTAAGCTGTTGACCCTCAATCTCGACGACGACTGCATTCATGTTGATATATATATATATAGCTCAAATGACAAAACAAAGAATCAGAGAGAAAAAAGCAAAGGCTCTACAACTGAAAGCTTTTTAGAGAGAGCATGGTTTTAAAACCCGGACCGGACCGGCCGGTTCAACCGGTTGGACCGGCCGGTTCAACCGGTTGAACCGGTGACCGGATGGGGTTCCGGTCCGGTTAGCCCTCTTAAACCGGCCAATTGCAAAAACCGGCCTATTTTTTGAAAACCGGTGAACCGGTTGACCCGGTCACGGGTTGATCGAACCGGTCCGGCTGTTTTTTTTTTTCTTTCTTTCTTTCTTTCTTATTTTATATATATATATATATTATATATAAAATATAAGAATATAAGAAAATTTTAATTTGAAACTCTTTTTTAAGGGTCTCCTCTTGTGAGGAATCCCATTAAGAGCTTTGATGAAATTATTGTGAAAGTCTTCACCTATTTATAAGAAAAAAATTCTTTCAAAAAGACTCAAGAAATCCATGTGGGACTCAATTAAATGTATTGGAGGGAATATTGAAATTTTGATATCCCTCCAAAATTTTTGCTCTCCTTTCAATCAAATTATTTGAATTAAAATCATATGGAGGGAATATTAAATATTTGATTTCATCTTCCAAAATTGAAATTAATAATATTTCAAAATATATTATTATATTTTTCAGTAAAAAAATATTAGGACAAATATTTAAGATAATTTAATATTTTTAATATTTTTAATTTATAATTTTATTACTTATATTTTTATTTAAATATAATTTTAATATATTTATTACGTCACGGTTCGATTCCGGTTCAACCCGACGGTTGAACCGGTGACCCGTCCACCCAATCCTTTTTCCGATTCGTTCACCGGTCCGATTTTTAAAACATTGAGAGAGAGAAAGAGAGAGAAGTTAGTAGAGACAGAGAGAGGTTTGGAGAGAGTCTCTATCGAATAATGCTTTGAGAGAGCATGCCTGCAGGTTTTGGGAATTGTGCAGTTAACCGATGACCGGGGGGAC
Organism: Camellia japonica; assembly: GCA_030407325.1. Lineage (NCBI taxonomy): Eukaryota > Viridiplantae > Streptophyta > Magnoliopsida > Ericales > Theaceae > Camellia > Camellia japonica. Next base: position 170,630,750 of record JAPPVO010000016.1, read on the forward strand.
AACCGGCCGGACGTACGGTCGGTCGTCCGATGGGTCTCACCCCCAACGTTCCCGCACAGTAAACTGGTGAAAGCTGGCCAAGTCCTCAATTTGGTGAAAGATTTGGGATGTTCTCAATTTGATACAGGTTTGAAGAAACCATTAGAAACTAAAAAAGTATACTTTTTCACCAAATTTAAATTTGGTGATGGATTTGGTTAAACGTTGGAGATGGCCTAATTCAGTATGGTTTGAGGATGTGATATAAGAGGAAAAAAAAATTGAAAATCTACATAAAAAAAAAAATAAAATAATTGGAAATCAATATTAATTAGTAATGAATCAAACGCATACAAGAAAGATGGGTAGGCTACACAATTAAAATGGGAAATTTAGCCAAATTTGTTTCATTGGACCCATATTTGGTAAAAATGACAGTCCAATTTATTTTGTTTCATAAATCTCCTAAGGAGAAAACACATAAATGAGTAAGGACAAAGTAAAATATCTTCTTCTTTTTTTTCCTTCTTAGACAATATTGCCAGAGTAACATGTTACTATGAATCAAAGTAATATGTTACTGTCAAACAGAGTAACATATTACTGTTACTGTTTACATCAATTTTTTTAAGAATTTCATAGTCAACATAGATCTTATTTGATAGATTTTGATGAGAAATTTTTTAAAATACTAATTTTATTAAAAATCGACATCTACATCAAAAGTAGTATTATTTGAAAGTTTAATATTTTGATAATAATGGTATGTGTTGGATTTTTCAAGAAATTTTTTTTATGCTTGTACTTAATGCATTAAAATTTTATTATGAAGAAGTTTTGATCAAATTCCCCATTAAAATTAGGAGCACCCCAATCAATAATTTGGGAGTAAGGCATCAACTTGTATTTTTGGATTTTTAAATTCTTTTTTTAGGTACAACAAGAATAAAATAAAAGCTAAGCCCCCTCCCTAAAGAGGCCTATCAAGTTTGCAACAAGGTAGCTCTGAATTTCCATTGGTCGTTCATTGACCACCAAAGTGTCTTCAGGTTGCTCCATTCCAAATTTGGCCAAAGTATCGGCACACAAGTTCCCCTCTTTGTAGATGTGGTGTATGGTGTATTCACACCCTCTGAAAAGAATTTTTAAATCCTCCAAAAGTCCCTTATAAGGGAATTTTTCATCCGTGTCGTCCTCCATCAATTGCACTACTTGTTTTGCATCAATTTCAATGATCACCCCATGCATGCCCTTTTGAAGAATCACTGTCAGTCCTTTGTAGAGAGCCCACAATTTTGCCTCCAAGCTTGTTCCACTGTTAATCCTTTCGTAGTAGCCACACACCTAAGCGCCTCTTTCATCTCTGAAGACTCCTCCAAAACCTCCTCCACCTCCCAATTTCCTGCTGCCATCAACATTTAACTTGATTTTCCTTACAGGTGGTAAAATCCACTCTATCAGTCTAAAAGTAGACCTGGGATTAGTAATGGACATATTAAAAGCCAAGTCAATATCTTTAGAATAATCAAGAATAAATTTAACGCTATCCTAGCAACTACATAACTCTTTCTCAAAAATAAAAACATTCCTATTTTTCCAAATTTTCCATAAAGTTATAATGAAGACAGAAGACCAAGTAGCCTGCTCATTAAAATGTTTTTTATTTTTGGAATTAGACAAAAGCCAATCATGCCAAGATTTGCTAAGCATATCTCTGCACCAGGTTCTACCACATAAAGCCAACCACACTTCTTTGGCTTTGTAGCAGTGTCTGAAAAGATTATCCAAATCTTCCACCCCACAACAGCTCGGAAATGTAGGAACATAAGTTAAACCCCTTTTCATTCTCATTTGGTTAGCTAGTAGTTTCCCATAAGTTAAACTCCTCTTCATTCTCAACATGATATTTTATAGGCATATAGTACTTGACAAGTTTTACACAGTGAACAGTTCGAAGTATCGAAATGGGACCCATGGTGGGCCCCCACAAGCCCAATAGTACCCATTGGATTGGAGCGAAGCCCAACCCAAATTATAAATATGTGGGTGATTTTATTTACACGCCACTAATACTCTCTGTGGGGACATAATTTTTGAATGACAATGCGTGGCTGAGGTGACACCGAAGTGTCAGCCGAGGTGTCACGTGTCTTGGTCATGACACCGAGATGATCTCGGCTAAGTCGAGGTTATCTGCGAAGAAACCGGAATCCGAGATAAGCGGATAAGAGACAAGAGTCCTAGAATGGGAGATGACTTCAGTTTGGATAAAGATAAGACTCTTAGAAAGTTTATCCCAATCCTATTGGGAGTCCAAGATTAGCAGTAATCCTAAGTCCATCGAAGCTAGGCTTCTATTGGGATTATGTAAGTGTTGGCTATAAAAGAGAGGCACCCCCATGGGTCTAAGGTATGCTTTTTATGTTCTGTCTAGTGAGTTAAGCACTATTGGTTATCTTTGAGAGATATTTGATTATTGACTTGAGCGTCGGAGTGCCCCCGGGTGGACGAACTATCACCGGATTCTTATCTTTCGGTGACAGGTTGTTCGGGCTTAATCTATTCTCCTGGTGCTCTCCAGCTGAGTTCTGCCTTTGGTTGTGAGGTCGGAAATCAATACCCACAATTTGGCACCGTCTGTGGGAAAGAAAGGAGAATAGATGGCCAACGACGGATAGAAAGAGAAGGTTGGGGACGACACCCCTACTGAGAGTGGGAAACATATTGACCTTGACGTTGAAGAAGACAACAGCAACGAAGAGACTCGTGATAAGAATCACGGAGGAAAGGACGTCGGCCAAGAGGGCGGCGTACCGAAGAAATCGGACCGGAGCGGGTATTATAATGAGGATGACCTCGAGGTATGGAAAGATAGATGCCTGCGGAGGGACGACGAAATGAAGGGAATGGCGGACAAATTGGTGGACCTGCAAACGGTCGTCAATTTCATGATGCAGAACAACGTCATGCAACCACCATTCCCGCTACAAGATACGCCGATTCCAGCAGCCAAGAAAGGTGCCCAGAAAGGGGGGCAGAAAACGGTTCCTACAGTCCCTCAACATGGCGGGACCAAGGGACATTCTCACCGGCCTTCGCGGGAGGTCGGGCAATGAGAATCCCAGAAGACACGTCGAACAAAAGAAACCTGCACCAAAGAACATCGAGATGTTCAGGGGAAGGAACTCTGTTTCGACACGACCAATGGAGGGAGGTCCAAAAGGACTCACAATGACACTAGAAGTAGTGCACCAAAGAGGCTGAAATCCAGAGATAGCCGAGCTCCTGGACGAACCAAGGAGGATCTGAGGGATTATCTCCAGAGAAAGCGACAAGATGCCGAGGTGACCTCTCCGGTCAAGCCGAGGACACCATTCTCGGTAGAGTTGGACAAATTTGAGGCCCCGAAAAGGTTCCACATGCTGAGATTCTAGATATATGACGGTAAGTCGAACCCAAACTTTCACATCGGCTTATACCTGAACTCGATGGCATTATACACCAGGAACAAGCCATTGCTCTGCAAGGTGTTACCCTTGTCCTTTAGGAAAATTACATCAGACTGGTTTCACAAGTTGCCGAAAGGAACTGTGAAAACCTGGGAAGGCCAGGCCGAGTGTAGACGTCCGCGTGGGACCCCGCGCTACAGTTCGGACTCCCTTTTTGTGTTGCGGTTCTAAATCTGGAACCAAAGAGTCCACCTCTGGCAATCGTTTTGAGAAAAACAGATTTTGAAAAGTAGTGCCAAACATGGACTGCTTTGCCAGATTACAAAGTCGCCACCTAAATATTTTTAAAATGGGGAAATTTAGGAAACCCTGACTCGGTGCCAAAGGCCACGTGTCCGTCATTACCAAAGTGTCTTGGCTCGGGAGCTTGGGTACGATCGGGGAAGGTCAGTTATGAGCACCCCTTTCGCCCGGTCCGAAAACCGCCTCTACTAACCATGATATCCGATTTTGAAAACATTACATGTTCTTATTCCAGTTATTAGCCTAGAATTACTATGTTATGCGCACAGCAAACAAGTATAGACTAGATCGCCTAATTTGGAAACAAGCATTGCATATCCATTTGTTTTGAAAAATGCTTTGGAATTTGCTACTCGCAAGTAGGCTAAAACACGGATTCCAATGAGTTTTTCCAACTCAAGCAATCCAACCTTCACCCACAGGCATTCAAGCAGTTATATCACATAAGCAGCTAGCCTCATGGTAATCATGCTGTTATGGCAACATTCACACGCATGCGAGGATGCTAAAGCATAAAACTCACCTAGTACTCCAAGCCAAAACAGAAGCTTATTAGAAATCCATGCATGGACCTAAGCATACTGAAATGTCTAATGCAACATATGCAAAGATGTAATCTAGGCAGACTCGGCTATCCTAGACATGGCATGTGAAATGCTACAACTATCACGTATTCAATTTGGAATTGAAAATACGATGCAGTTTGTATGATGTGCCGAGCCCGATGCATGTCAACAAATGCATGGATGCACGCATGCATAGCATAAGGTATGCTAAAATAAATATGCCCTAATCTACCATCATAAGCAGGTAATAAAAGGGAGAAAGAAGTGGGGGTTGGAAGACATGCACACCACTCACACACACTTATTACAGATTCGCCCTCACTCGGAGGGACCAAAATAATAATACAGTCCAAGAAAAATAAACGAATAAATAAATTATTACAGAATTCTAGCTACCAAATTAAACCAAATGAATAAAGGAAAAGGGGCCTCAGCCCTGCCTCGGGATGCGCGAATGATGCATGCTCGATCCAACTTGCCGGAAAGCCCACACCGCACCACTGCTGCCTCTGTTTCACTGTCCTGCCTCCCTGGAAAATTGCCAGAGTCCCAGAACACCTTCCAAATTCACTGCAGTGCACCACCGGCTAGAGGAAATAACCACCGGCTGCTGGGGAGCTTATCGGCACAAAAAAGATTGCCGGTCGGCACTAAAGAGTGCCGGTCGGCACTAAATTCCTGCAGGAGACAGTTTTGACAGCAAACAGCAAACCAACAGTGCATAGCATAAAATTTCTAGGCAAATGTATGCATGGACACACTCCCTATCATGCAATGGACTCAAGGGAGCATGGCCCTCGACCCCCGGGCCATCAATCACGCATTTCAATGCATGATGGCCCGAAAGCCAAGTTAGCAACTTTGATATCAAATGAAATGCATACAAACAAATAAGAGGCCCAACCTCTATCATGGTGATTCAGGAGGCAAGACATGCATGCCAAATGCAACCTAAACATGTGAACTAAACATGCAACATGAACATAGAGGCAAGTATACAAACATGCAATATGTATTAGGCACACAACCTAAACTAACAAGTATGGCATGCAACAAATACAATGGTGGTCTTAAACTAACACGGGTAACTCGCAAGCATGCCAAAATCAGCGGCCATGAGATGAAAATGAGATGCCTCGAAATGCGTGCGTACGGGCACGCAAACCGAGGAGATGGCATACGCAATGCAATGGGACTAAAATGGCATATGTAATGCAATAGGGACTTATACTAACATGAGTGGACCTCAGCCACACTCACATAAGAGGCCGTGAGATGAAAATGAAGTGCCTCGAATGCGTGCGCACGGGCACGCAAACCGAGGCAATGGCGTAAAGGCATGAAATGGCATGGCAAATGATATGCAAACATGCTAATGGAATTTCAGTAGCTAAATGAGGGGCGAAACAGCCCCGAATCATGGCCAAAGTACACCCGATGCACGGAATAGTCCCGAAACATGAATTTTAGCACCCGAAATGGCCTATAGCTATGCCAAATATGCAAGATATGACATGAAGTATGAAGACAGCAACTAGACAGTCCCAAAACAAGCATGTTCATAGTACAAAGCATGGCAAGCAGCAAGCACAAGTGGGACTAACATGGCATGCAAAAAATGGCTCCTCAAGGGAGGCAATGAGGCAAGTGATAGATACAATGCTCAAACAGAAAAATGTCCTTCTACAACACTGAATAGGGACCAAAAATATGAACATTTACAGTAGATAACAAGTCCCAAAACAGTATGCACACATACTCAAAATGCAATGCAAGATTAAGGCCCACAAAGGGGTATAACATGAAGTACCAAAAGGATGCACCAAACAGCCAAACACCCTTCATGAGACATGTAGAGGGGGTCAAACTAAGACCCTTTTCAGGCCTGTCAAAGACCCAAAAACAGAAGCATGGTAGGCTAACAAAGCATGCAAAAATGGGGGCCAAAGAGGGGGTATAATGGTAAGTACTACATGGAGACCCCCAGTGTTGAGCCCTTATTCAATGTTGAATAAGGGCTCAAAACAAGCAACTTTGTAGTTTACACATCAAAGCTCAAAAATACATGCAACTATGGCTTAGATATGAACCAAGAAATGCTAGTTTGAGGGAAATAGACACTTACCCTTGAAGACCAATGAACCAGCAGGTTTTGATCCAAGAAAATGAACTCCTAGCCTCTGCAAATGACCTCCAATGTGCTGGAAATGGAGTGGTGGTGGTGGTGCTAGGTGGGTGGTGAAGAAATAGCCCAAGATCAAGGGTGTTTGGAGGTGGAATGAGAGAGATATATTGAGAGATGGAGGGATGTATATGTATATATCAGATATATACATATATTTCTCTGGTTTTTTGTTCCAAAGTCTCCAACCTTTTGCAATGGAGGGGGGGCTCCTTTTATAGAGCAAAGAAATGGCATAAAGCTTGTCCAAGAAGCTATACAAAGGGTCAAAGGGACCAAGGCTTATTCAAGAAGCTTGGACAGCTGGTAGGCTTCTTGAGGAAGCCAAGACAAGGGGTCAAGGCTTCCTCAAGAAGCCTTGAGCAAAGGGTGCACCAAAAGGGGTAAAGGCTCCAAAATAGGCACACTTATGCACGTGGAGCTGGTTCTGTGCATCCCAGCTGGCACAGCTGGCATGCACCAGGCTTGGGGGGTCAAAGGGTCAGGTCGGCCATAAAAGAGGTCATCGGCACAATATATTGCCGGTCGGCACAATATAGTGCCGACCTGCACTTTATTCTGGCCGGTCGGACAAATAGAGTGCCGATGGGTGGCCGGTGAGGTCAAAAAGTGCCGGTGGATGGCCAAATTGAAGCCCCGGAAGTTAGCTTTCCAATGGCGCAAACCTTGCATCAAAATTCCTCCTGTGCAAAAAGTTATGCCCTTTTCCGTGAAGCCGCGCAGACTCGATCCAACCGGGATGATGCCCAGCTTCAACCCATCATATCTCCTCCACCCTGACTGGGCTCTAGGAGATTCTTGAACCAAAAATGAAGCCCCGGAAGTCTTCTTTCCAATGGTAGTGGCCTCATAGCTAAATTCCAAGTATGCAATTGAATAAGCCTGATTCAGCGAGAGCCGCTCGACTTTCTTCTACCCGGATTCATGGCGAACTTCTCTCCAACCTATTTTCTCCCCTCCTCTCCTCTTTTCTTCAACTCCAAACCCCTAAACAAAGTGTTTTTGAACGGTTTGCTCTCTCCTTGTCGAAGAAACTGAACCTGTGCCCTGCATATCTCTCAACACCGAGCAAACCATCATAATGCCCAAGTCTTGAGGGCGGTCAAAAATGGGTGTCTACAACGAGCTGTTCGTGGCCAGGTTGTGACAAACAACTACAGCCATTGAGGTGGACCCCTGATGGCCTTGAGATCAGTGAGGATGAAAGCCTTAGGGCTTATGCCAAGAGGTATTACGAGGTGTTCACCGAATACCATGATGCAACCAAGAGGTGGCAGTCGTGTCCTTTAAGAACGGCCTGAAAGATGACTATCTGCTATGAAAATTATTAGCAAAGACACTGCCAAAGAGTATGGAGGAACTAATGGCCAGAATAGAGAAGTATGCAAGGGCCGAGGAAGACACGCCAGGGACAAAGGCGTCAACACAAGAAAAGAGAAACGGCTCGCCGAAGTGAGGCCAGGGTAACACTGGATACAGCAAGCAAGAGATAGGATTAAGGGCTGCACAGACAGTCATAACTGATCCCTCCAACCTAAGTGAGCTGATCCCAGATTCCAGAAGACAAGATCTCGGCCTAGATGATTAAGTCCGAGAAGAGAAAAGTTCAGCCTAAGTTAAAGACTTTTTATATAAGGTCCACAAAGGAGTAGGTGGAAGCCATGCAGGGGGCAGATCCCTTGCCCATAGAGCAATATCGTAGGGATTCTTTTGGCCTTACATGCAAAAGGAAGCTGAAGCCTATGGAAAAAGCGTGAAAATGTTGTTGAAATCCACCTGCAACGTGCGAGAGAATAGCAATTCAGCTAGGGGCATACCAACAACAACTTGTTAGGGCTTACAACAAGAAGGTTAGCCCAAGAGAGCTCAAGGTTAGGGACCTCATCTTGAGAAAGGTTGTCGGCAATAAGAAGGATAATAAGGAGGCCAAACTTGGCCCAAATAGAATTATCTCGGTTGTCGGCAATGGGGCATATCGGCTGAAGTAATAATAAAGTGCAAGTTTGATTTTTGTGAATTTGAAATCTGTGCGATAGGACCGACCAGTCCTATGACGATGTTTCTGATTCAAACATGACGAATAACTTAGACTTATTATATGGCAGAATTCCTACTTGCATATAATAGAGTTGAACTAAGTTGGCGATGTTTCTGATTGAACATGACGAATAACTTAGACCTATTATATGGCAGAGTTCCTACTTGCATATAATAGAGTTGAACTAAGTTGGTGATGTTTCTGATTAAAACATGACGAATAACTTAGACTTATTATTGGCAGAGTTCCTACTTGCATATAATAGAGTTGAACTAAGTTGGAGATGTTTCTGATTGAAACATGACGAATAACTTAGACCTATTATATGCAGAGTTTCTACTTGCATATAATAGAGTTGAATTAAGTTGAATTAACCTGTACTTGCCATATTGGCAGAGTCAAACACAGATTGAAACTAAGTGCACTTGGGTAAGATTAACAGAAGAACCAAGGTTGAGAACATCAGCTAGTCTTTGTGTTAAATACAGACTTCGGCAACGAGGTCAGAGCCACATGCTTAATGAGAAACCAAGTGGAACTTAAGTTCACATTAGAGGGCAGAGGGCTGGAGAATGATGCTTGGGAGTTGGAATTTTCAAGCCAAGATCGGTTTAACACTTGTTGAAATTTTTAAGGAAAATTTACAAGTTGAAGTTAAACTGAGGTCATGTTTAACAGTTGTTGAAATTGTATGAAAAATTTACAAGTTGAAGTGAATCCGAGATTTTGTTAAAGGAAGATTGGTTTAAACACATATTGAAATTTTTAAGAAAAATTTACAAGTTAAGCCAAGGTTGTATTGAAAAGAAGTACCTATGTACTTGTCGAAATAAACTGATAGTGGTTTAACTGAGGTATTCCACCCCGAGGAGGTTGCACAGTTAAGGTGTACATTGAAGACATGCAAATTATTCTAAGTATAGAATCATGCAAGAGTAAAAAGAAGACAAACATTCAAAGCACTTGAAAGGGAAAAAGTTGTATAAACATTCATATAAGGAAAGAAGGCACCTCGGCCTGACCATTGAAGAATGATTGTTTAGATTACAAAAATGGCATGTTGGCCAAATTAAAGCTTACATTGTTCAAAAAGTAAGAAAAAAGTACAAGTACAAAGAACACAGACTGATAAAGGAGGAAATAGTGACTCACCGAAGAAAAATGAAACCGGTGTTGAGTACGCCGGAGTCAGATGATGGCAGCAAACGGAAAGGATGCAAATCTCGCCGGTGGAGGTGAACGGCGGTTGATTGCAGAGAGCTTTAAAGCTTGAAGTAATAGGAGGATCAGAGAAAGTTAGAGAGAGAAGCTTGCACGAAGACAAAGATGTAAAAGTGAAAAGACGGAGAGAGAGAAGTGATTTTGATCAAACACACAAATGGCGAAAAAACATTTAGTATGCCTAGGACGACGTTTGTCAGAAAGCGCACGCAAGTGCGATGCGACTTAATGGCGTGTGTCAAGCACGGCTCAGTAGGGGAAAGACGCGTGGAAAAAACGGTTGAGTTACTGCACGTGACAGCTCATACGCGTGATGAAACTCTTGGAGTTCTTAATTTAATAGAGCAGGACCTCGGCTAGGAGGACGATCTCGGTTGTGAAACTTGAACAAAACTTGGTTTTTTGGTTCTAAGGCATTGATGAAAACAGACTAAGTCTTGGTCATATTTGAGCCGACGAATGATGACCTCGGTAATTAAGGATAAAGCGAACTTAGCTGATATGCTAAATGAAAGGAATGATATAGGTTCCATCACCTCAGGATACCGAGGTAATAGAACCTGGGGGGTAGTTGTGGGGACATAATTTTTGAATGAACACACGTGGCCGAGGTGACACCGAAGTGTCAGCTGAGGTGTCACGTGTCTTAGTCATGACACTAAGATGATCTCGGCTAGGCCGAGGTTATCTACAAGGAAACCGGAATCCGGGATAAGCAGATAAGGGACAAGAGTCCTAGAATGGGAGAGTACTTCAGTTTGGATAAAGATAAAACTCTTAGAGAGTTTATCCCAATCCTACTGGGAGTCCAAAATTAGTAGTAATCCTAAGTCCATTGAAGCTAGGCTTTTATTAGGATTAGATAAGTGTTGGCTATAAAAGAGAGACACCCCCATGGGTCTAAAGTATGTTTTTTATGTTCTGTCTAGTGAGTTAAGCACTATTAGTTATCTTTGAGAGATATTTGATTACTGACTTGAGCGTCGGAGTGCCCTTGGGTGGATGAACCACCGCTAGATTCTTATCTTTCTGTGACAAGTTGTTCGGGCTTAATCTATTCTGCCGGTGCTCTCTAGCTGAGTTTCCCCTTTCGTTGTGTGATCGGAAATTAACACCCACACCCTCAGTACACAGCATTACTTAATACACACACAAAATAATTTTTAGGGTTTAAAAATATATTAGTTCACACCTTAACTTTCTATTACTAACCCTATATTAACACACACCACTGACTATTTGAATACACACCATTACACACATCAAAAACTCTTCATTTTTACCACTACACACAACAAAAACCCCCCACAATCCTCATAACAGACTAACAGAGACCATATTTGTCGGTCTTGATCTCGATCGCTGGCAGAGGTTTCACTGAACCTCCATCTTCACCATTGTTGATCTCCATAGTTGGTGTTGAACTCTCGTCGTGTCACATCTTGTCGTCTTGTCATTTCATATCACTGACGGAGTCGGCTTTCGTCTTTGTCGGTGTTTATTTTCATTATCAGTCTTGAACTCTCGTCTCTCGTCATTGTTTCAAATTCATCAAATTAATCATGTTCGTAAGTACAGAGTTAAACAAACTTAATGTGTTCAAAAATTTATATCTGAAAAATGAATAAAAATTTAATTTATTTTAACTAAACTAACTTAAAATGTTCATTTTTATATGTATGAACATTTAATATTTAGTCAATCTTAATAATTTGAGCAAAATTATTTTGTTCAAATATAAATAATCGAACATTGTGTAAAAATTCAACTCTAGTTATCTGAACACAACAAACAAACTCATTTTTCAAGCATATGAACAAGATAAATAAATAAATAAATAAATAAAAACTAAATCATAAACTAACTTTTTCAATGTTCAAATCAATATTTTTAATGTTTATATCGAAACCAACTATCTCAGTATCATTCATAATGTACAAAATTTCAAAATTAATTGATTTCAATATTGTTAAACCCTAAATCTTCAAAGCCAATAATGTTTTGAGTTTGAAAAATAAGTATAATGGAGAAGAGAATAAAGTGAGTTAATTGATAATGAATGATTTCATAAATGTATGTTAATGGTGAAGATGGTGAAAAAATATAATGTTTATATGTTAAAACCCTAAACCCTATAGAAATGATGGTTTATGAAGAGTATTTTGTATTTTTAAATATAAAATGTTTGAATGGGTAAAATACACCCCATGTTGTCCTCTTAATGGTCATTTCATTGGAGGAAATTATTGGAATATAAATTTAATCTATTAATGGTGTGTATTGAGAGTATTAGTGGTGTGTAAATAGAATCACCGTAAACATGTCTTGCTAGAGACTAAAATATCATTTTTTTTTTCTAATTTTCTCTATTTCAACATTATATATTTTTTATTATAGAGTTTTTTTTTTAAAATATTTTTTTATCATAAAACTGAATGCATTTATTTATAAATGAAATTTTGTGGGTTTTTTTAAAATTTTTTAAATTTCCATATTTGTATAACAATTATAAAAAATTATAACGCCCTGTATTTTTTTTAGATTCATTTTCCTTTATTTTTTTAATTTATAGATTCATTTTCCTTATACCATATAATTTAATTATGATTGAAAATTTATTTTCCTTACACCATATAATTTTTAATTCTGATTGAAAAAGGAGGGCATTTAAAAATTAAAAAAATGAAATTTTATTTAAAAATGAATGCATTTAGTTTCATGATTAAAAAATATTTTTTTTAAAAAAAATTCCATTATGAAAAGTATATAATGTTCAAATAGAGAGAATTGAAAAAAAAGTATTTTAGTCTCTAAAAAAATATATTTGTAACTTTTCCTATTTTCTATGATAATGGAGGTGGTTAAGATTATTTAGGCCAAGTTTGGGAACACCCCAAAAAGTCAAAAAGTCAAAAAGTTACTCAAAAAGTTAAAAAGTTATCACTATTCACCAAAAGTCAACAATTACGGCTACACAATTCCCAATTCTAATTTTCCCCTACAAACCAATTTTTACAATTTTTTATTACACATTTTTCCATAAAAAGTCAAAAAGTTAACCCAAACATTCATATTTTCAACCTCAACTTTTTAGTCTAAAAAGACAAAAAGTGCACTTATTTAGGACACCCCAAACAATTCTATTAATTCGTCAAATTTTGAATTAACGTTTTAACAATTATGACTTTTATGATGTATTAATAATATTTTTTAAATTATAAAATTTAAAATGAAGGAACTACAATAAATTATATTATTTTATATGAAAATTTTACTCAAAATTTGATTTATATATCATTACTTTTAATTTTTAATGTGTTAAGATTCTTCTAATAGGTGAGCCTTGGAGGGGCCATTCCTTCACAATTTACAAACAAAAATCAAACCAGTACAACATTAATTAGTTGAGTTTTTATAAATTTTGCAGGGACCACAGCCCTCTAGTTCTTCCCCTTGTGCCTGCGAGTTATTATCAATACAAAACAGAATTTGAAGACTGAATTTTGCTAATCCAAGAAGAAAAAAGAAAAGTAAATCAACAATAGGAAGAAAAGTCCTGCTCACAAGCTTGAATTTACAGTAGAACTGACAAGTGACAGCATCAATATCGATTTAAGAAAATCAACTAAGACGAACTTAGTTGAATAGAACTCTTACACCTCACTACATAGATAGGTTTGACAACCGCTCTCTCTTTCTCAAGTGACAATTTTCAAAAAAGGAAATGGATTCAAGAAAAACCACAAATGAAATTAAGTAGATATCTTTTGTCTCTTACATAATTCAATAATATAGTTTCAGTATCGGAATGCGAGATTTCTTATTCCTTAGATTTCTCATTGGATGATGATACTGCTACTATACCAATAGTTGCTTGTCAAATAGAAGCATAGAGCTCAAGAACAAGAGAGAACCACTTGAAACCATAGCTCCATTTATCAGTCAAAGGACATTTAGGAAGCCAATACCATTTATGATTGTGTCGGACCGTTGTAGGAACTAACTGGAACTAATGTCAGGACAGTTTAAGATCGTGCTGGACCGTTGTAGAAGAATTGGATGTTGAACCAACAAATGCGACACATGTAACTTACGACGTGGTGCTGAACGATAATGGCAACAAATGACATTGTGTGCTAGGGGGCGACTTGGGTGGTGCGCCAGAAAGGACAACTTTGGTGATGCGCCAAGGGGCGGCTTGGATGATAAGTCAAAGAGAGCGGCTTAGGTTGTGCGCCAGAGGAAGCAGCTTAAATGGTGAGCCAAGGGGACGGCTTGGATTGCATGCCAAAGCAGGCGATTTAGGTGGTGTGCCAAGGAGGGCGGCTTGGGTGATGCGTCAAGGAGGATGACTTAGGTAGTGCGCCAAGGGAGCGACTTGAGTGGTTTGCATGGTGTATAACCATACTCACTATGATATAGATATAATACCCCCTTCAAACACAAATTAGTTTGACGATAAAAACCTATTTGAAGTTGAAGCAGAGGGAAAGACAAAATAGAATAGAAGTACGTGCGCGCGCGCGCACACACACACACAAAAAAGGATTGTGAGAAAAAAAATATATGATAGAGATATTTGAGGTAAGAATAAATTAGCGAACAGAGGAAGAGATCACCACGAAACGATACTGAAAGAAAAATATGATAGCAGAATGGTTTAAGGTCCGGTGGGCGGCCAAAGCAAGGTTGCCTCCCGCCAGTAAGGCAAAGAATACCAAGAGTTTAACCTATAACTCTAATGCCATGTTACAATATCTAAGAGAGAGAGAAATTTGTATTACATTGAATGTTGTAACAATGTATATAAGATTCCTGTATATAGGAGAACAGAAACCTAAGTATGGTAATAAATATAATATGGTATATATGATAAACAGAATATATAAATATTATATTTAACAGAAACGAAAGAACTACAATAAATCATATTATTTCATATGAAAAATTTATACAAAAATTGATTTATATATCATTATTTTTAATTTTTAATGTGTTAAGATTCTTCTAATAGGTGAGCCTTGGTGGGGCCATTCCTTCACAATTTATGAACAAAAATCAAACGAGTACAACATTAGTTGATTTTTATAAACCACAGCCCTCTAGTTCTTCCCCTCGTGCCCGCGAGTTATTATTATCAATACAAAACAGAATTTGAAGACCAAAAAGAAAAAAGAGAAAGAAAAGTAAATCAACAATATGAAGAAAAGTCCAGTTCACAGGCTTGAATCTACAGTAGAACTGATAAGTAATAGCAATATCGATTTAAGAAAATCAACTAAGACGAACTTAGTTGAATAGAACTCGTACACGTCATTACATAGATAGTATCGACATCCGGTCTCTCTTTCTCACAATTTTTTTTTTTAAAAAAAAGATTGATTCAAGAAAAATTACAAATGAAATTAGGCCGATATCTTTAGTCTCTTACATAATTCAATAATATAGTTTCAGTTCGGAATGCAAGATTTCTTATTGGAGGGTGATACCGCTATTATACCAATAGTTGCTTGTCAAACAGAAGCATAGAGCTCAGGAACAAGAGAGAACCACCTGAAACCACAGCTCCATTTATCAGTCAAGGAAGGACATTTAGGAAGCCAATGCCAAGTCCTCCTCGAAACCTTGTAATACAAAATCTCAGGCCAATTGTAGCAGCACACACAGATCAAACCCTGGTGCCAAAAACGATACACATGCTCGTAATTATGGTAACAAACTGACATGAATTTCCTGCAAATCATTCCGGGGACACTCCCAATCTCCACCCAATTCCCTCCATCTCCACTCAACTCCCACACTTTCATTCCTCTCGAAATCCCATCTTCCCCAATTCCCCCAACCAAGAACATCTTCTCAACCCCATCGCTCACCAACCGAGCAAAAGTCAGTTCACCCGGCATTTCAATCGCCGGTCTCTCCCACTTCCCGTTTTCCAAATCGAAGCAGAGAATTGAAAATGGCTCTGGGGTGGTGAAATATAATATCCCATCACATGACACGGCTTCTTGATGATTGTCGCCGATAACATAGTCGACACTGTCGAATTGGCTCCAGAGATTAATCACAGAGTCGTAGACAAAAGTATTGCTCGATGGTCCGGAAGAAGAAGAGCAGATCATGAAGAGTTTGAACGACCCATTTGGCGAAGAAACTAAAGTGAGAAGCTCGAAGGCGAATGGGAATGTTGGGAAGTGGAGAGTTTTCGAAGATCTTGACAAGATATTGTAGACGAGGAAAGAGGAGGAGTATGGGAGAGAGAAACAGAGGAAGCCATGGGAGACACAGAGGAGCACTACTTTGGAGGAGGGGGAGCAGGTTAGAATGGGGGAGGAGAGAGAAAGTGATGTCTTGCACTAGGTGTTGAGAGTGGTGTCGAGGAGAGGGTAGAGGTGATGGAACTGTGGGTGTGAGAAGAGTATATAAGAAGAGAGTGGTGAAGATGAAGAGTGTTTGGAGATGAAAGAAGGAGAGAAGATGAGAGATTTGAAGTGTTTACAGGTTGATCGGAGATTGAAGAAGGTTTTCAATGGAAGGAATGAGAGGACGTGATCGAGGAGGTGGTCGGCAGGTGGGACCAGATTTTGGGGTCCATTTGCGGCGGCGGAGTTGCCAGAGATTGGGAGGTTCTGTGTTGCACCCCCATGAAGTGTGGAACGGAAGTGTTTGAAAGTTTCGAACCAAAAAAAAAACCAAAAGATAATGAAAAGTGTAGTGAAAAACTGATACATATGTGGCCTTTATATAATGATCAGATTGGATTGGGTGCCTTGTAGTTCCTCTGTAAGTTTACGTGCCCTTTGACTGTTCTATTCAGCTCATGAGTGCATATTTAATTTAGGGTAAACACTTTACCCCTCTATAGTTTAGGCTATGTACGGATTACCCTGACTTTCGAATATCACCACATAACCCTCTGTGATTGATGGAGTAAAGTGCACCGTTAACACCATTAAGGACAGACGTAAAAAAATCAATTTATCCTTGTATATATAACCCTTACAGTGAAGTAAAAATCATTCTGCTTGATCATCAAACAAAATCATCAATCCAGAGAGAGAAACAAAGAAGAGAGCAAAATCATATGTATATATGTATATATATCATCTTATATGTATGTATATAAAAAGAGAGCAAAATCATCAAACAAAAGTCCTCCTCTCATATATATATATATATGTATATATGTAATCTTCTTTGGTTTCGATGAAGATCCAGAAAAAAGAAGGAAGAAATGGAGCAAGTTAGCAAACTTTCCAGTGGAATCCAATATATATAATTTGTGGTTATATATATAATCTTCTTTGATTTCATATTATGTATATATATAATCTTCGACTTCCCATTTTCTTCAATTAAAGATGAAACCCAGTAAAGAAGATGAAGAGGATGTGGAAGTGATGAAACCCAGTAAAAGCTCTTTCTAATTTTTGGTGTTCATGAATTATGATTGTAGTTTAGGTTTTGAAATAAAATTGAATTGCTCATTTGGGGTTTTGAATTGCTCTTTCGTTTTTGGATCGCTTTCCCATATCTTCCGTCTTCCACACAAACTGCATCTCTCTTTCCTTCCGTAAAAGACAAAAATGGGCCTTTTTACAGCCCATAATTGATGATTCTACAGCTCAATCGGACACAAAAGTGATCACCATTAGGTGAGTATGGTGTCGTCACATTTTCAATCTTTATTAAATTTTAATTCAATCATTTTTGGAAACCCAAAACCAGATCTGAAATAAAGTGATCACCAATTTAAGATTGAAACAAAGTGATCACCAATTTACTCTTTTATTTTTTGATTTTGAAATCCAGATCTAATGATGAAGATGATGAAGATGAAGAAAATAATATGAGGGTATTCTTTGAAAATTAATGATGAAGATAAGGGCATTTTGGTCTTTTCATTATGAGGGAACATCATCAGTTCATGCCCACTTGTATCACGCTTGCGTGCACTGCATAGCAGGTTAGAATACACAGAAAAACTAACGGTGCAGATTACTCCATCAACCACAGGGGGGCTATGTGGTGATATTTGAAAGTCAGGGGGATAATCCGCACATGGCTTAAATCATAGGGAGGTAAACTGAAGTTTGCCCTTTAATTTATTATGAATTCAATTGAAGTCTTTAATACTTTATTGATTTAAATACTCAGGAAGTGCTAATGACTATTCATGTATAAGGGTGTTCGCGGTACGGATTTGTACGATTTGTTTTGTATAGGGGTGTTCGCGTTATGGATTTGTACGATTTGTTTTGTGATTTGGATTCATCTGTATATATGCGGTTTAAGAAAAATTGAACGCACAACCGCCCGCAATACGGATTGCGGTTTATATAGATAGGGTTTGTGGATGTGCGGGTGGTTTGCGGATCGGACTTTTTTCTTTAAAGATTTTTTTTGGGCCTTTTTTTTCCCGTTTTGTAAATATTTTGAGACCTTTTCCTCCCATTTTCTAAAATGCTCAACATTAATAATTAATGAATTAAAACTTATAAAATTAAAAACACAACAAAATTAATTCCTAACACAAGCAAATCATTCAAAATCCTAAACTTTTAAATAAAATCATAAACTAACAGCACATCTTTCAAAATTCTAAATTAAATCATCAAAATCATTCACTACCTAACAATACAATTAAAGTAAACTCATTCAAAATCTTAAACTTACCTAAAAGTAATTCTTTATTAATATTTAGGCTAGGTTTGGCATAACCTATATAATCCATCTTTTTATCTTTTTATCTTTTTTCCATCACATCACCTCTCTACTTTTCTGCACATCTTTTCGTAAAAAGACAAAAAGTGCACTTTTTTAGGACAAATTTAATAATAATAATAAAATAATAAAATAGAATAATAAAAAGATAATAAAATAACAAAATATAATAATAAAATAACAATAAATTGTTGTCAAATTTAATCCAATTCAAACCTATTAAATAAAAAAAATATTTGCAAACTTGCAAACTCTATCATGAATCACATCCAACTTTCAAAAATTCCAATTCCATGCATATGTTTGATGAACCCTGCACAAAAACAAACTGAAAAATATATAATTTAATCTTCGATCATCATAATTTCTTTGACAAACAAAGTGTAAAAGAGTAAAATAATGAAAAGATAAACAAATGTGTGTATATTGCATCTCAATATAGTAAGAAAATGTGTTGAGTATATCTAGGATATAATGAATAAAATCAACAATTCAGGGTTTTTTTTTTTTAAAAAAAAAAAAAAAGTCTATGTGCGGGCGGGTTCTTGCAGGTGCGGGTAAAACCCGCAACCCGCAATAATGTCATATTTCAAACCGCATCCGCCCACATTGTATCTGCTAAACCGCTTATTTGTATGCGGATCGGTTCAGATTAGGCGGCTTGTGTGGTTTAGATAACCCTACGCCCAGCCCTACTCATGTATGTGTAGAAGTATATGAAAATAAATAAGAATATTTTCAAATGTTTTTTTTTTTCTGCTCCTCACTATTTTATATCCTAATTCACATTAGTGTGTGATACATTATTTATCTTAGTTATTTTCTTACTGTTTCTTTCAATGAAGGGACCTATTACATATACAGCAATATTATAAATTTAGATTTAACTATTCAAAAATTATCTAAAATTATTATTTTATAATTTAAATTTCTTCTATATATGAATCCTACATTTGATGGGTCATTTTACAAACCAAAAATAAACTTTAAACTGTACCAAATTTCTTAGAATAATGGCAAGTCTAGGTATCGATCTACAAGGACAATTGTAAAATTAAACTAATTTAATTATTAAATTCCTAAATTAATTCTAATGAAAGAGATAGTTGTTCATAACCTAATGATAATTAAATTAAACAAAGCAATTAAACTAGCGATTAAAGATGAAATTAGAATTACTGATTGTGGAAAAACTTAGGGTAATGAATTCACTACTAGTTACATAAATAAGGTTTCAATTTGAAAATCAATTATGTTACGGTTCGAACTAAATAATACTTCGTAACTACAAGTTCGAAGCATTGATCAAGAGAATTATCACGTTCAATGTATAGGCACGAACCATCTCAAGTAGTATGAGTCGTTCGCTCTAAACTAGGGTAGCAAAACGACTCGTCCCTCGTAGAATGGCTTGTCTCATACCTTAAATATGAGAGAAAAGAAAACCATTGTATGAAAAACATTCAACAATCACAGAAAGAAGAATACTTAAAGAGATAATAGAAAATATAGATTTGAAATTTCTTAAGCACTATACAATTTGTTCAAATCTTTACATAATCAAAAAGCAAAGAGAAAACCCTGTTTACTTGGCTAGGGTTTCATCAAAACCCTAGAAGGAGGAACCTAGCCACTCATGGAGGAGTGGGAAGAAGTAGAAGAAGAAGAATCCTCCATGGAAATTGCCTTTGAAACTTGAGAATCTCATTTTTCCAAACCCTAGCCTCTTCTCTCTCTTGGAATTTTTAGAACCCTAATTTGGCTTCTTTTTTGACCTTTTATATCTCCAGCCTTTTCAAACAAGTTCAAAACATCAGACACGATTCCTGAGTGTAGACCCGACTTTCTTCGTGCGCCCCCTTTTCAGAGAGGGCGCGAATTTGGTCTTACTACAATTCGGACTCCTGTCACAGTTCTGAATCTAATCTCACAAAGTGCAATGCGAGACTGATAAACACCAAAGAGTCCAAATCCGGCAATTGGTTTTGAAAAATCAATTTTGAATGAAAAAGCGCCAAACATGGACTGCTTTGCCAGATTACAGAGTTGCCACCTAAATATTTTGTTTTGGGAAATTTAGGAAACCCTGACTCATGCCAAAGGCCACGTGTCCGTCATCACTAAAGTTGCCGCGGCTCAGGAACTTGGGTACAAGAGTGGAAGGTCTTGAAATGAGCTACCCCGCTCGCCCGATCAAAGGATCGGCCTCTACTAAACATGATATGTTGTTTTATAAACCTCATGTGTTCTTATTCTGATTATTATCCTAACTTTACTATGTGGCGCACAGCATACAAGTAAAGACTCAATCACGAGAATTGGAATAAAACAACTCATGTTTGTTTTTCGAAAATGGTTTGAAAGTGCTACTCGCAAGTAGGCTAAAGTGCGGATTTTCCACCCTCAAGTGGGCTTAAAACATGATTTTGCCACTTCGCAAAGTAGGCTTAAAACTTGCATTTATCGAATTGTTCCAATTCAGGCAATCAAGCCTTCACCCACAGGCATTCATGCAGTTAAGCATATAAGCAAATAGCCTCATGGCAAGCATGTGATCATGGCAACGCTCACACTCATGCAAGGATGCTAAAGCGTAAACACTCACAGTGTACTCCAAGCCAAAACAAAAGCTAGTTAGAAATATGCACGATCCTAACTATACAAAATGCTTAATGCAACACATGCAATAATGCAACTAAATAGGCTCGGCTATCTAAGATGGCATATGAATGCAACAATTGATACATGTATTCAAATAGGTATTGAAATACGATGCAGTTTAAATGATGCGTTGAGCCCGGTGCATGCAAGACAAATGAATGATGCAAACATGCAAAGCATAAGGTATGCTAATTGAAAAAAAATGCCCTAAAACTAACCATCGAAAGTGGTTAAGTAAAAGGGAGAAAGAAATGGGGTTGGAAGACATGCACACACACACGCACTCTTATTACAACATTGTGCCCTCTCGAAGGAGGGTTCGAATAAATGAGCTAAGCTACTCTAAGCTAAGCTAACCTAACTAATCTAATTAAGCTAATTAGACTAATTATTACAAAACTGAATTGAATAACTAGCAAACTATTTACTAATTATTACAACACTTTAACTAATTAACAAATTAATTAAATTACACAACCAAAGTATGCAAAACATTTAAGCTAGGCTGCCTCAACTTTGCCTTGAGTAATGAAGGATGCATGCTCTCGGTTGTCATCCCGAAAAGCTCTCCGGTTTGCTCTTGAGAGGCTCTGCTTGCAGGGTGTCTCCAAGAACTCTCTGCTGAACCTTACCAAAACAATGCTGGGGAGTGCACCAGTGGCCTGCCGGCCATGCATGGTGGCTGCTGGCCATCTGTTGGCCAAGAGTGTGCCTCTACCGGCCAACAATGAGAGGGTGCCGGCCAACAATGAAGAACTGCCGGCCACTGGTGTGCTGTGACACCAAACTGCAACAGAGCACAAAACAGAGAAAAATGGAGGTTCTTCCAGGGACATGTTTGTACTATGCCACTCCTTATCATCTCAAAACATCAAGAGAGTGGCACCATTGGGTCTAAGGCCACCAATCAAGCATTTCAATGCATGATGGCCAAGGATCCAACTTGCACAAATTCAATGAATGCACAACAATCAAAGACACAAGGACCACTACCTTATCATGGAAGATCAAAGGCAATAGAGACAAAGGAGATTGGCTCATTTCATCACTTCAAGTATGAAATGAACCAATCTTCCTTGTGTTCAATATAACGTCCGATTGAACACAATGCAATGCACACATAACATGCTTATCTTGGCATGTTTTACTTGGCTCAATTCTTGTTTACACATTTTACATTACCGAGCCATTCATTAACCGGTTAAGTCCAATGAAAGTCCTCTAATGAGGGTAAGGTCAATCAAAAGAAAGGTTTAAAGCATGGGAGAGACCATGCCTTTGACTAGGAGGAACCCTCAAAAGAGGGTTAAAACCATTTAAGCATAAGCCTCAATCCCAAGCATTAAACAAAACCTCAAGACTAACCAATCCTCAAAACAAATCAAAAGTGAAGAAATGAGGGAGATGACAGGTATTTCAGTGCTGATATGGCATGAAAAACAAGACTTTATCATGCAAACAACTCATGTACAACATGTTAGGGACCAAAGCATTAAAGCTAGTGAAGAGCTTTACACTAGAACCATGCAACATCAATCTCAAATGGCCAAACCAACTATGGTCAGGCCTCAAACATGCCAAAACAGTGGCTAAATTGTGCTGAGATGGTAGCATGAAAAGCAAGAAAATCATGCTCATGTATTGGCTCATAAACAAGACATAAGGCACAACTCTCAAACACAATGAAAGAGTGGAATATGTGAGAGTGTGACAAGGCTACATGCACTGAAATCATGTATGAAATGATGCTATGGCATGCAAACATCGCAAGCAAAGCATGCTAGGGGCCTTGAAACTCAAAGCTAGTCAAGGCACTTACACTACAACCATGTATAACAAGTCTTATATGGCCAAGACCATTCAAAACAGAGTTAAAGCATGTTAAAAAAGGCAAAAAACATGCTAAAGTAGAGCTAACACAAGCTAGGATGATAGGCTAAAGCATGAAGCATGTTAGGCTAACAAGCATGATTGCACTACAAGTACCGAAAGCAAGCAAAAAGTGACCCAACCAGCCAAAATCAGAGTTAAAGCATGTCAAAAAAAAGCCAAAAACATGCTTGAACTAAGTCACAAAAGAGTAGAAAAGCATGCTCAAGTATGAGGCCATCAATACAAGTAAACAAGATACAAGGAGAGGGGATCACCCCCTCTTATTTTGAGCCTCACAACCAACTTTCCACCACTGAAATTCCTCTGAGTTTCAGTGGTTAGAAGGCCAAGCAAAGGTTATTACAAAAGCCTAGAAATGTGGCTCAAAAGGCTTTACAAGCCAAAGAGCCAAAGAGGGGAACCACCCCCTAACCACATAAGGCCTAAACCAACATTTAAAGACCTTAAAAACAGAACTTTTTTGAGACTAAAACCAGCTTCAAAGTAGCATACAAAGATGGCAAAGCAATGAACTAAGACAAAGCTTAAAATGAGTAAACCCTTACCCTTGAAGCACAACAATAAAACAGCAAGCAAACAACCAACTTTCTAAGCCAAAAACACTCCAAGGAGCTCAAACAAGGCTTCCAAGATCCTCAATCCTAAGGTAGGGGTGTTTGGCTAAGGGTGCTAGTGCAAATATGTGAAGAAAACACACTTTCAAGCACAATATATATATATATATATAGAGAGAGAGAGAGAAATATAGCTCAGCTCAAACTTTTGTAACCCTTTGCATGCATATAGATGAGTTCTATATATAGGAGATACAAGAAGCCTTCAAACAAATCCAGCCATCCACGTGCAAGCAGATGGGCTAATTGTGCAAACAGCTGTCAAAATATCTGCAAAAATATCTTCTGAATACATTGGTGGTTGGCCGGCCGGCCATCAGTGGTGGCCGACAGTGCCTCATTAATGGCCGGCAGGGCCTATTGATGGCTGGCAGGGCAAAGCCCATGGCCGACAGTGCCATACCATGGCCGGCAGTGCATCAAGGACACCATTATGGAAAGACCAACATATGGTCAAAATATGAGACAAAATGGAAATAGGGTTTGGAAGGATCAAACTTGGAGCATTCCGTCGCGAAAGTCGAGTACTCGATGAGCGATCAAACTTGTTGCTGGATATACCCTGCAAGAACATCCAAGTCTCGAGGATGGCCAAAAATGGGGTGTCTACATCGAGGTACAAGCGCACGTACGGGAAATTCCACCACACGTGCGCCGAGAGTTTCACACGTACGGGAATGGGCCTCCGCACGTGCGATTTTCTTAGGCTTTGTTTGGCTTCGATGAATGGGCCGCACGTGCGGGAATGGTCCTCCACACATGTGAGAAGCATTTTTCTCTACAATTTCTACATTTTTTGCTCCCACTGTGTCCAACTCGATTGGCATTAAACATGAATAAAATATATAATTTGACAGGCAAATAGAGTTAAGAGATCCTAATTATTAGCCTCAGTGTTGCACAATTCTGCCTCAATCATATCCCCTAACTTATAACTTGCTAGTCCTCAAGCAAGGAATAGAGAAAGATAAACAAAATTAAACCAAATCTAACTACCTCCTCTTTCGTGGGAAACACGATTGCATTTAGCATATGTAACAAGCCTTTAAACCACAAAGTTATCCCAAGTGGACGAGTATAGTCTCGTGAGGGTTTTCAAAAATGATACCCACAAACATTAACATATTCATATCTGTCCCAACAACAATTAATCACACTGCACCACTCAAGAGTTAACTTATGTGCTACTACAGTGCAATATTAAGACATGATGAGTCATTGAAGCCACAATAGACAAGCATGAAGGAATCTATTGAGTAAAGATTGCAATTCAGTATTACAAAAATCAAGTTCTATGTACTTGTGAACGTTAGTAGACACAACATCAGTACCCTCGGTGTAAAGTGCAATCCCCATAACTAGTTAACTATCCACTATAATAGCCCAGTGTAACTCATAATAACACCCAACATATACAGAAAATCTAAACTGTTGCAACCAAGATTCTCAATTTTTTTTTTTGAAAGACTGTGCAATGTCTTGATCCATTAAGCTTTCTAATCAACCCATGTAACAAGCATTGGGCCAATGACTCCCAAACCAGATAGTTTTAGGGCACTAGGTGTGAAGACACCCCTACGAGCTTAATAACTCGAGCTGAAAAGGCTACGAATCCGAACAAGTCATTTTTCTTATTTTTCCTTAACTGTGCAATGTCTAGGTCACTTAAGCTTTCTAATTAACCCGTGTAGTAAGTATTGGGCCAATGACTCTCAAACTAGACGGTTTTAGGGAACAAGGTGTAGAGACACCCCTATGGGCTTCATAACTCGAGTTAAAGAGGCTACAAGATAGGACTGGAATTTATCTAGGGAAAACACCACGACTAGGAACTCTTTCTCGGTGGTAGTGTAATTCAATTATGCATTTGAGAGAGTGCGACTAGCATAATCGATAGCATAGGGTGCTTTATTCACCCTTTGGCCCAACACAGCCCCGACAACATAATGTAACGCCCCCAAAATAAAACACTAAACCAACTAAGACAATATGTGAATGATAGTAAGAATCAAAGTATGAGATCCAATTATACAAGAGAGTGACAAATGCAATTATACATTCATGAGCCTAACCCTGAATCTACAATATATATCACAGTATGAGATAGAACTGGAAGCAAAACAAATAATAAATGCCCTAAAGGCTTACATCTTTCCAAGATAGTTCTTGGTTACAACAAAAGTAGACTTTCAGTCCAATACATTTAAAGCCCTTTGGTTGTACAAAAGTTAAGTACAAAAATAATAAGACTGAGCCTTCAGCTCCACAGTCCTCCCAAGCTAAATCCTTGGTGGAGGCATATCACTAGCACCTGAAAATAGTTTTCCTAAGTAGGGTGAGCCAAAACCCAATAGAGATAATTTATCACAATATATGAATCTTAACAAAGATATAAGTAATATGCACATGTTCAATGTCCAATGACAAAATCTTTTACAACTCTTTTCCAAAACTATGTTATGCCAAACTTACATCTCAATTCATTTTATCCTGGTTCATTAGTTATACCCACTTCATTTAATCAATCAAACAAAGGATACACTTCACAGGTCTCCAATCAATATAATTATCATACAAATACATTCACTTGCCATTTTATGAAAATTTTGTCCACGGGAATCGGCACCCATGTATACGCGCGGTTTTCGGGACTCACCCTGGATACATAAACCAACTTAGTTTAATGGAGTCCATCCCTTTTCTTCTCCAAAACATGAAGTATATCTCATTTCTCCTCCTAAACATCATACATATACAATGTATACACATCATAATCATATTCAATGATAACGGTTAAGAGATTAGTTTCAATTCTCTTAATCCTTATGTAATTTTTACAACAATCATGACCATCCTCTACTGATAGCCCAAAATAAATATTTCTAAACAAATATATAATCTTTACAACAGATAAATTATCCAAATTTCCATAGGTGCGAGGTAATACATATCTAACTCCATCATTTATATAAACATCAATTCAATTTCATATTCTCAATACCAATTCCATATTTATACAAAATAATTATTCGAGACATTTTAGGGAAAAATCCCATTTTTCCCAATTTCATCCCAAACACTAAAATCAACCATTTTAACACAACATAAGCTCATATTTACTCTCATAACCATTTCCAATACATTCATTCGAAAACCCCTCTTTTGTTTTTAAATCAAAACCTTAGGTTTGTTCAAAATCACCTCAAAGCCCAATATTTCTTACACATCAACAAATAATTAAGCTAAAACTCATAGAAAAGTGTAGAAAGTTCCTACCTCAAGTTTAGAAGTTGAGAGAGAGAATGGAGACACTTCAAACACACTGAAATCCAACTCTATTCGGATGAGGATGTAGCCCTTGAGATGCTCTATCTTTTTATCAAAGAGAGTAGGGTGGACAAACCACTAAATCTAGGCAAAAAAGTAGAGAGAGAGAGTGAGTTTTAGAGAGATGAGCTTTGGATCTAGGGTTTTGAGGGAGAAAGTTATGAAAAGTGATGAAAAAGGGTGCTGCTGCGAACTGATATATGCACAGTCCTCTCGAGCGCAAGAAGTGATGCTCTAGCGTCAAACACAATAAATCATTCCGCTCGAGCACAAGATGTACACTTTCAATAGTTTTGCAGACAATAGACCAATGCTTGAGCAAAATAAAGGCTACTCGAGCGCCCACCTGCTTGAGCGTAGGAAACGCTGCTCGAGCGTAGAATACACTCTCCTAGTAGTTTTACAGACCTGCAAAAGTACTGAGAGTTCACAAAGCCCGCTCGAACGCAAGAAGTGCCGCTCGAGTGGAGGACCAAAAATCTAGGCAACAAAAGGTTTGAAAACCAAGGGACCAACCTATTCCAAACACAACCACAATAATCCAATAGCCAAATTTGAGGAAAATACAAGGGAAACAAGATATAATCGACAATACGAAACCATGAAACCTGTATCCAGAATACAACAAGGGTCGGGTCAAGACCGGAATCGCTATAATCTCCCCCCTTAAAGAATTTTGTCCTGAAATTTCAAATCAGGTTTTAAAACCAAGTTAAAACCAATGACAATAATGATAATCATTCAATTCCATCACCATAACCCATTCTCTGGTCATTCAATCCCATCAACATAATAAAGGAATTCTCAATATTGAATACATAACTCATATTTCCAAAACATATACAATGTTTATAATAAACTCGCATTTCCAAAACATAAACAACATATACAATGTTTCCATATTCCATTAACATAATAACAATACAATACATGCTCAAACATTAACAAACAAGTTCAGATACTTCTCACGGACTTCCAGCTCACGTTCCCAAGTTGCTTCCTCAATCTCGTGATGTTTCCATAATACCTTAACCAAGGGGATCGTCTTGCCTCGCAAGACTTGGTCTCGAGTATCCAAGACCGTCACCGGTCTCTCCTCATACAAAACATCCTCATCTACCTCTAAATCGGTCCAATCCAATACATGTTATTGATCCGGCTTAGACTTCCGAAGCATGCTAATATGAAACACATCATGAACCCTAGAAAGTTGTGGTGGCAAGGCCAAACAATAAGCTACCTCTTCTATCCGCTCAAGAATCTCAAAAGGCCCAATAAATTGAGGGGACAACTTCCTACTCTTTCCAAACCTCATCAGACCCTAGGTGATATCTTCAAAAAGACATGATCCCCCACCTCAAAAGACAAGGGTCTCCTTTTATAGTCGATATAACTTTTCTAGTGACTCTGAGCCGTAGCCACCTCTTATGGATAAGTGTAACTTTCTCATCGTTTCTCGGACCAACTCTGGACCCAACATAGATGCATCACCCATCTTAGCCCAACACACAGGAGATTTACACGTTAAACCATACAAGGCCTCAAGTGGAGCCATGCCAATACTTGATTGGAAACTATTATTATAGGCAAATTCCACTAAGGGCAAGTGCCTCTTCCATGAGCCCTTAAAGTCAAGGACACAACCCCAAAGCATATCCTCTAAAATCTGAACGGTGCGCTCTAACTGCCCGTCAGATTAAGGATGATACGCAGTACTAAAGGTCAATCTCGTGCCCAAAGCACTCTGTAGGCTCTACCACAATGGACCCGTGAAACGCGGATCTCTATCCGAAACAATTGTCACTAGGACCCCGTGCAACTTCACTATGTCCCTAATGTAAAGGTCAGCAAGATAATCTATTGAGTCACTCACGCGCATAGGTATAAAGTGCGCTGACTTAGTCAACTAGTCAACTACCACCCAAATGGCATCACTACCCCGTTGAGTCCTCGAAGGCCCACAACAAAATCTATCGTGACAAGCTCCCACTTCCACTCGGCTATAGGCAAGGTTTGTAGTAAACTCGCTGGCCTCTGATACTCGGTCTTCTCTTGTTGACAAATAAAACATTTTGATACAAACATGGCCACATCCTTCTTCATTCCCCTCTACCAAAATTGGTGACTAAGGTTGTGATACATCTTTGTGCCTCCCAGATGCACCACAAGGCGTGAATGATGAAACTCTCGGAGTACTTCCTCTCAGTAAGACTCCGGTATGAAAAGGCGGTCGAGGTATCTAACACTCGAGTCGGAATACACGTTCAAGCCCTTCTCTACCTTCCCATTGGAGATCTTCTCCTGGAGGGATTCTACCTCAAGGTCACCCTTCTGTGCTTTCATCACTCGGTTCACAAGTGTAGGTTGTGTAACTACCGAAAACAAACTTGCAGACTCAACAAACTCACCAAGATGCAAGTCAAACTCCCCAATAGCACCCAACATCTCCCATTCTCGGATGGAAATTCAAGCTACACTGCTAATTGATTTTTCACTCAAGGCATCAGCCACAACATTGGCCTTTCCCGGGTGATAATGTAGCTCAAAGTCATAATCCTCTATAAACTCCATTCACCTCGTCTGCATCAGATTCAAGTCTTTTTGTCTAAACAAATATTTCAGATTCTTGTGATCAGAAAATACCTCAAACTTCTCACCATACAGGTAATGCCTCCAAATCTTCAAGGCAAAGATCACCGTTGCTAACTCTAGATCATGAGTAGGGTAGTTCTTCTCATGTGTTTTCAACTGCTGCGAGCCATATACTACTACATTTCCCTCTTGCATCAAACACAACCCAAACCTTCCCATGAGGCATCACAATATACCAAATAGCCCAAACCCCTCTCTGGAATAATCAATTTTGGAGCAGTGGTAAGTTTAACCTTAAGCTCTTGGAATGACTTCTCACAAGTCTCATTCCACACAAATTTAACACCCTTCATCGTCAATATAGTCAATGTTGAGGCTAGCCTAGAGAAATCCTTCATAAATCTATGATAATACCCAGCCAACCCCAAGAAATTGCGAATCTTGAAAGTATTCTTAGGTTGCCCCCAATCTTGCACTACCTCTATCTTGGATGAATCTACAGTCACCCCTTCCTCGAATACTACATGGCCTAAGAACTTAACTTCTTTCAGCCAGAATTCACATTTCCCAAACTTAGCATAAAGTTTGTAAGCTTTAAGTAACTCAAGTACTACCTGCAAGTGTTCTTTGTACTCCTCCTTAGAGGGTGAATAAATCAAGATGTCGTCCACAAAGACGACCACAAAACGGTCTAAGAATTCATAGAAGATCCGATTCATCAAATCCATAAACACAGCTGGTGCATTGGTTAGCCCAAAGGGCATCACTAGAAACTCATAATGGCCATACCGCGTATGGAATGTCGTATTCGAGATGTCCTCCTCCCTCACTCTCAATTGGTGATAACCCCGATCTCAAGTCTATCTTAGAGAAGCAACAAGACCCCTTCAACTAATCAAACAAATCATCTATACGAGGCATTGGTACTTGTTTTTAACAGTTACCCGATTCAACTTTTGGTAATCTATACAAAGTCGTAATGCACCATCTTTTTTTTGGCAAAAAGAGCCAGTGCTCCCCAATGTGAAGTACTAGGGCTGATAAAACCCTTATCTAACAATTCCTGGAGTTGAATATTCAACTCACTCAACTTGACAGGTGCAAATCTGTATGGTGCCATAGAAATCAGTGTTGTGCCCGGCACTAAGTCGATAGGGAATTCGATCTCTCGATGAGGTGGTAAATTGGTAAGATCATCCGAAAAAACATCCAGGTATTCACAAACTACCCTTGGCAACTCAACTCGGACTTCATTACACTCAGTACTCAAGAAGTTAGCAAGAAGGCAACTAAGCTCACTCCGTCCATGTGGATCATACACTGACGATAAAACTCTATCAATCCGGTTCTCCAAGAAATAAAAATAATCACCGCTCAGGGTACATCCCGTAACCCTCTAGTGGTAGCAATCTATAACAGCCCGGTATGATGACAACCAGTCTATACCCAATACAACATCAAAACTAGACATATTAATTAACACAAATGTAATAAGAAGTCGGCGACCGGCAACTTCTATGTCACAACCCCGACACCCCTGCTTTAAAACAATCTCACCACTAATAGGTAACTCTACACAGATAGGAGATGCTAACTGAGCCAGCTCTAACCCCAAAACCGATGCAAATGCAGACGAGATGAATAAATGGGATGCACCCGTATCAATCAACACATTAGCAACTGAATTGCTAAACAAGAAGATACCTCTCATTACCAAAGGCGCTGGTACTAGATCTGGTGCGGTAACAACATATATACGCACTGTCAGTCTCTACTTAACCTGCTCACCCCTTGGAGCACAAGCCTGATGCACTGACTGAGCTGAAGAGGCTCATTGATTGGCCCTCGAGGCCTGTGTTCACTGTGCCAGCTATGGTTCTATGTCTGTCTCGAACCAGACGCACCGGGTGTGCCACCCAACTAAGGGTAAAATCTCTTTATAAGCCCTGCATGCCTACACTGATAACAAGTGAGTTGCTGTCATCTCCCCTAACTCTGGCTCTGAGAATGAGCCGAAGACGATACAGACCGTTGCCCTCCTCCTCTCTGCGGCCAAGTTGGAGACTTATGGCCTAACTGGCCACACTTGTAACAAGTGAAATCTCCCAGACCACCTCTCCCAGAACCCAAACTCGGCACTAGAAAAGTGGACCTCGACTGAGCTCCCTGAGACTGTTGTGGAGTAGGACCCCTCTGCCTCATGTTGTCTCCCTGAACATCCTAACTCCTCCTAGAGCCCCTTATCCTCTCTTCTTTCATCTGCATCACGGTCCAAGATGAGCCGCCGACTCTACAAGTCACCCGTACTTCCTAATCATCAAATCGACTACCTTGAAAAGAAGCTTGGTCCTTAACCTCTTTTCAAATTCTAAGCAACGACACTTCTCTGTCGCCACTGACTCTGATGTGTACCTAAAGAGGCTAGTAAAGGTTACCTCAAACTTAGCCACCGGTGTGTTCAACTACTTGAGCTGAGAAAATTGATCTCTCAACTTCTCTCTAACTGTGGGAGGTAAAAACTTGTCTTGGAAGATGTTGACAAAGGCCTCCCAAGTCACCCCAATACGCCCACACGTATACTTCCACCACTAACCTGCATCTCCCTTCAGTTGGAAGGATGCCAGGGTCGTTCTTAGCCTGTCGTCTTCGATGCCAAGCATCTCGAACGTTTTCACTATCTGTTCTAGCCACTCATCTGCTTTTAGTGGCTCCTTGAGATCACCCACAAACTCATCCAGATTTGACCGCAAAAACTCTCATTTCAGGAAAGATGGCCCTACCTCAGCTACTTAGGCCTAGACTTGATTCTCAGCCCTGAGAATGTCCATGGATTCCCTCAAAGCTTCGGTCATTTCGCGAGCTAAGGCGCCCATGGCCTGTTGACCAATTGGCCTGACCAACCCATCTTCCTGTGTCCGAATATCATCCAGTATAAGCACCTCATGCCTTCTAGGCCTACCACGCTTACCACCACTACGGCCACATCCTGACATCCTGACATCCTAATGAAAGTAACAAAAAATATTAGCACATTTCCAAATGTGCCGAAGCTAACTTACTCACGTCCTAATGCGGTGGACAACAGTAATTCACTCCACATAAACACATAGTCACATCAACACATACGAATTTCTGTGACGACACCACCACATAAAATATTTTACATTTAATGAATTATTATTCTGAATTAATTATGGAATTGATGAACAATATTGGGGTTAATTCATATATAATTTTATAAAAAGAGTTATTTTGGAATTAGAAATTAAAAGCTTAAGTGGCTCAAGAAGGTGAAATTGACGAATTGAAATATTTTAATTTCGAGTATCGGACCATATGGGAGTTTAATTAAATATTCAATTTAGTTTAGTAAAATTGAGATTTTATTAATTGGGTCCAAATTGGAGTTGATCAAGTTATGAAGATTAGGAATTGAGATTATTATGAATTAAATTCATTTATGAGGTGTTCAATTGAATATATAATTTATTGACAGAGATTTTAAGTTTGATCAAAAATTGAAGGCCTTACTGATGTGAGAAATCAAAATTGATAATGGAAATAGGTTTAATTTAATATTTGGAACCTTTTTGGAATTTGATTAAAAATATGATTCTAATAATTTAAATATAATAAATTGGGCCTTAATGGAAGTCAATTAGATTGATTAAGATTAAGAAGTGATTAATTAAGCTAATGTACAATTAGTGTGCCAAACTAATGCTAATATACATCACCACATGGATTAATTTAAGATGGACAAGTGTCCCACCATTTTAATATATATATATAAAATAAAAATAAAAAAAAAAAGGGAAAAGAAAGTGGAATAAAGAAATGGGTGCAGTACATTGAAGCTATACATCATCTATGTTTTTGTTTTTGGCTGGAACAAGAACAGCCGAGAGAGAGAGAGAGAGAGACAGAGTTCAATTCTTTAGGACTTGTAGGAAATTTTGAAGAAAAACTAAGGAAGCTAGGAGAAGTGAAGAAGTTGTCAAGAATACACCAAATTGAATATTAAAGGTAGGGATTTCAAGCTTGAATTTTGTAGAATCCTTGTATTACACTTGAATTAAAGATGAGTTTGGGTTCAATTTCATATAATTTGGAAGAAATTAGAAAACAAAGATGAAGAAATTAAAGTAGGTTAATGGTTATGGAAATTAATTATTTTGGGTTTGATGATGTAGTCTTGCATGAAATTAAGCCTCATTGTTACATGCATGGGCAAATTCTACAAGTTTAATACTCTAATTAAACATGCATCATAGGATTTCAAGGTTTTGAGATTTTAGTTCATGTTTAAAAGGTTTATGGATTTGAATTTAGGTTTGATATGAAGAAAATTAATAATAATCCAAATTAGAGCTATTCTAATTAAAATTATTTAGTTTTGATCTTAATTTCATACATGCAAAGCTTCATAACTCCAATTTCATGATTTAAAGGAAAATAAAAAAAGTAAAGAATCAATTTCATATAATTTGAAAGAAATAGTAAAAGGGTAAAGGAATTTAATTAAATTCAAATTGTAGAAATTAAATTAGAATTGAGCATTTTGTGGGTTTGATTTTTGTTGTCTTGCATAAATTAGAATTTTAATTACACATGCATCGTGAAATTTAAGAAGATTTGAAGAATTGATTTCATATTCTAAAGAGAAAAAGGAAAAGTTTTGTAAACATAAGTTTATGGAAATTTGGAGTTTAATCTTGAATTAAAAGAGTTGGATGTAAATGGTTAGAAATTAATCATGTTTTCTTGATTGTTAAAAGAGATTATATGGTTTTAACAAAGTTGTGCTAGACCCCAAGTATTGAATTGGAATCTGGAAGCTTAACTTTTTAACTTTGTGTTGGGACATATTTTTTGAATAACGAACACGTGGCCAAGGTGGAACTGAAGTGCCAGCCGAGGTGCCACGTGTCTTGGTCATGGCGTCGAGGTAATCTTGGCTAGGCCGAGGTTATCTGCAGAGATACCGGAATCCGAGATGAACAGATAAGGGACAAGAGTCCTAGAATTGGGGAGGATCTCAGCCTGGATAAGGATAAAGCTTTTAGGGAGTTTATCTTTATCTATTAGAGAGTCCGGGATAAGCATTGAGCCAGAGTCCATTGAAGCTAGGCTTCTACAGGGATCAGGTCAGTGTTGGCAATAAAAGTAAGGCACCCTCGTGGGTCTAAAGGTACACTTTTTGTATTCTGGCTAGTGAGTTAAGTACTAATTATTATCTTTGAGAGATAATTGAGTATTGACTTGATCGTCGAGTCCCCCGGGTGGAAGAACCACCATCGGAGTCTCATCTTTCTGTTACAGGTCGTTCAGGTGCAATCTATTCTGTCAGTGTTCTCTAGCTGAGTACCTGTTTGGCAGTGTGGTCAGAAAATAACATAAATAATTTGGCACCGTTGTGGGAAAGAAAAGAGAATAGATGGCCAACGACGGACAGAAAGAAAAGTTGGGGACGACATCCCTACTGGGAGTGGTAAGCACATTGACTCTAATGTGGAGGAGGGTGACTGCAACGAAGAAACTCGGGATCAGAATCCCGGAGAGAAGGACGTTGGCCAGGAGGGCGACGTACCAAAGAAGTCAGACCGAGCGGGTATTATAACGAGAACAACCTCCAGGTATGGAAAGATAGATGCCTACGGAGGGACGGAGAGATGAAGGGAACGACGAACAAATTAGCAGACCTGTAATCAGTCGTCAATTTCATGATGTAGAATAACGTTATGCAGCCACTGCTTTCATTACAAGATACGCCGATTCCAGTGGCCAGGAACAATGCCCAGAAAGGGGGGCAGAAAATAGTCCCTGTAGTCCCCCAGCACACCAGGACCAACGAACACTCTCACCGGCCCTCCAGGGAGGTCGGGCGAGGAGAGACTATGAAGGGAGATTCTCGGAGGACGCATCGTACCAAATAAGCTGACCCCAAAGAACATCGGCATGTTCAAGGGAAGGAACTTTGTTTCAACGCAACGAACGAAGAGAAGTCCAAGAGGACTCATAACGACGCCTGGAGTAGCGCACTAAAAGGGCTGAAATCTGTTGATAGCCGAGCGTCTGGACGGACTAAGGAGGATTTGAGGGATTACCTCCAGAGGAAGCGATAGGATGCTGAGGTAACCTCTCCGGCCAAGTTAACCTCTCCGTTCAAGCCGAGAACACCGTTTTCGGTAGAACTGGACAAATTTGAGGCCCTGAAAAGGTTCCACATGCTGAGGTTCCAGATATACGACGGTAAGTCTGACCCTAACTTTCACGTCAGCTTGTACCTGAACTCAATGGCATTGTACACCGAGAACGAGCCGTTACTCTGCAAAGTGTTCCCCTCATCCTTTGGGGAAATCGCATTAGACTGATTTCACAAGTTGCCGAAAGAAACTGTGAAAAGCTGGGAAGGCCTAGCCGAGATGTTCGTGGCTAGATTTGTGACAAACAAACTACAACCATTGAGGGTGGACTCCCTAATGGCTCTGAGAATTGGTGATGATGAAAGCCTTAGAGCCTATGCCAAAAGGTATTATGAGGTGTTCAACCGAGTACCAGGATACAACCAAGAGGTGGCGGTCGTGTCTTTTAAGAACGGCTTTAAAGATGATTGCCTACTTCAAAAATCACTGGCAAAGACATTGCCAAAAAGTATGGAGGAACTTATGGCAAGAATAGAGAAGTATGCTAGAGCCGAGGAGGATACACCAGGGACAAAGGCATCAAAACAGGAGAAGAGAAACAGCTCGCCAAAGCGAGGCCGAGGTAATGGAGGATACAATAAGCAAGAGACAGGACTAAGGGTTGCACAAGCAGTCACAACCGTATTCCGAATTCCGATTTACAAAGTCTTGGAGAGAATCCGGAATCAACCCTATTATAGAGCACCAGAGAAGCTTCCTGGTGAATTTATGTAAAGAAGTCTGGGGAAACACTGTGCCTACCACAATGAGGATGGGCACCTAACTCAAGGGTGCAGAGCCCTAAATGCATATCTGGAAGACCTGGTAAGACAAGGTCATCTAAGGGACTTGGTAGATGAAACCAGGACAAGGGAAGAGCAAGTGAGACTACCTCAGGCACCGACAGCACCACCTCCACCAACACCGCAACCGCAACCGCAAGCAGGCGGACCTCGAGTGATCAATGTGATTCACTCGAAGGTCAATGAGAACGAGATACGTGGGGAAACTCAGAAGGTAAAACACTTGCAACATGTGTATCAGGTCCGGCAGAAAAGACCTAGGGCAGACGAGTGCTAGGGACCAATGGTGTCCTTTATTGAAGACGACCTAGAGATGGTGCATCATCCACACAATGATGCCTTGGTAATATCCCTCCAGATTGGAGAATGCTAGGTAAAACGAATTCTGGTCGACCAGGGTAGCTCTTGTGACATCATGTATGTCAAGTGTTACAAGGAGCTTGGCCTTCACCAAGATGATCTGGAACAATCCAATGGTCCAATGGTCAGGTTCAATGGAACGCCGACATGGCCCCTGGGAGCAGTAAGTTTGGAGGTGCAGACTGGCACCAAGAAGGTACAAACTGAGTTCACAATAATTGACACTCCCTCCCCTTACAATGCTATCCTGGGAAGGCCATGACTGCATGCAATGGGGGCTGTTCCCTCAACATTGCACCAACTGTTGCGATTCCCATCAGAGCATGGAATTGAGGAGGTCAGAGGGGATCAAGTGCAGGCAAAGAATTGCTCCATGGAAGCATTGAAATCCACCTGCAACATACAAGAAGCAGAAGCAGCAGAGATTGAAAATGAGGACATGGAGGTCCTTGATGACGTCGGCAAAAAACCAGCCGAGAAAAGTGAAGAAGCCCTGAAGAAAATCTTAGTCCAGTAAAGAGATGAAGAGCGCTTTTTCCTCCTCGACTCAGGCTTGGCCGAGGAAGAGAAAAAGGGATTAGAAGCATTCTTAAGAGCAAACCTTGAGGTGTTTTCTTGGACACCATACCAGATGCCTGGCATTGACCCCGAGGTCACTTACCATAAACTGAATGTGGATAGGTTGGCTAAACCTGTCATCCAGCGAGCAAGAAGGCCGACGTTAATGCATATTGAGGCAGTAGAAGAGGAAGTGGATAAACTTCTAGAGGCCAGAGCCATACGAGAGGTAAACTACCCGACATGGTTATCAAACACGGTTGTTGTGAAGAAAAAGAATGGAAAATGGAGGGTTTGTGTGGACTTCACCAGCCCGAACAAAGCTTGTCCCAAAGACAGTTTCCCACTACCTAAGATTGACCAATTGGTGGACGCCACTTCAGGGCATGAAATGATGAGCTTCCTGGACGCCTACAGGAGATACCATCAGATAGCCATGTACCCCCCAGATGAGGAAAAGACTGCATTTATCACCCCAAAAGGGCTGTATTGCTACAGAGTGATGCCTTTTGGGTTGAAAAATGCAGGAGCAACTTACCAGAGACTAGAGACTAAGATGTTCAGACATCTAATAGGCAAAATAGTGGAGGTATACATCGATGACATATTCGTGAAGACCAAGGAACCTGAAGATCATCTGGCCGACCTGAAGACAGTCTTTGATATCCTGAAGACATTTCGGCTACGACTCAATGCATCAAAATGCGCATTTGGAGTTGGGTCAGGGAATTTCCTGGGATACCTGGTCACCAGAAAGGGCATTGAGGCAAACCCAGATCAAATCAAGGCCATTCTAGAGTTAGAGAGCCCAACGTCAGCAAAATAAGTGCAGATGCTGACTGGAAAGGCTACAGCCCTAAACAGATTCATAAGCAGAAGTTCTGATAAATGCAAACCTTTCTTCAGTTTAGTAAAGAAAGCCACAAACTTCCTATGGACAGAGGAGTGCGAAGTTGCTTTGGCCGACTTAAAGAAATACTTGACCACAACTTCAGTTCTCTCAAATCCAGTGCTTGGAGAGGAGCTGTTCTTATACTTGGCGATTTTAGAGTATGTAGTAAGGGCAATGGTTGTCAGAGAAGAAAAAGGAGAACAAAGGGCAGTTTACTACGTGAGTAAAGCCCTAGCAGATGCAGAGACCAAATATCTACCTTTGGAAAAGCTAACACTAGCTTTGGTAATGGCCTCCAAGAAGCTGAATCATTACTTTCAAGCCCACAAGATTGTGGTATTAACTGAGCATCGTTTGAAGTCCCTGTTGCAGCAAGGAGATCTGATAGGCAGGATAGCCAGATGGGCAGTGGTGTTAGGCCAATATGACCTGGAATTCAGACCCAGAACAACAATCAAAGGCCAAATTTTTGCTGACTTCGTGGCCGAGTTCACACTAGGCACCATCATACATCGGGCTCCGTTGAGTCGAGGTATACGATGTCCAGGTGAACAAAAAGGAACCCAGTTGGAGATAGCCAAACAGAGGAAAGAAGAGAAACTCAGGACCTGTAGTATTTACGTCGGCGACTCCTTCCGCCTGTTCGTTGATGGAAGTTCAAACCGACAAGGAGCGAGGGCAAGAGTAGTGCTAGTATTGCTGAATGGACAGATGCTTGAACAATCCATTCATTTGAGGTTTAAGGCCTCAAACAACGAGGCAGAATATGAAGCACTGATCGCAGGATTAAAGTTGGCAGCAGCAATGGAGGCCGACGGGGTAATGGTCTTCTGTGACTCCTAGCTTATAGTCAACCAAGCAACAGGCGAATATGTAGCCTGAGATGAAAGGATGACGGCCTATGTAAAGGAGGTGGGCAGACTGATGGCATTATTCCAAAATTGCCGACTACAGCAAGTCGGCCGAGATGACAACAACCATGCTGATGCCTTGGCCAACCTGGCTAGTGTAATGAAACCAGGAGAAGCAAGGACAATAATGGTTGACTACTTGTCAGGCCAAGTGTAGAACCACTGAACACAAAGCATGAAGCAATGTGTGTGGAGATGGGACCAAGCTAAATGGATGCAATAATAGTATTCCTTAAAGAGGGAAAACTACCAGATGATCATAAAGAAGTACACAAGATCAGACTGAAAGACTGAAGTTGGCAAGATTCAGTCTGACAGCAGAAGGGCATCTCTACAGAAGATCTTTTACTGGACCCCTTTTGAGGTGTGTGCATCCTTCACAAGTTGAAGACTTCTTGTATGAGATACATGAAGGAGTATGTGGAAGCCACACAGGGGGCAGGTCACTTGCTCATAGGGCCATAACTCAAGGATACTGGTGGCCCTATATGCAGAAAGATGCTGAAGCTTATGTAGAAAGTATGAGAAGTGTCAGATTTAAACCCAGTATCAAGCCCTTGGCCATTTGCCCAATGGGGCATGGATCTTGTTGGACAGCTACCTTAGGCAACTGGACAAAGGAAGTACCTGCTAGCCGCAACAGATTACTTCACCAAGTGGGTAGAAGCTGAACCCTTGCAAAGATTCGAGATGTTGATGTGAAGAGCTTCATATGGAAGAACATCATCACCAGGTTTGGGATCCCAAGAGCAATAATAACAGACAATGGAACGCAGTTTGACAGTAAACTAATCAAGAGCTTCTGTGCAAAGTACAAAATCAAGAACTATTATTCCACTCCAAGCTTCCCTCAGAGTAATGGTCAAGCAGAAGCATCCAATAAGGTTATCTTGGATGGGATCAAGAAGAGGCTGGAAGCAGCAAAGGGAAAGTGGGTAGATGAGTTGCCCAGTGTACTTTGGGCATATCGGATTACGCCGAGAAGATCAACTGGGGAATCCCCATTTGCCATGGCTTTTGGCATAGAGGCAGTAATCCCACTGGAGGTCGGCATCCCTGGGATCATAATGCAGAGAGTAGAAAATGGTACCAATGAGGCATTCTTGGCCCGAGATCTGGATCTATTGGAAGAAATGAGAGAGAAAGCAGCAATTTAGCTGAGGGCATACCAACAGCAGCTTGCCAAGGCTTACAACAAAAAGGTCAACCCACGAGAGTTTCAAGTTGGGGACCTCGTCCTGAGAAAGGTCATCGGCAACAAGAAGGATCCTAGAGAGGGCAAGCTTGGCCTAAACTGGGAGGGACCTTATAGAATTATCTCGGTCCTGGGCAATGGGACATATCGGCTTGAAGACAGTGAAAGCAAAGAATTGCCAAGACCCTGGAATACTTGCAACCTGAAGTTCTTCTATCATTAAGATTTCATTTTGTCTCTTTCTTTAAAATCTTTTTGTTATTAGCTGAAGTAATTAATAAAATTTTAGCTCGATTTTTTATTTCAAACTTGTGAAAAACAATTGACCAGTCACTTAGCGATGTTTCTGATTGAAACATGACGAATAACTTAGACTTATTATATGACAGAGTTGAATAATACTTGCATGTAATAGAGTTGAACTAAGTTGGCGATGTTTCTGATTAAAACATGGCGAATAACTTAGACTTATTATATGACAGAGTTGAATAATACTTGCATATAACAGAGTTGAACTAAGTTGGCGATGTTTCTGATTGAAACATGACGAATAACTTAGACTTATTATATGGCAGAGTTGAATAATACTTGCATATAATAGAGTTGAACTAAGTTGGCGATGTTTTTGATTGAAACATGACGAATTACTTAGACTTATTATATGGCAGAGTTGAATTATACTTGCATATAATAGAGTTGAACTAAGTTGAATTAACCTAGATTTGCTCTGTCAACAGAATGAAAACTTTAAATACATATCAGTTAGATTAACAGAGACCGAGGTTGATAACCTCAGCCAGTCTCTGTTTGAATTTGATCTCGACGACAAGATCATAGGAACACACTTAATGTGAACATAAGTGAAACTTAAGTTCACAT
Source organism: Camellia japonica (assembly GCA_030407325.1). Lineage (NCBI taxonomy): Eukaryota > Viridiplantae > Streptophyta > Magnoliopsida > Ericales > Theaceae > Camellia > Camellia japonica. The sequence goes on from JAPPVO010000016.1 coordinate 170,672,082, forward strand.
TAGGGGGCAGAGAGTTGAAGAATAATGCTTGGAAGTTGGAATTTACATGCTAAAGTTGGTTTAACACTTGTTGAAATTTCAAGAAAAATTTACAAGTTGAAGTTAAGCTGAGGTGATGTTGAAAGAAAATTGGTTTAACACTTGTTGAAATTTTTAGAAAAATTTACAAGTTGAAATTAAGCCGATGTTATGTTGATAGAAGTGTCTACGTACTTGTCGAGATCACCATGTTGCCAAGACTTGGAAGATAATGGAAGACAAAAGTCTTGATAAGTGGAAATGTTTTAAATAAACACTTGTGAAAATATTTTCACAAATGTTTTCAAGTGTTATGCCAAGGCTGAGATAAACATTTAGAAGATATATCCGAAGTATTTTTACCCCGAGGAGATTACAGCTGGGTAGATTTTTCAGCTTGGACCTCAGCAGACAGCTGGGTAGATTTTTCAGCTTGGACCTCGGCGTCGACTTCACATAGTGTATCATCCAGGCTCTTGTTAGAAGTCTCGACCTCAGCCTCAGAGGTGGTCTTTTGGACCTCGTCCTCCTCATCCTGAGTCAAGTCTAAAACTTGCTCATTCAGAGTTGGGGACTTGGCCCCAGCAGCTTCAGTCTCCTCGATCTCTTTGGCCTCAGCTTCCTCCTCGGACTCAGCTTCGTCCTCGGATTGGCTTGGAGTGGGTGGGAATGGCAAGACGATGCAGCTATTTCTCGGAGAGACGAGTCCTCGGGAATAGCCAACTCCTTTAAGGCAGCCATCTAACCAAGGGTGAAACCCTTTTTGCATGCCTGTTTCACTTGCTTCTTATAGTCCTCGCGGACGTCGGTTGCCCCTTCGGCATATGCTTTCTCGTCCGTCGCTTTTATCTCGACATCCTTTGTGGCCAAGGCAGCAATGAGCTCGGCTTGTGCCTCGGCGGTCTTTGCTTTGACCTCTTGTTTCTCGGCTTCAAAGACCTTAGCAATGGCCTCAACAGCGCCTGCCCTCTACTCGGCCTTGTCTTGGGCTTGTTTTGCTGCCTTGGCTTGATCTATTAAAGTCTTCATCTTGGCCTCGGCCTTATTTATGGTCTTGAGCAAGCCAGCAGCCTCCTTCGTCTTGTGGGTCAACTCCTTCTTAATTTCGAAGGCCTACATCGCAAAGGAGTGGGCGTGCTGGATTGCCTAGAAGAAAGGAAAAAAAACAAAGTTAGTAAAACTCTAGTATAGAAGAAATAGAAAGTACCAAGTATTAAGGGCTTACTTGTACGGAGTGTTGCAACTGCAGAGCGAAATTTTCGTATTCGCTGACCTCGGCGTTGCATTCGAGGTCTTTTGGAAGAAGTAAGGCAGTAAAGAGGGCAATGTCGACTTCAATGTCAGTCGCACTGTCGCTGACTGGCTTGTCCTCGATGGTAATTGGAGGGGCCCAAGGGGCATCGGACTTTAGGGACCCTGAGGTTGCAGCAGACTCTGACCTCCGCTTCTTTGACCGGGTGGATTCAGAGGGAGCAGCCTCTGCAGGCCTCTTTTCAGCGGCAGAGGCACTTTTTTCTGCCTCAGCCATTTTTGAGATTGGTAAGGTGTCCTCAGAGTCGATCTAAGTCACCGTTGCCTTAGCTTGGGCTTTCTTTAGCCTTTTTGGTTTCAGCTTGGTTTGAGACTGGGTAAATTGAACTGTGGTGACATTGGGGATGTCGGCAAGAAGGTCTTCGGCAACGGCCTTTTGTCGCCCCATTTCGCTGGAGGAGATGGCAACGGTAACTTTAGTACCAAGGTGGATTGCTGGTAGAGCTGTTGGTGGGTTGGCTGGATCGTAAGAGGACGCCTTGGCACTTAGGCGTCTTCGACTATGGGTCCTGCCCACTGGTGCAAAAAGTGGAGCTCAACGTTGGCGTTGGCGTTGGCGCTGAGAGGGTGGAATCAATTGAGGAGCTAAAGTAGATGGCTGTTCTGCTGGAGCAGAGGTTGATCCCTAATCAAGCTGAGGTGACGAAGTTGTAGTAGGAGTTGTTGCTGAAGGAGGAGACTTGCTTTTCTTCGGGATGTCGGGCAAAATGGACTTGTAGGTTGGGATATAGTTGAGCAGCAGAGGTGCTTTTCACTAGTCAACTGGCAGACCCAACAGCTTCTTGAAGTCCTTGCTTGGGAAGAATGTTTTGCGGAAATCCTTCGGTGGCTGAGGAAGAACTGCAAAATAAAACAAACCGACGTTAGAGTATACAAAAATATCAAAGTAAAAGACTTGAAAGCAAGTAAAAGGGACAACTTGGCTCTTACCATCTCCCTCTCTGAATAATATACAGCTTAAAGGGTAGAGGTGAAGGTCGTCATCTGAAGGGAACTCTTAGTTGCCCGAGATGATGAAATAATCATCTCCGGCGCCCTTGTTGGAATCAGGGAGGTCGGCGATGAGTTTGTATTCCGTCGACCTCGGCTTAAGGTAATAAATGTAGCCTTTTTCTGGCTTAAGGCCACACATGGTGTAGCAGTACTGGATGTCGGCTAAAGTTACCCTAGCATTTTCTCGGCTAGCTAAGACAATGATACCGTTGATGACTCTGTAAGAGTTAATGGCTAATTGCATTGGGTTGAGTTTACAATAGTGAAGAACTTCTCAGAAAAGGATGTCAAGATGGAGCCTAAGTCCACACTCTATGAAGGCTACTACTAGGAATGGCATGGAGTCATCTTTGGGTATGATGGAGTCCTCCTCCATAGCCAACCTGAGATGAACGTCGGCAGGGATAGAAAACTCCTGCCTAAAGTACGCTAGCTTAGTTGGGGTGTCTACCCTCCACCTGAACATACCCATAACGTCAGCTAAGTGGGGAGGGTGTTGGATTTTAGAAGGAAGTGGTTTGTTAGGGTTTAAAGGACCTCAGCTAAAACCTAAACATGTGCTCAGGCGAATTTTTCTGAAGATCAAAAGGGTTTTAGGTTCGGTTTTCCTAAAGATCAAGTTTCTAGAACAAATCCCAAGCCTAAGAATCTGGAAAAAGACACAGAAAATAGAGACAAGAATATGATTCAGACTCAAGAAGACAAACAAGAAATCAAAGAACACTGAATCAGTTTGTGCAGGTGTACAAGGCCAAAGATAGTGGCAAAATTGAGCGAGTGTGTGTGCAATTTGTACATAAAGGTCAAGAATCAAAGAACAAGACAAGCACAAAACATTACAAGACAGGATATGCTCAAAACATGCGAATGATAAAGTTTGAAGCACAGATAAAGATTGGAGAACATGAAGACATTCACCATGGCAATAGACAAAAACAATGGAGTTTGAAACTAAAAAGGGGGGAAATAGTGACTTACCACAGAAAATGACGCCGATATGAGATTCACCGGAGTCTGACGGTGGAAATAGGTAGAGCAGAGCGGAGAGAGCTTCGTCGGAGGAGGTGAACGGAGTAATTGCAGAGCTTGAAACAATAGAGGATTTGGGAGAGTAGAGAGAGAAAACTTGAGCGTAGACAAAGATACGAAAGTGAAAAGACGAAGAGAGAGGGAAGTAATTTTGTCAAAACACGAAAAGGCGGCAAAACCACAATGAATGGGCCTTGGACGATGTGTCTGTCAGGCGGCGCACGCAAAAATGACGCGACTTGATGGAGCGTGTCAGGTACGGTTCAATAAGGACGAGACGCGTGGCAAAAACGGTTGAGTTGCAGTGCGTGACAGCTCATACGCGTGTAAAAACTCTTGGAGTTTTTGATTTAATGAAGCAACGACCTCGGCTATGGGGACGATTTCGGCTAGAAAACTAGAAAAACTTGGTTCTTGGTTCTAAGGCATTGATGAAAACAGATTACAAGTTTGGGTCATATGGAGCCGACTAATGATGACCTCGGTAACAAATGATAGAGCAAGTTTAGCCGACGTGCTATGGGTTTAAATGATATAGGTTCTATCACCTCAAGATGCCGAGGTAATAGAACCTAGGGGGCAGTTGTGGAGACATATTTTTTGAATAACGAACACGTGGCCAAGGTGGAACTGAAGTGCCAGCCGAGGTGCCACGTGTCTTGGTCATGGGGCCGAGGTAATCTCGGCTAGGCCGAGATTATTGCGGAGATACTGAAATCCGAGATGAACGGATAAAGGACAAGAGTCCTAGAATGGGGGAGGACCTCAGCCTACATAAGTATAAAGCTCCTAGGGAGTTTATCTTTATCTATTGGAAGTCTGGGATAAGCATTGAGCCAGAGTCCATTGAAGCTAGGCTTCTACAGGGATCAGGTCAGTGTTGGCAATAAAAGTAAGGCACCCTCGTGAGTCTAAAGGTATGCTTTTTGTATTCTGGCTAGTGAGTCAAGCACTAATTATTATCTTTGAGGAAATTGAGTATTGACTTGATCGTTGGAGTCCTCCCGGGTGGAAGAACCACCGCCGGAGTCTCATCTTTCTGTTGTAGGTCGTTCAGGTGCAATCTATTCTGCCGGTGTTCTCCAGCTGAGTACTTGTTTGGCAGTGTGGTCAGAAAACAACACACACACTTTGAAAACCCAGAATTTTTACATATCGCTCGAGCGACCAAATGGTGGCCCGAGCGAACATTATGAGCTCCCAATATTTTTACAGAGCTTTACAGACCGCTCGAGCGACCAAAGTGCGCTTAAGCGAAGACCCTATTTTCGACAATTTTTGGCTAACTTTTCTAAGTTCCTGCTTGTATCCTCATGAGATTCTAAGTATTCTTAGGCACTAATTGGACTCACATAGTCATGGAATAAGCTAGAAATACATAAAGAGAGTTGAATTAAAATAAAATGAATATTGAATGGTGTTTCTATTGTGTTTTTGTTACGTAATTTGTATAAATGGACGTCCAAGGTCTTATGTCAACTTAACCCACTATGAGTAGTAACTTTATAAAGATATATTCAAATTATATTTATTTTCAAGATGATTACTGTTTTCGAAATCGTTTTGTGATTGATTGAATGGTTTATTGAAAAGTTATTTTGTAATGATGAATGAAGTTCACCTTCGAAATGTATTCGTGGCATCCTTTAGTGAGGCCCTTGCCTGGGGGAAATACTACCATGGCCATTGATTATATGACCTTGCCTGGGGAAAACAATACCAAGGCTATTGGATTGATTGAAACACATAGATCTCTAGTGTTAGACCCATCGTGATCTATTGGATTATTGATTGACCCGTCGATGACCCTTGTGGTCTATTGTTATTGAAATATTATTACTCTATTGGATGTACCACGTAAATTGTCATTGAATGAGTATTGCTATTGGGATAACATGGATCATTGAGAATTGAATTGAAATTGGAATTGTATTGAAAATGCTATCGAACTATGGTTTTTATTATTGCAAGGGATTGATATAATGGCTAATCGAATTGATTTGCCTATTGAAATGGATTGTTTCAGAAAAAGAAATATATGTTTTGACAAGGGATTTGATATGGAAAATGTTTTGTTATAAATTTGATATAATATGGCAAATGCTTTATTTTGAAAATAATTTAAGATTTGTTTCGAAATTGTAAGACAGGTTTTTTGTACTATCGTCGAACTTCATTCATTTAACCTCTTTATTCTGTTACTACTCCCTAGGTTTTAGCTCACTATTTATCTGTATATGTAGGTGAGTAAACTGAGCAACAAGGATAGAGGAAGTCTCGGAGTCTACCTGTGTCAGCCTTTGAAGAACTTCCGAAATAGAGCAAGTTAGACTCGAGTAGATCCAAGAAAATTAGCCCCTTAGCTTTGTCAAAGTTTGGTATTTTGTTGAGTCTTAAATGTATATTTGTGTGAGATATATAAGATTTGTACATGTAAATAAATTATTATTGTATCATGTAGGGACAAGCTCAATGGACATTCTTATTTTTGTTTTGCTTCCGCTTTAGGCCCCGATATGATTTTAAATATTTTAAAATTTTGTCTTTGAGGCCAAAGGTAATCTAGGATTACTGGCCAGTCATGACTCTAAACCTATAGGGACGGGGTTTCGGTTGTGACAGTTTCATTCCCAGATAATGATCGTCCCGCAGCGTTGCCAGAGTTCCAATTAGAAACGGCAGTGACCAAGTGCCTTTCTAATAGGACTCCTAGAAACCTATGGACTCGACCAACATCCTAGAAATTAAATCTCATACCCATGTAATCACATAAGCATATCATACACATTGAAGACTCTGTCAAGCGAGACAAACTCATTGTGGTACTAACCACTTCCCACATATCCAAAGTATTCAAACCCAGTACGCTCTAATACCAAGTTGTAACGCCCTCAAAATAAAACAATAAACCAACCAAGACAATATGTGAATGACAGTAAGAATCAAAGTATAAAGTCCTTCTATTACATGAGATCCAATTATACAAGAGAGTGAAAAATGCAATTATACATTCATGAGCCTGACCCTGAATCTACAACATATATCACATCATGAGATAGAACTAGAAGCAAAACAAAGAATAAACACCTTAAAGGCTTACATCTTCCAAGATAGTTCTTGGTTACAATAAAAATGGACTTTCAGTCCATTAAATTAAAACCCTTTGACTGTACAAAAGTTAAGTACAAAAATAATAAGATTAAGCCTTCAGCTCCATAGTCTTCCCAAGCTAAGTACTTGGAGGAGGCATATCACCAGCACCTGAAAATAGTTTTCCCAAGTAGGGTGAGCCAAAGCCCAGTAGAGACAATCTATCACAATATATGAATCTTAACAAAGATATCAGTAATATGCACATGTTCAATGTCCAATGACAAAATCTTTTACAACTCTTTTCCAAAACTATATTATGCCAAACTTACATCTTAATTCATTTTATCTTGGTTCATTAGTTATACCCACTTTATTTAATCAATCAAACAAGGATACACCTTATAGGTTTCCAACCAATACAATTATCATACAAATACATTCACTTGCCATTTTATGAAAATTTCGTATGCGGGAATCAGCACCCATGTATATGCACGATTTTCAGGACTTTCACCCTGGACACACAAACCAACTTAGTTTAATGAAGTCCATCTACTTTCTTCTCCCAAACATGAAGTACATCCCCTTTCTCATCCCAAACATCATACATATACAATATATACACATCATAATCATATTCAATCATAACGGCTAAAAGATTAGTTTCAATTCGCCTAATCCTCATGTAATTTCTACAACAATCATGGCTATCCTCCACCGATAGCCCAAAACAGATATTTCTAAACAGATATACAATCTTTACAACAGATAAATTATCTAAATTTCCATAGGTGCGGGGTAATACATATTTAACTCCACCATTTATATAAACATCCATTTAATTTCATATTCCTAATACCAATTCTATATCTATACAAAATAATTATTCGAGACATTTTAGGGCAAAACCCCCATTTTCCTAATTTCATTCCAAACACCAAAATCAACCATTTTAACACAACACAAGCTCATATTTACTCTCATAACCATTTCCAATACATTCATTCAAAAACCCCTCTTTTGATTTTAAATCAAAACCCTAGGTTTGTTCAAAATTACCTCAAATCCCAATATTTTTTACACGTTAACAAATTACTAAGCTAAAACTCATAGAATAGTGTAGAAAGTCCTTACCTCAAGTTTAAAGCCAAGAGAGAGAATGGAGACACTTCAAACACACCAAAATCCAATTCTATTTGGATGAGAATGTAGCTCTTGAATTGCTCTATCTTTTTATCAAAGAGAGTAGGGTACATAAACCACTAAATCTAGGTGAAAAAGCAGAGAGAGAGTGAGTTTTAGAGAAGGAGCTCTGGATATAGGGTTTTGAGGGAGAAAGTTATGAAAAAGTAATGAAAAAGGGTGCTGCTGCGAACTGATATACACACAGTCCGCTTAAGCGCAGGATGCACACTTCTAGTAGTTTTATAGATAATAGACCAACGCTCGAGCGCAATAAAGGTTACTCAAGAGCCCACCCGCTCAACTGTAAGAAACGCTGCTCGAGCGTAAAATACACTTTTCCAGTAGTTTTGCAGACCTGCCAAAGTACTGAGAGTTCATAAGCCTGCTCGAGCGGAGGACCAAAAATTCGGGCAACAAAAGGTTTGAAAACCAAGCAACCAATTTGTTCCAAACACAACCACAGCAACCCAATAACCAAATTTGAGAAAAATACAAGGGAAGCAAGATATAATCAACAATATGAAACCATGAAACCTGTATCCAGAATACAACAAGGGTCGGGTCAAGTCTAGAATCGTTATAATAGTCCAAGGCATCATACATTATTTCAAATATGAGCATCCAATCTAGTGATTCAATGATTGGGGCGGCAGTAAGGGCTGCTTGAAGTGTTACAAAAGCTTTCAAACATGCATCATCAAAGATAAAAGGTGCATCCTTAGCAAGTAAACTACACAAAGGATAGGCTATTTTGCTAAAGTCTTTGATGAACCAATGGTTAAAACCTACATGCCTTAGGAAAGATCAAACTTGACGCACATAAGTGGGTAGAGGAAGGCCTACAATGAGGTTGACCCTCCTCCCTATACTCTACATTTCTCTCTGGAAATCACAATCACAACAAAGATAAATAGATCTCATCAACAAACATCTATAACCTTTAGGCTCCGTTTGATTGTTGAGAAAATAGATAAATTAAAGAAAGGGAAAAGAAAAGCTTCAAAACCCTAATCTTTCCACCCAAAATTCCACTAAACTGAACCTAACCCAAGTATTCGACTCAATTATTTTTTTCAAACCCGATTCTAGTTTATTAAAGAAAACTACAAAAGAACATAAGAGATTCAAAGTTTTCATTTCTCCCTTAATTTTTCTTAGGAAACAAACAAGATCTACGAAAAGGCAAACCTGTTCTTGGACCGACAGATTATCGAGGTCGTTGGTAAGCTATTGACCCTCAATCTCGAAGACGACTTCACTCATGTTGATATATATATAGCTCAAATGACAAAACAAAGAATCAGAGAGAAAAAAGCAAAGGCTCTACAACTGAGAGCTTTTTAGAGAGAGAGAGAGAGAGAGAGAGAGAGAGAGAGAAGTTAGTAGAGATACAGAGAGGTTTGGAGAGAGAATCTATCGAATAATGCTTTGAGAGAGCATGCCTACTGGTTTTGGGAATTGTGCAGTTAACCGGATGACCGGGGGGACAACCGGCCGGACGTCTAGTCAGTCCCACCCCTAGCGTTCATGCACAGTAAACTGGTGAAAGCTAGCCAGGTCCTCAGTTTGGTGAAAGATTTTGGATGTTCTCAATTTGATATAGGTTTGATGAAACCATTGGAAACCAAAAAAGTGTACTTTTTCACCAAATTTAAATTTAGTGATAGATTTGATTAAACGTTGGAGATGGCCTAATCCAGTATGGTTGGCGGATGTGATATAAGAGGAAAAAAAATTGAAAATCTACATAAAAAATAAAAATAAAAAATTGGAAATCAATATTGATTAGTAATGAATCAAATGCATATAAGAAATTGTTACGGGCTACACAATTAAAATGGGAAATTTAGCCAAATTTTTTTCATTGGACCCATATTTGGTAAAAATGACAGTCTAATTTATTTTGCTTCATAAATCTCCTAAGGAGAAAACACATAATTAAATAAGGACAAAGTAATATATATATATATTTTTTTTTTTTGTGGACAATATTGCTAGAGTAACATGTTACTGTCAAACAAAGTAACATATTATTATTACTGTTTACATCAATTTCGACGGTAACAATTTTTTTTGTTTTTAAAAAGTTTCATAGTCAACATGGAGCTTATTTGATAAATTTTGATGAAAGAATTTTAAAAATATTAATTTTATTAAAAATCGACAACTACATCAAAAGTTATATTATTTGAAAGTTTAATATTTTGATAACAATGGTATATGTTGGATTTTTCAAGAATTTTTTTTTATGATTGTACTTAATGCATTAAAATTTTATTAGGAGGGAGTTTTGATCAAATTCCCCATTAAAATTAGGAGCGTCCCAATCAATAATTTGGGAGTGATGCATCCACTTGTATTTTCGGATTTTTAAATTCTTTTTTTAGGTACAACAGAAATAAAATAAAAGCTAAGCCCTCTCCTTAGAGAGGCCTATGAAGTCTGCAACAAGGTAGCTCTGAATTTCCATTGGTGGTTCATTGACCACCAAAGTGTCTTCAGGTTGCTCCGCTCCAAATTTGGCCAAAGCATCAGTACACAAGTTCCCTTCTTTGTAGATATGGTGTATGGTGCATTCACACCTTCTGAAAAGAATTTTTGCATCCTCCAAAAGTTCTGTATAAGGGAATTTGTCATCCGTGTCATCCTCTATTAGTTGCACTACTTGTTTTGCATCAGTTTCAATGATCACCCCATGCATGCCCTTCTGAAGAATCACTGTCAATCCTTTGTAGAGAGTCCACAATTCTGCCTCCAAGCTTGCTCCACTGTCAATCATTCCGTAGTAGCCACACACCCAATCACCTCTTTCATCTCTGAAGACTCTTCCAAAACCTCTTTCACCTCCCAATTTCCTGCTACCATCAACATTTAACTTGATTTTCCCTGCAGATGGTAAAATCCACTTTATCAGTCTAAAAACAAGCCTAGGATTAGTAATGGACATATTAAAAGCCAAGTCAATATATTCAGAATAATCAAGAATAAATATAACGCTATCCTGGTAGCCACATAACTCTTTCTCAAAAATAAAAACATTCCTATTTTTCCAAATCTTCCATAAAGTTATAATGAAGACAGAAGACCAAGTAGCCTGCTCATCAAAATGATTTTTATTTCTGGAATTAGACAAAAGCCAATCATGCCAAGATTTGCTAATGTGATAACCCAACCCGTATTATACTTAATTATACATGTGTTTATGTGTTTGATGTGAATTAGCAAGTTTAAGTATGTGAATTAAGTGATTTTGGATTTATATCTTTTGAATGTAGGAAAATTTGTTGCAATTGGAACCTTCAATTGAAAATTAAAAGCCTTAGAGGCACAATAAACTAAAACCAACTTCATATTTGTGATCAGCATGATTTTTAGAGCCTACGGTGAAATTTTGTAAAATTATGATTCGTAATGTTTTAATTAGCCTAATTTATATATCTCTAGCTCTTGTGTTCATCTTTTTGTTAAGAGCTTTAGAGAGTGAGTTAGAGAGAAAGAGGAAAGGCTAGGGATTTGGAAGAGATTCAAGGGCAAACCCTAGATTTGAACTAAGGTATGATAATCTACTTGGAATCTTTGTATGTATCTCACATTTTGCTTGAAATCAAGAAGAAATTGAGAATTATGAGTTAGGGTTTGAGATATGTAATAGTTAGAACTAAATGCCAGAAATTGAGCCCTAATCTCTTTATTATTATTATTATTTTTTTTAAGTTCATTCTTGTGATTAGTCCATGAAATAGACTCTAGATGGTTTATACACCCAAGATTTGTTGAAAGATTCACCATGCTTGTATGTATGTGGAGCTTGTATATGAAATTCATGAATCTATAAAAAGATGAGACATTGATTTTGAACTCTAAGCAAGATTAATGTGTTTGAGTTGTGATTACACTTGTATAAGGTTAGTATTTCATGTTTTAAAGGAAGATTACTTGAGATCTTGACTTGGAATTGGGTTTGAAAGCTCATACTTTGAACTATTTTCGAACTGTTTGATTTTGCCCAGACCGCACAAGCGGCCACGGGCTCCGCACGAGCAGAACATGAAGAAAAATAGAGGTTTTCATTCTACTTAAACCACCACTCGAGTAGCCAAGGCCACCGCTCGAGCGGCCCAGTCATTGCACGAGCGGTCAAAGTGGGCGCATGTACGGCCAGCCCTATTTCTGCTTATACCTAGTAACTTCAAAAAGGCCTATCTCTTTTATCCAGACTTTGTTTTAAGCTATTCTTGAGCCTAAATTCAAGCTCTGGAAGTCTAGTTTTTAATGGCGGTGGTCTCACATCCAAATTCTAAGTACACAAATAGTTATGCTAAAATTAGTGAAGGCTATTTATTTTCTTTTAACGGTTTCATACTACTTCCTATCCTAATTAGTTTCCTTTCGTTTTTTGCTATTTCCTTAGACCTCAAATAAGTAAACATGATATTTTCAATGAAGAGCATATGAAATTGTTGTAGGAAACATTAATTTAAGTCATGAACATATAGGGTCGTTTAAAGTACATCTTTGGCACATACTTTGTACGTGATTCACATGTAGAGAAGATTAGCATTAAACACTGGAGATAAATTAAAGAAAGGTGTACGAATTGAAACAAATGATTTATCGAATGTGTATGTGACATGTTTTGTGTAGGTCATGTGTCGGAGGCAACGCCGCAAGACCAAACGCACTATGAGTAGTAGTATTGTAAAGATATGTTATTACTTGATTATTTTGATCCAGGTACGATAACTTATTCTGATATTGTGTTTTGATTGAAATGAACGAGTTTTGTGAACGTTATATGACATGTGTAATAAGGACTTAAGGTCATTCCGTTTTGATATATTAGGCCCGAGGTCGTTTTGATATGATGGGCCTGAGGCCATTTTGATATGTTTAGCCCGATGTCGTTTTGATATGATGGGTCCGAGGCCATTTTGATATGTTAGGCCCGAGGCCGTTCCGTAAATGTGACTATGGATAATGTTATGAAGGATTATGGTTACTGTTATGAAGGATGAAATGTGGAAAAGTAGGGTATTCACATAATATGCTTTCTATTAATTCAAGATTATTCATTCGATTCTCTTTACTCTACTATTATTCATTGAGCTTCACTCACTCTATATTATGTATGCACATGTAGGTGATCAGCAGCATGGAGCCCAACCTTAGCGTTAGCTTCATGAGCTATTTTGCGAACCTGTTGAGTCATGCTTCCAAGTTGGAGCTTTTGCCTTTGACTCACATTATGCTATGACATTTGTTTTGCTTTTGCTTATGGTCTTAGGTTATGTAAACTATATGTATGAAATTTCTTATGGTATATAAGTTTTTGCATGGGCATGTAAATATGTGAATATGTTATTATGTAAGCTATATAATTTTGCTTATATTGGCACAGCTCAATGGACTTCTTCATTTGTTGTTTTCTTCCGCTTATGGCCCCATTATTATAATTATTCTATATGTTCATTTGAGGTCGTAGGTAATCAAGTGATTACTGGCCGGTTATGATCCAAACTTTTAGGGGCGGGTTTGGGTCGTGACAGGGTGGTATCAGAACACGAGTTAATAACTCACACACAAGTCCAATTAAGCAATAAGGAGTCTAGAAAAGAGTTAGAAACATTTTCATTGCGTTACAAGTTTATGAGATAAGATGTGAATCCATGATCCGTATGTGAGTATGAGCATGAAAGATGCGGATACAAGTGTGCTTTCTAAGTTTCTTATGGAATATAAAGTATATGAGAATACATCTGTAAGTATGATTATTGTTTAAGCAAGTATGGTTATTATTTGGGCATGAACATGGAAATTGTGAATCCATGGGTACGTTTCTAATCTTAGCATAACAAGTAACTTATGTGAGTGTGTGGTACGAGTATGAGTATGAGCAAAAAATTATTTGAATTAATGTGTAAGTTTGATGTCAATATTGACTGTGCGCCTTATGTGAACATGAACATATGAACATGGTAGTTATATGATTTACGTGAACCTATTCTGTTATTGATGTATTTCACATATATGTATAGCAAAATGGTGGAAATAAGGGCGGGCGAATTGGAGGAGTCTACCTCCTCTCGACTTGATAAATTGGAAAGAATAGTAGAAGAAATAATGGAGGACCTAAGACAACAAAATGTATTAGAACCTACCCTGATATGTGAGGCTAACTCAAATCGATTTCTTAAATAGAAGAGAAAGAGACAAAGCCCTGGTGTGAACAAAAACTTCATGAAGAATAAGAAGTGGAAATCTGAAACTTCTACGCAAGGTAAATTTAATCGAAGAAAGGAGTGAGTACTGGTTTGTTCAAAATGTGGGAAAAAACATAGAGGGATATGTTATCGACTCTCCAGGGCTTGTTATCGATGTGGTGAAATGAGTCATAAGGTAAGGGATTGTCCCCGGATCGAACAAAATGTGAATGGACCCGCTATCTTGGTCGGTTTTGTACCAATGGCAAGATCTGTTACGACGAGTGGAACTGTAGGCCAAGGTAGAGTAACTGCACTCGTCCCAAAAAACACTCAGAATACTAGGGCCGTTGCCCCAATTACCGTTGCCATTCATGAACGAATACTTATGTTTTGGTTGATTAGGGACTCTTATATATATGTAACTTTACTCAGAATGTTAATTGATTATGGATATATACCTCTTTGTACCTTTGTTCGAGATGATTATTATAGCACTGGTTCCCACTCCCTAAACCATTGAAGCTAACGCTACAACTATGTGACTAGATTGAATACCCCCTATAATGAACTCCATGTTAGGTGTAATTACGTACCTTGCTTAGTTAACGTGGACTGGATTATTTGGCTGAATTCTTAGAATCATGAATTTGCGATGATATAACTTTTCTGGAACTTCATATTATGCAAGGACTTTATGTTATGAACAACTATGTACCTGTGTATCTACATGTAGACTTATTTAATGAAAACTATACAGTGTAGGACCTAAGCCACTTTAATATAAACCATTATGGTGTCTGATCTTGAGAACAAATAAACGTAGAATGATCGTGCGACTGTGATCGAAATCGCTAGGTGAATTGATTAATTTACCAAATTTCTACTTTTGTGCTACCGTGTTTTGACTTGATGCTATAAGAATTGTTAATCATGAATTAAGTGGTTATGAACTCTACTTTAGGGGGGGGGGAGGGGGAAACCTTAACTATTTGGGAGTATACGAATTGGTACGTTTTGTACTTAACTTCGTGTTAGCACACCTTATAATTGATACTATGGGGTTGTGAGAATTATATACGTCATGTGATTGATATGTTGGTGTTATCCTTGCTAACTTGGGAATGTGTGTGTATGAACAGGGGAAGAGATCAACAAGAATATGTTTCGTAAAGTGTGAGAAGACTTGAACTAGAATTGAACTCCTTATAGTTGCTTAATCGATTTGGGTAAAGTTGTAACTCATTTACTTGGGTAATTGAAACTTAATTTAAGTTGTTGAAGCAATTAGAATGAAAATGCTCCGATTTGTTAAGACCACTGTTAAGCACGCTTATTCCATGTGAGCAAATGTTTGTATGATGATTGATTCAAGACCCGTTCTTTTATTTCAACCCATTTGGTTATAAATGAGTTGATCATTGGGATTAATGTTATGTGATAAGTACCTCTTCATTATCCAGAGGATCCATATTATTTGGAAGTGTTACACTATGAATTTAACTCAATGCCCATGACATGGATTATGCAGATGTACCTTTGAGTTTGATAAGCAAATGTTAATCATATGCCTATGTGAGTTGTCATTGACTTCTGAAGATAAATGACTTTTCTTGCTGAGCTAATGGAGTAAATCCCCACCCTATTGATTTGCTATTGACGACTTACGAATTGTTTAAGATTGAACATCCGGATTATTGTTGTAGAGGAATTGGTGAACCGAGAAGTTGGATTTGTTATGAATATTGTGTATCACCACTTACTAATTTGGAAGACTTCATATGAGATGTCAATAGAGGAGTACTTTCATCATTTGAAATTAAGTAAGATCATAAGTATCATTTGTGACCAATCCTAAACTATTTGGAGCCATGTAGGTTATTTGGAGATATGCGAATTATTAGCAAATAGGTGGTTATCTGAATAGAAGCGTCTAAGCAATGTGATAGATGAAAGTAATGTATCGTGGTTAATATGATTTGTGGCTTAATGTTATAAGGTTGTTTCCGAGACCTACTTAATAGCTTTTGATACCAATATGCACTGGAACGGATCATAAATTTGGGTTATTACCCATTCATTGAGGATTAGTTGAACTTCTATGATGAGAACATCAACGGGTAAGAAAGTTGCTTAAGAAAAAGGAGAAGGGAAGAGTAACGAGAAAGAGACATATGATTTGTTTCCTATTTGAGTATTTTAAGTTTGGAGGACCAAACTACCTAAAGGGGGAAAGACTGTGATAACCCAACCCGTATTATGCTTAATTATACATGTGTTTCTGTGTTTGATGTGAATTTGCAAGTTTAAGTATGTGAATTAAGTGATTTTGGATTTATATCTGTTGAATGTAGGAAAATCTGTTGCAATTGAAACCTTGAACTGAAAATTAAAAGCCTTAGAGGCGCGATAAACTAAAATCGACTTCATATTTGTGATCAACATGATTTTTAGAGCCTACGGTCGTAATGTTTTAATTAGCCTAATTTATGTATCTCTAGCTCTTGTGCTTATCTTTTTTGTTGAGAGCTTTAAAGAGTGAGTTAGAGAGAAAGAGGAAAGGCTAGGGATTTGGAAGAGATTCAAGGGCAAACCCTAGATTTGAACTAAGGTATGATAATCTACTTGGAATCTTTGTATGTATCTCACATTTTGCTTGAAATCAAGAAGAAATTGAGAATTATGAGTTAGGGTTTGAGATATGTAATAGTTAGAACTAAATGCAAGAAATTGAGCCCTAATCTCTTTATTATTATTATTTTTTTTTTTTTAAGTTCATTCTTGTGATTAGTTCATGAAATAGACTCTAGATGGTTTATACACCCAAGATTTGTTGAAAGATTCACCATGCTTGTATGTATGTGGAGCTTGTATATGAAATTCATGAATCTATAAAAAGATGAGACATTGATTTTGAACTCTAAGCAAGATTATGTGTTTGAGTTGTGATTACACTTGTATAAGGTTAGTATTTCATGTTTTAAAGGAAGATTACTTGAGATCTTGACTTGGAATTGGGTTTGAAAGCTCATACTTTGAACTATTTTCGAACTGTTTGATTTTGCCCAGACCGCACAAGCGGCCACGGGCTCCGCACGAGCAGAACATGAAGAAAAATAGAGGTTTTCATTCTACTTAAACCACCACTCGAGTAGCCAAGGCCACCGCTCGAGCGGCCCAGTCATTGCACGAGCGGTCAAAGTGGGCGCATGTACGGCCAGCCCTATTTCTGCTTATACCTAGTAACTTCAAAAAGGCCTATCTCTTTTATCCAGACTTTGTTTTAAGCTATTCTTGAGCCTAAATTCAAGCTCTGGAAGTCTAGTTTTTAATGGCGGTGGTCTCACATCCAAATTCTAAGTACACAAATAGTTATGCTAAAATTAGTGAAGGCTATTTATTTTCTTTTAACGGTTTCATACTACTTCCTATCCTAATTAGTTTCCTTTCGTTTTTTGCTATTTCCTTAGACCTCAAATAAGTAAACATGATATTTTCAATGAAGAGCATATGAAATTGTTGTAGGAAACATTAATTTAAGTCATGAACATATAGGGTCGTTTAAAGTACATCTTTGGCACATACTTTGTACGTGATTCACATGTAGAGAAGATTAGCATTAAACACTGGAGATAAATTAAAGAAAGGTGTACGAATTGAAACAAATGATTTATCGAATGTGTATGTGACATGTTTTGTGTAGGTCATGTGTCGGAGGCAACGCCGCAAGACCAAACGCACTATGAGTAGTAGTATTGTAAAGATATGTTATTACTTGATTATTTTGATCCAGGTACGATAACTTATTCTGATATTGTGTTTTGATTGAAATGAACGAGTTTTGTGAACGTTATATGACATGTGTAATAAGGACTTAAGGTCATTCCGTTTTGATATATTAGGCCCGAGGTCGTTTTGATATGATGGGCCTGAGGCCATTTTGATATGTTTAGCCCGATGTCGTTTTGATATGATGGGTCCGAGGCCGTTTTGATATGTTGGCCCGAGGCCGTTCCGTAAATGTGACTATGGATAATGTTATGAAGGATTATGGTTACTGTTATGAAGGATGAAATGTGGAAAAGTAGGGTATTCACATAATATGCTTTCTATTAATTCAAGATTATTCATTCGATTCTCTTTACTCTACTATTATTCATTGAGCTTCACTCACTCTATATTATGTATGCACATGTAGGTGATCAGCAGCATGGAGCCCAACCTTAGCGTTAGCTTCATGAGCTATTTTGCGAACCTGTGAGTCATGCTTCCAAGTTGGAGCTTTTGCCTTTGACTCACATTATGCTATGACATTTGTTTTGCTTTTGCTTATGGTCTTAGGTTATGTAAACTATATGTATGAAATTTCTTATGGTATATAAGTTTTTGCATGGGCATGTAAATATGTGAATATGTTATTATGTAAGCTATATAATTTTGCTTATATTGGCACAGCTCAATGGACTTCTTCATTTGTTGTTTTCTTCCGCTTATGGCCCCATTATTATAATTATTCTATATGTTCATTTGAGGTCGTAGGTAATCAAGTGATTACTGGCCGGTTATGATCCAAACTTTTAGGGGCGGGTTTGGGTCGTGACAGGGTGGTATCAGAACACGAGTTAATAACTCACACACAAGTCCAATTAAGCAATAAGGAGTCTAGAAAAGAGTTAGAAACATTTGCATTGCGTTACAAGTTTATGAGATAAGATGTGAATCCATGATCCGTATGTGAGTATGAGCATGAAAGATGCAGATACAAGTGTGCTTTCTAAGTTTCTTATGGAATATAAAGTATATGAGAATACATCTGTAAGTATGATTATTGTTTAAGCAAGTATGGTTATTATTTGGGCATGAACATGGAAATTGTGAAACCATGGGTACGTTTCTAATCTTAGCATAACAAGTAACTTATGTGAGTGTGTGGTACGAGTATGAGTATGAGCAAAAAATTATTTTAATTAATGTGTAAGTTTGATGTCAATATTGACTGTGCGCCTTATGTGAACATGAACATATGAACATGGTAGTTATATGATTTACGTGAACCTATTCTGTTATTGATGTATGTCACATATATGTATAGCAAAATGGTGGAAATAAGGGCGGGCGAATTGGAGGAGTCTACCTCCTCTCGACTCGATAAATTGGAAAGAATAGTAGAAGAAATAATGGAGGACCTAAGACAACAAAATGTATTAGAACCTACCCTGATATGTGAGGCTAACTCAAATCGATTTCTTAAATGGAAGAGAAAGAGACAAAGCCTTGGTGTGAACAAAAACTTCATGAAGAATAAGAAGTGGAAATCTGAAACTTCTACGCAAGGTAAATTTAATCGAAGAAAGGAGTGAGTACTGGTTTGTTCAAAATGTGGGAAAAAACATAGAGGGATTGTTATCGACTCTCCAGGGCTTGTTATCGATGTGGTGAAATGAGTCATAAGGTAAGGGATTGTCCCCGGATCGAACAAAATGTGAATGGACCCGCTATCTTGGTCGGTTTTGTACCAATGGCAAGATCTGTTACGACGAGTGGAACTGTAGGCCAAGGTAGAGTAACTGCACTCGTCCCAAAAAACACTCAGAATACTAGGGCCGTTGCCCCAATTACCGTTGCTATTCATGAACGAATACTTATGTTTTGGTTGATTAGGGACTCTTATATATATGTAACTTTACTCAGAATGTTAATTGATTATGGATATATACCTCTTTGTACCTTTGTTCGAGATGATTATTATAGCACTAGTTCCCACTCCCTAAACCATTGAAGCTAACGCTACAACTATGTGACTAGATTGAATACCCCCTATAATGAACTCCATGTTAGGTGTAATTACGTACCTTGCTTAGTTAACATGGACTGGATTATTTGGCTGAATTCTTAGAATCATGAATTTGCGATGATATAACTTTTCTGGAACTTCATATTATGCAAGGACTTTATGTTATGAACAACTATGTACCTGTGTATCTACATGTAGACTTATTTAATGAAAACTATACAGTGTAGGACCTAAGCCACTTTAATATAAACCATTATGGTGTCTGATCTTGAGAACAAATAAACGTAGAATGATCGTGCGACTGTGGTCGAAATCGCTAGGTGAATTGATTAATTTACCAAATTTCTACTTTTGTGTTACCGTGTTTTGACTTGATGCTATAAGAATTGTTAATCATGAATTAAGTGGTTATGAACTCTACTTTAGGGGGGGGGGAGGGGGAAACCTTAACTATTTGGGAGTATACGAATTGGTACGTTTTGTACTTAACTTCGTGTTAGCACACCTTATAATTGATACTATGGGGTTGTGAGAATTATATACGTCATGTGATTGATTATGTTGGTGTTATCCTTGCTAACTTGGGAATGTGTGTGTATGAACAGGGGAAGAGATCAACAAGAATATGTTTCGTAAAGTGTGAGAAGACCTGAACTAGAATTGAACTCCTTATAGTTGCTTAATCGATTTGGGTAAAGTTGTAACTCATTTACTTGGGCAATTGAAACTTAATTTAAGTTGTTGAAGCAATTAGAATGAAAATGCTCCGATTTGTTAAGACCACTGTTAAGCACACTTATTCCATGTGAGCAAATGTTTGTATGATGATTGATTCAAGACCCGTTCTTTCATTTCAACCCATTTGGTTATAAATGAGTTGATCATTGGGATTAATGTTATGTGATAAGTGCCTCTTCATTATCCAGAGGATCCATATTATTTGGAAGTGTTACACTATGAATTTAACTCAATGCCCATGACATGGATTATGAAGATGTACCTTTGAGTTTGATAAGCAAATGTTAATCACATGCCTATGTGAGTTGTCATTGACTTCTGAAGATAAATGACTTTTCTTGCTGAGCTAATGGAGTAAATCCCCACCTATTGATTTGCTATTGACGACTTACGAATTGTTTAAGATTGAACATCCGGATTATTGTTGTAGAGGAATTGGTGAACCGAGAAGTTGGATTTGTTATGAATATTGTGTATCACCACTTACTAATTTGGAAGACTTCATATGAGATGTCAATAGAGGAGTACTTTCATCATTTGAAATTAAGTAAGATCATAAGTATCATTTGTGACCAATCCTAAACTATTTGGAGCCATGTAGGTTATTTGGAGATATGCGAATTATTAGCAAATAGGTGGTTATTGAATAGAAGCGTCTAAGCAATGTATAGATGAAAGTAATGTATCGTGGTTAATATGATTTGTGGCTTAATGTTATAAGGTTGTTTCCGAGACCTACTGAATAGCTTTTGATACCAATATGCACTGGAACGGATCATAAATTTGGGTTATTACCCATTCATGAGGATTAGTTGAACTTCTATGATGAGAACATCAACGGGTAAGAAAGTTGCTTAAGAAAAAGGAGAAGGGAAAGTAACGAGAAAGAGACATATGATTTGTTTCCTATTCGAGTATTTTAAGTTTGGAGGACCAAACTACCTAAAGAGGGAAAGATTGTGATAACCCAACTCGTATTATGCTTAATTATACATGTGTTTATGTGTTTGATGTGAATTTGCAAGTTTAAGTATGTGAATTAAGTGATTTTGGATTTATATCTGTTGAATGTAGGAAAATCTGTTGCAATTGAAACCTTGAACTGAAAATTAAAAGCCTTAGAGGCGCGATAAACTAAAATCGACTTCATATTTGTGATCAACATGATTTTTAGAGCCTACGGTCGTAATGTTTTAATTAGCCTAATTTATGTATCTCTAGCTCTTGTGCTTATCTTTTTTGTTGAGAGCTTTAAAGAGTGAGTTAGAGAGAGAGGAAGAGGAAATGCTAGGGATTTGGAAGAGATTCAAGGGGCAAACCCTAGATTTGAACTAAAGTATGATAATCTACTTGGAATCTTTGTATGTATCTCACATTTTGCTTGAAATCAAGAAAAAATTGAGAATTATGAGTTAGGGTTTGAGATATGTAATAATTAGAACTAAATGCAAGAAATTGAGCCCTAATCTCTTCATTTTTGTTTGTTTTGAGTTCATTCTAGTGATTAGTCCATGAACTAGACTTTAGATAGTTCATACACCCAAGATTTGTTGAAAAATTCACTATGTTTGTATGTATATGGAGCTTGTATATGAAATTCATGAATCTATGAAAAGATGAGACTTTGATTTTGAACTCTAAGCAAGATTGATGTGTTTGAGTTGTGATTACACTTGTATAAGGTTAGTATTTCATGTTTTAAAGGAAGATTACTTGAGATCTTGACTTGGAATTGGATTTGAAAGCTCACACTTTGAACTGTTTTTGAACTGTCTGATTTTTCCTAGACTGCACGAGCGGCCATGGGCTCCGCACGAGCAAAACATGAAGAAAAATAGAGGTTTGCATTCTACTTAAACCAGCGCTCGAGCGGCCCAGTCACCGCACAAGCGGTCAAAGTGGGCGCATGTGCTGGCCCTGTTTCAACTTATACTTGGTAACTTCAAAAAGGCATATCTCCTTTATCCAGACTCCGTTTTAAGCTATTCTTGAGCCTAAATTCAAGCTCTGGAAGTCTAGTTTCTAATGGTGGTGGTCTCATATCCAAATTATAAGTACACAAATAGATAAGCTAAAATTAGTGCATGCTGTTTATTTTCTTTTAATCGTTTTATGCCATTTCCTACCCTAACTTAGTTTCCTTTCGCTTTTTACTATTTCCTTAGACCTCAAATAAGTAAACATAATTTTCAATGAAGAACATATGAAATTTTTGTAGGAAACATTAATTTAATTCATGAACATTTAGGGCCGTTTAAAGTACATCTTTGGCACATGCTTTGTACGTGATTCACATGTAGAGAAGATTAGCATTAAACATTGGAGAGAAATTAAAGAAAGGTGTATGAATTGAAACAAATGATTTATCGAATGTGTATGTGACATGTTTTGTGTAGGTCGTGTGCCGAAGGCAACACCGCAAGACCAAACGCACTGTGAGTAGTAGTATTGTAAAGATATGTTATTAATTGATTATTTTGATCTAGGTAAGATAACTTATTTTGATATTGTGTTTTAATCGAAATGAACGAGTTTTGTGAACGTTATATGACATGTGCAATAAGGACTTACGGTCATTCGGTTTTGATATGATAGGCCCGAGGCCGTTTTGATATGTTGAGCCCGAGGCGTTCCATAAATGTAACTATGGATAATGTTATGAAGGATGAAATTTGGAAAAGTAGGGTGTTCACATAATATGCTTTCTGTTAATTCAAGATTATTCATTCGATTCTCTTTACTCTACTATTATTCATTGAGCTTCGCTCACTCTATATTATGTATGCACATGTAGGTGATCAGCAGCATGGAGCCCAACCTTAGGATCAGCTTCAGGAGCTATTTTGCGAACTTGTCGAGTCATGCTTCCAAGTTAGAGCTTTTGCCTTTGACTCACATCATGCTATGACATTTGTTTTGCTTTTGCTTATGGTCTTGGATTATGTAAACTATATGTATGAAATTTCTTATGGTACATAAGTTTTTGCATGGGCATGTAAATGTGTGAATGTGTTATTACGTAAGCTATATAATTTTGCTTATATTGGCACAACTCAATGGACTTTTTCATTTGTTGTTTTCTTCCGCTTATGGCACTATTATCATAATTATTCTGTATGTTCATTTGAGGTCGTAGGTAATCAAGTGATTACTGGTCGGTTATGATCCAAACTTTTAGAGGGTGGCTTTGGGTCATGACAGCTGAGCATATCTTTGCAGCAGATTCTATTACATAAAGCCAACCACACTTCTTTGGCTTTGTAGCAGTGTCTGAAAAGATGATCCAAATCTTCCACCCCACAACAGCTAGGGCATGTGGGAACAGAAGTTAAACCCCTTTTCATTCTCATTTGGTTAGTTAGTAGTTTCCCATATAGAATAAGCCACAAAAAACCTCTAAGTTTCTGAGGCAACCTGACTTTCTAGAGCCTGCTCCAATTATCCTCACAACTTTGGTGGCCAATGATTAATTCATAAGCAGAAGTAGTTGAGAATCCTCTACATTGAATGCCATTCCAATTCAAGCTATTTGTAACAGTGTAAGAAGGAAGAGGTGTTTCCAGAATGATGGTGGCAATATAAGCAGGCAGGATAGTGGACACAAGTTCCACATTCCATTCTCTATGTTCATTCAAGAACTCACCCACAATACCAAAACCATCAGCAGATGCATGGTTGGACTGGTGGTCATTAGTCATTAAATCCTCAAAGGATTTATCACCACATCACCAATCCTTCTATATATCTACCAAATCACCACAACCAACTTTCATGTCACCCATTTTCTAAGAATGTGCCTTGTTTGGAGAATGTCTCTCCACACATGGGAAGCAGGCTTCTTTTTAGGCCAATTATAAAAGGTGGTGCTATTCAAAATTGAAAACTACACCATGTTTGAACCTTGACATTGGGACGGGATATATTACAGGGACAAATGTCGAATCAGGTTTGAGTCGGGTAGGTATTATATAATAAGGAATTTTATATTTGTTTCAGTTCGGTCTGATTCTAATATTGGACCTTTATATTTACTCAAATTTGATCTAAAAAATAATTATAAATTTCAAACTCATTCATTGGTTTATATGTTAAATTTTTTTTAAATCATTTCATAATTAAATTCAATCGCATATTATATTTCTTAAATAAATATATTGACATCATTATAAATTGAAAAATTTTGTGTATAAATTGAAAGATGTCTTAAATAAATTCAATCACACATCATCACAAATGTGAGTTTTAATAAAATCAACAAAAATAAAGTTTAGATCCCAACAAAAAATATATTTTTTAATATATTATATATATATAATTAATTAATTAAAGAAATAGCGAACTTGGTTAAAAGTATAAATCTCAAGCCCAGTCTATTAATATTTCGAGCTGAAAATGTTGACTCCGCTCGACCTTATGAGCTAAAACAACCTTTCCATACCCCTGTCCAAACCCTAAGAAAATAGGACTGGATCAGGCGGGTCAACGAGCTGATGTCCACCCCCAGGATATATACGTTGCTGACTTGGCACAGTTAATGTTATATATTATTTAATTTAATTTAGGGGCATTTATTTATAAATCGCTCTTCACCTACATATATTTCATTTGATCTAAATTATTTTCTTAAGTTTTAATAAGTCCTATAAATGACAAAATTATTAAAATATCTCTAATAATAATATACACATTAACATTATGAATGTTCTGTGATGTGAACATTCACACTGTCAATGTGAATATTTACATCACCAAAATTGTTAATCGTTTAAAAAATATTTATAAGGGTAAAATTGTCCATAAAATATCTTAAATATGAGAATTAGGATTTGATAAATTAAATATCCAAATGTGGGAGCCGAATAAGTAGAAAAGTCGGAAGACGCGTACCCTAGAAATTAGATACTATTCGGCTTGATATTGTGCGATTAGGACGCCGAATGCGTTAGTAAAGCCGAATAGACGGAGGTTAGTAGCTCCGAATGAATAAAAGGTGAATGGGTTAAAAGTAGGCTCAGGCCCCGAGGCCCAAAAAGCAAATATAAATACAAGAACCACAAATTTAGAAAGGTATGTAAGAATCACTTCACTAAACTTAGAAAGTAAGCTATCCTGAGGGCCTGAACTAACTTGTCCGTCGGAGTGCTAATTCCGGCACCCCCGACCGAAGTGTTTGTATCTTTTCAGGTGACTAGCTGAGGATTACTAGCGTCTCCCAGGATCTGAAGAGTATTTCCAAACCACTTCTCCACAATTGGCGCCGTCTGTGGGAATACTCAAATACATCCATGGCAGGCGTGACTGAAGATCCTCCGATAGCCACTGATAAGACCGCACAGAGAGGTGATCTCATTCCAGCAAACTCCCTTGGACCACAAACCATCGCAGCAAGACTAGCCTCGGACCTCCGCTCATCGTCAAACCCAACGCAAAAGACAATACAAGCGACTATGGCACGAGCTAGGCAAACCAAACAGAGTTGGACAACATCATCGCTGAGAACAAACGCCTTCGTCGCGATCTGGCCTCGGAAATAGCAAAATCCAAACAAACAGTGCGCCAGGCTTCTGAGCGACCCCCGAGGGCAGATGATCGACGATCTCGGCCCGGCAGCAAGAAATTAACGGCCGCTATGCTTCAACAGATCATCTTGTGGAGTTGGCAAAGGACGAACGTCTCTACCAATGCGTTCGAAAGAGTGTGGTCGAAACACCTGCCCCTCCGCAGGATGCATTTCCGCTTGACATCGTCCACATGATATATAGCCTGCCAGCAGCCCCGGCCGTGCATGCGATCCAATCAGATCCAGGCCCCCAACAGCAGCTCACGCCAGTAAAACGGCCCCGAGAAACGCCAAGTATTACCTTTGACAATTCTGATTTGATCGGTGTAACACTCCCTCACATCGATCCGTTGGTTGTTGAGCTACGCGTAAACCGGTTCACCGTCAAACGCGTTTTTATCGACCAGGGCAGTACCTCGGAGGTTATGTATTATAAAACCTTCACCAAACTCGGATTCAACGAGTCAGACCTGACTCCGGCCCCTTATCCACTATTCGGCTTCAATGCCACTCTAGAGTACCCCTTGGGAAAGATCAGCTTACACGTTCGAGCTGGCTTCAAAACGGTGGATGTGGAATTCTTGGTCGTCAGGCTGCCTTCACCGTACAATCTCATCATGGGGCGATCGTGGTTGCATGCATTGCAGGCCGTCCCAAGCACCTATCATCAACTGCTACGTTTCCCAACGGAACACGGCATTGAGCAAATCCGCGGATCCCAGAAATCGGCACAAGCATGTTATCTCCTTGCCGCCAGAACGCCAAAGGAACTGCAAGTAAACTCCATTGAGGTGCCGAATCGGGAGATCCTGGATGACGTTGGACGGTATCCAAATGAGAAGGCCACGGAAGATTTAGACCGAGTTGACATTGATGGAAGCCCAGAAAAGTTCTTCATGATCGGCGCCTCTCTGAATCAGGCCACAGGCAGCAGCTGATCTCTTTCTTGCTCAACAACCTTGACGTCTTTGCATGGACTCGTACGAAATGCCGGGAATAGACCCGTCAGTTTCACAACACCATCTGAATGTCGATCCGCAATGTAAGCCGATCATTCAGAAAGGCCAACGGTCAGCCGCGGAGCACACTGCCGCCGTTGTTGAGGAGGTAGACAGACTGCTTGACGCCGGGGCAATTAGAGAAGTCACTTATCCTACGTGGCTCTCCAATACAGTGGTGGTGAAGAAGAAAAACGGGACTTGGCGAGTGTGCGTTGACTTCACGGATCTGAACAAAGCTTGCCCCAAAGACTATTTTCCTCTACCTAGAATCGACCAGCTCGTCGACGCAACGGCACGTCATCAACGCATGAGCTTCCTCAATGCTTACAGAGGCTACCATCAAATCGCCATGCATCCAGATGACCAAGACAAAACTGCCTTCCTCACCCTAAGAGGAACCTATTACTACAAAGTTATGCCATTTGGGCTGAAGAATGCAGGGGCAACCTACCAAAGATTGGTCACCGCCATGTTCAAAGAGCAACTTGGCTACACTATGGAAGTATACATCGACGATATGGTGGTCAAGTCCAAAGAAGAACATAATCATATAGCCGATCTAGAAAAGACATTCAGCATTTTACGCAAATACAGAATGAAACTGAATGCTTCCAAATGTGCGTTCGAAATCGGCTCTGGCAAATTCCTGGGTTACATCATCAATCACCGAGGAATTGAAGCCAACCTGAGGCAAGTCACAGCAATCTTGGAACTCGGCTCCCTCCGTTCAGTAAAAGAAGTCCAAAAGTTGATGGGGATGGCCGCTGCACTCAACAGGTTCATCAGCCGGTCTACAGATCGCTGCCGACAATTCTTTCAGACACTACGGCAAGGTAAGGCTTTTGAATGGTCCGCCGAATGCGAATCAGCCTTCAACGGACTCAAGACCTACCTCCGCTCAGTACTTCTCTTGACAACACCCGCCGCTGGTGACCCGCTCATCCTATATCTGGCAGTTTCTGATAGGGCCGTCAGCGCCGTATTGTTAAAAGAGGAGGAGGGGGAGCAACGACCAGTGTATTATGTGAGCAAGGCAATGGTTGACGCCGAAACACGCTACCTTCCGCTGCAAAAATTGATCTTAGCCCTAGTCATGGCGGCAAGAAAACTGATGCATTACTTCCAGGGACATATCATTGGGGTGCCAACGGATTATCCCCTCCGGTCAGTACTACGGAGTGCAGAAGCATCAGGACGTGTTTCAAAATGGGCTCTTGAACTCGGCCAATACGACATTCGGTTTTTACCTAAAATTGCAATCAAGGGGCAGGTGTTGGCTGACTTTGTTGCCGAATTCACCGGCGAGCTTGCCAACCTCAAACCTGATGAAGTTCGACCAAAGGCTGAAGTTCTACCAAAGCCGAACTGGAGAATTTATGTCGGGGATATTTGGCAATTATACTGTGATGGATCATCCAACCAAAGGGGCAGTGGCGCCGGAGTTGTAATAATGTCTCCAGACGGCGCAGTAATTGAGCAGGCCGTCAAGCTTGGCTTCGAAGCATCAAATAACGAAGCCGAATACGAAGCCTTTCTAGCCAGTCTGCGGAATGTGCACCTTCTTGGCGCGCGGCGTCTGCTTGTGTTTTGTGATTCAAAGTTGGTAATCAATCAGCTAAAGGGGGAGTACACGGCAAGAAACAACCGTATGGCGGCCTACATGAAAACGGCCAATTCCTTGCTGGCAAAATTTGACCATCACAAACTGAACCAAATAACACGCGACCAGAACACACACGCGGATGCCTTAGCGTGCCTAGCCTCCGCCATCAATTCTGAGATCAAACGGACCATCGAAGTAGGTTTCGTCCCAGAGCCGAGCATTGGCCCTTCGGAGGAAATCCATGTCAATGTTATAGAATCCGCACCAAGCTGGATGGACCCCATTGCTGCATTCCTCTCTTCTGAACAACTCCAGAGGACAAAAAAGAAGCACACAAGCTGCGAAATAAAGCCCTGCGATACTATCTGGATCCGCAAGGAGGGCTTTACAAAAAATCCCTCTCTGGTCCATATTTGGAATGCGTGCACCTCGACAAAGTGGAGGAGCTTCTAACAGAGGTACATGAGGGCAGTTACGGTGCCCATTCTGGCGGATGCTCCCTGGCCCATCGAGCTATAACGCAAGGATATTATTGGCCAACAATGAGAGCTGACGCGGAGAGTCATGTAAAAAAATGCGAACAGTGCCAGAAATTCTCCCCATTAACCCATCTGCCTGCCGAAGAGTTGAACTCTATTACCAGCCCCTGGCCGTTTGCTCAGTGGGGACTTGATATCGTAGGACCATTGCCCAGGGCCCCAGGGAACAAGCGATTCTTAATCGTCGCGACAGACTACTTCACAAAATGGGTCGAAGCGGAGGCTCTAACACATATACGAGATGCCGACATTAAACGCTTTGTATGGAGAAACATCATAACACAATTCGGCATTCCGAGGGCTCTCATCTCAAACAATGGCACCCAGTTTGATTGTGGCGTATATCAAGAGTTATGCAGCAAATATGGCATTCGACCTTACTTCTCAACACCGGCCTACCCCCAAAGCAATGGCCAAGCCGAAGCCTCTAACAAATCCATCTTGGACGGCATCAAAAAGAGGCTGGAAAAAGCTAAAGGCAAATGGGTCGAAGAATTGCCGAGTGTATTGTGGGCTCATCGTACTACGCCAAGAAGATCCACTGGAGAAACGCCGTTTGCTCTATGCTTTGGAACCCAGGCAATCTTACCCCTGGAAATCGGCCTCCCAACTCTAAAATCGTAAGTTTTTGACATGGACCGAAACGACATGATGCTTGCCCTAGATCTGATTCTAATCGAAGAACGAAGAGACCACGCCCTGGCATCCATGGCACGGTATCAGCAGCAGCTCGCCAAGTCGTATAATCAGCGAGTTCAGTTGCGCCAATACATGCCAAGAGAGCTCGTCCTAAAGAAGGTACTTACAGCCGACCGGAGACCGGCCGATGGAAAATTGGGTCCAAACTGGGACGGCCCCTATCAAATTGAATCCATCGCAGGAACAGGGGCATATCGGCTCTCAGACATGTCAGGAAGAAGCCTGCCACGGCCTTGGAATTCAACACATTTACGTAAATTCTATCACTGACCCGACTTGTGGGCTTGATACTTGTACATGTTCCACCTTTGCAATACAAAGTTTCTCGTTTTCTCGAGCTCGTTCCCAAGCCTTGATTAATTAAGGCCGATTAAGACTCCGGATTCGGAGTGCCCTTCGTGAATATCACGATTGGCCAAAATAAAGCCTCCGGATTCGGAGCCCCTTTTGGTGCAGGACACCTTAAGGCCGATTAAGACTCCGGATTCGGAGCGCCCTTCGTGGATATCACGATTGGCCAAAATAAAGCCTCCGGATTTGGAGCCCCTTTTGGTGTAGGGCACCTTAAGGCCGAATAAGACTCCGGATTCGGAGCGCCCTTCGTGGATATCACGATTGGCCAAAATAAAGCCTCCGGATTCGGAGCCCCTTTTGGTGCATGACACCTTAAGGCCGATTAAGACTCCGGATTCGGAGCGCCCTTCGTGGATATCACGATTGGCCAAAATAAAGCCTCCGGAATCGGAGCCCCTTTTGGTGCATGACACCTTAAGGTCGATTAAGACTCCGGATTCGGAGCGCCCTTCGTGGATATCACGACTGGCCTTTCTGAGAGATTTATTCGGACCACTTGATTGGCCGAATAAATATTCACTGAGAATCGTTCTTAATTCAGGACGAACAATGCATGTCTAAACATTTACGCCACGCAACACAAAACTTGCCAGTAAGTTGAAATAATACGATTAATTAAGCACATAACATTTCAAGACCAAATACAAATGTCGAAAATAAAAGAAATTCTATTTATTCGGCGCGAAGTCTATTCATTCGGCACCCTCATTGTCGCTCTTCTCAATTTCGAAATCAGGATAAGGAAAGTAGTGACGATGATATAGGGGCGAGGCCAAATCAATGCCCACGGCTTCGAGAGATTCCTCGGTTTGAAGGGCCTTGATCCAGCCGTGCTTGAATCCACGATTTTCACATCGACAGACCTCCTCGGCAAGGTCCTGTTTGGTCTTCTCTATCCCGACCTTCAGGCCGTCCTGAAACCCCTTTTCATAACCTGAGGTCCATTGGGTTTCTCTCTCCGCAACAACCAATTTAGATTGATCGGCCGCAACCAACGCGCTCGCTCGAACATTCTTCAGCTCCCGAAGCTCACGCTCAGCCTTTTCCGCGCGAATCTTCAAACTGCGATTCCTTTCGTCCTTTTTCTCGCTCTCACGTCGCGCTTCCCGTAGACGCATGCCGACTTCGTAAGCAGTATATAGTCCTTTCACGGCCCCATGAATGCCGTCTCGAAATACTTCGAAATCTCGACGTCTGACCATCAATTGTTGGACTTCCGGCGGGAATATCTGTCGAGCGAACTCGACTGCCACATCTGGGTCTTTAATGATAGAGTCCGCCTCCGTCATTGGTCTATTCCTCACAAAAACCGCAAAACTCAACGGCCGTGGCATCGCATCAGGCTCGATTCTCGGTCGCGGAGGTGGAGAATTTCCCCGTTGTTGACTGTCCTTTCGGGGCGATCTGCTTCGATAACTAAGGGGCTGTTGTGTTATCCGATCCTTGGACGTTCTTCTTCCCGAACGCGTAGGCTCACTACTGCGACTCATTGCGACGTCTGATTCAGTCAATCTTCGTCCCTCCCAAGTTGCCTGAATGGAAATAAGTAGGGCCTCTGGCGTGCACCCGCTCTATTTATCGTTCAATGTTTGCAGCTTTCCCAAGGCAACCTCAGTAATCCCAAACGTTAACAGTCGGATGACAATTGTCCAGCTCGCGAGTTAGGCCCACTTGGCTTCCAAAGCTCGCACCCTGGCTAAGGCAAGGGCAGATTTATTAATTTGGTCGGCCGAGTTTTCACGCGTAAGTGCCGATCAATCTGTGCCTTAGCCAGCCCGCGAGTTAGGCCCATTCGGCTTCCAAAGCTCGCGTCCTGGCTTAGGCAAGGGCAGATTTATTAATCTGGTCGGCCGAGTTTTCAAGCGCAACCGCCAATCAATCTGTGCCTTAGCCAGCCCACGAGTTAGGCCCATTCGGCTTCCAAAGCTCGCGCCTGGCTAAGGCAAGGGCAGATTTATTAATCTGGTCGGCCGAGTTTTCACGCGTAAGTGCCGATCAATCTGTGCCTTAGCCAGCCCGCAAGTTAGGCCCGTTCGGCTTCCAAAGCTCGCGCTCTAGCTTAGGTAAGGGCAAATTTATTAATCTGGTCAGCCGAGTTTTCAAGCGCAACCGCCGATCAATCTGTGCCTTAGCCAGTCCGCGAGTTAGGCCCATTCGGCTTCCAAAGCTCGCGCCCTGGCTAAGGCAAGGGCAGATTTATTAATCTGGTCGGCCGAGTTTTCACGCGCAACCGCTGATCAATCTGTGCCTTAGCCAGCCCGCGAGTTAGGCCCATTCGGTTTCCAAAGCTCGCGCTCTGGCTAAGGCAAGGGCAGATTTATTAATTTGGTCGGTCGAGTTTTCACGCGTAAGTGCCGATCAATCTGTGCCTTAGCCAGCCCGCGAGTTAGGCCCACTTGGCTTCCAAAGCTCGCGCCCTGGCTAAGGCAAGGGCAGATTTACTTTATTAATCCGATCGGCCAAATACCTAAGCTAAGCTGCCGATCTAACCATTACCGAAAGCAATATCATTCAATATTTTCCTTAACCAATTGAGCACAACTCATGAAATTTTTTATATATATACTCAAGTTACTAAACAAAAAGACTTACTCATGACTGCAACAACAGATGAAAAATACTAAATTAAAAACTGTAAAAAGACATTCGACATCCTAAAAACTGTCAGTCGGCCGGATCAGCCATTGGAATCAGACTCCAATGGCTCAACATCCACTTGCTCATATGGTATTGGCGTAATCAACGAAGCGTTAGCAGCAGCAAGGGCTTTGTGCCAGCCATGTTTGAATCCCCGATTTTCAAACTTGGGGACTTGGTCAACGTACTCGGCGAGTCCAGCATTTTTCCTGGCCTTGAATACTGTGGAAGACTCTGAGTCGGCTGCTTCCTTTGCCGCCTTCATTTCAGCCAACTCAGCCTCCAGTTTGGAGATCGCCTTCTGGGCCAATTTGAGCGCATCTTCGCTCGCGTCCACCTTCTTCTCGGCATCCAATCTCAATTGATCCGCGCTACGAGCCCTCTCCATCTCAGCGTCGGCCCTTGAGGCTTCCTTATTCGCCCTCAAAGCCTCGACCTCGGCCCTCCTCCTCTGGCCTTCAACTTCCTCGCGTAGATGACCAATCTCTTTGACGGCGTCGCGATGGCGACGGCCCATATCAGCTATCCATCCGACGGTCTGCAAAACAAGAATTTAAAACCATAACTTTAACAGTATTTGGATTAAGTGAAGCTAAGTTCGAATATGTACCAAAAGTGCCGATTGGGCGGCTAGTGCTGTCGCATTCAGATCAGTTTCCACCCGGAAAGCCTCCTTGTCAGACGGCAATGACACGGACGTAGCCAAGCTGAATGCGACTTCTGGATCTTTAAACACCGAAGCATCAGAAGAAACCGGCATGTTTCTTATCATCGGCTAAATGACAAAAGGAACGATCACGTCCGATCCCTCTAATCGAGGACGTTTGCCGTCGTGTTCCTCTGAGCCGGCCTCAAACTCGGCAGGGCGTTTCTCTGCCTCAACTTCTTGGCCGGCCTGCACGATCAAAGCAGATTCGGCATTTCGATTTTCTGCCGTTTCCACCTCAACAACACGCGCACGGACTCTGATTCGCTAACAGGCAGGGAGAATTGAGATTCGGGGGCGGGTGGTACTTCAGACGGAAGGGCCTCCGCTCTTCGCCGCCGCGGCAACCTTTCCGCATTCGCCTTCCTGGCAAGTTTTGTCAGGCTTAACCCAGCCATATCTTCGAGGTCTGCGGTGGGAATACTCTCCAAGCCGTGAACAACGCCGTCAAGTGAAAGATCCCCTCAGCCAGAAGTGGATGGGGGATCGGCCGAATTCAATACCTCGTCAGACTCGGTTTCGGACTGATCTGATTCGATAACATTAGCTACATCCCGCTCCAAATTGGACCCTCCAAAACCAACCTGCCTTAAGTTTTTGAAGTCGAACAAAATGAGAGCGATGAGAGAATCTTCACCCTCCGGAACAGGGATATTTTCCGCCGCCGAGAAGGTCGTATATGTCGGCTCGTAACGAAGCAAAATATGCCCCAACCTCCCTTGTTTCTGAAGACTTCGACGGCCGAAATATTTGAGCGCGACTTCGATATCCGAAAGAACGGCGCCGTCAGTTGAAGACAGAACTTTCTTCAAATTGCTCCCTGCACAAGCCAAGCCGTCACATTTCAAAGAAGAGGCTTTTACAACAAAAACGAACAAATAATAAAAGCGAGAAGGCAATCAGCCACCTGGCTCACCCCTTAGGGTCGACGTGATCCTCCCCTTCACCAAATTCCCAGTTACATTGGACAACAACTATACATCATCAACTCGTTTTCCAGAACTGGAAAGCATACTAATCAGCTGATGGTCGATATCCTTGGCCCTAAGGAAGAAACATCCGTACCGACCAGAGGACTTAGCCAAGGCATAACAATGCCGGATGGCTGGAATGCCAAGGTTAATTCTTAGACGACGGTTGAGCGCTATAATCCCCATTATGATTCTAAAGAAATTCACATTAGGTTGGGAAGGGATTAAACCCCAGTAGCGAAGCACAGCCCTAAGGAACGGGTGAAGGGGAAAACGGACTCCACCCTCTGCAATTGACAAAAGAGGAAAGACAATCGTGGTTT
Organism: Camellia japonica; assembly: GCA_030407325.1. Classification (NCBI taxonomy): domain Eukaryota; kingdom Viridiplantae; phylum Streptophyta; class Magnoliopsida; order Ericales; family Theaceae; genus Camellia; species Camellia japonica. The sequence goes on from JAPPVO010000016.1 coordinate 170,706,836, forward strand.
TGTCCTCCCTCTCCATATCAAGAGTGCCATCTGCCACAAGCGACAGACGAACATCATCAGGAATGGAGAAATGGCGTTTAAAGCCAGCGATTCGATCTGACGAAAGGAGGTCTTTTAAATGTTTCGCCATAACCTACAGTTTATGAGAATATGCCAAGGAAGGAATAGACCAGAAAGAGTCTTCAAAGCAAGGAAGGAGAGAACTTACAAAGGACGAAGGGGATATCGAAAAACAGAGTTGCAGGGACTATCCAAAAGGCAATCCAGCGATGAGCGTCGTGAAATACATATTTGAAATGACGTCAAAATTTTAAATCGCAATAAATAGACACGTGCGAGGGGGGGAAGTCGACACGACAACCGAAAGGGGTGCACTTAGATATCCGCATGACGATGAGGCCAACCGCCGAATTTTGGCTCCGACTTTTCGAAATTCAAAACCAAGCACTCCAGCCAACTGTCGTCGGTGAAGTGCTTGGGGGGCAATTGTGGGAGCCGAATAAGTAGAAGAGTCGGAAGACGCGTACCCCAGAAATTAGATACTATTCGGCTTCATATTGCGCGATTAGGACGCCGAATGCGTTAGTAAAGCCGAATAGACGGAGGTCAGTAGCTCCGAATGAATAAAATGTGAATGGGATAAAAGTAGGCTCAGGCCCCGAGGCCCAAAAAGCAAATATAAATACAAGAACCACAAATTTAGAAAGGTATGTAAGAATCACTTCACTAAACTTAGAAAGCAAGCTATCCTGAGGGCCTGAACTAACTTGTCCGTCGAAGTGCTAATTCCGGCACCCTCGACCGGAGTGTTTGTATCTTTTCAGGTGACTAGCTGAGGATCACTAGCGTCTCCCAAGATCTGAAGAGTATTTCCAAACCACTTCTCCACACCAAATAATAGGACTTATTAGAATATAATAATATATTATGGATTAATTGAGATATAAGTATTTGAAAAATGATTTCCTAATAAATCTCTCTTTAATATAATAATATGTTATGAATTAATTGGGATACAAATACTTGAAAAAAGAATTTCTTAATAAATCTCCTTTTAAATTATTTTTAATAATTGGTATCAAATCAATTTGAGCGCAACTGAATTAATTTCAAAATTTTGAAATTAATGACTAACTAAAATTAAAATATTATAGAATTAGTATATTAATTTAGTGAATTATTTTTATATACAAATATATGACAGTGGGCAAAATACACCTCGGTATAATTTTTTAAATTAATTATAAATTAATAATAAACTTTATAAATATTAATAATTAATATCATAAAATTTTCATATATATAAAATATTTTTATGAAAAACCCACTGAATTGTAAATTTCTCTATAATTGAGTTATTCATGTCACCTTATTTTAGTTGTTCTCATTTCAAATATCAAATATTTTTATTACATTATATTTCATTTACAAATAAGAATAATTTATATATTTGTACGATATTATTCCAATTAAATTTATATATATATATATATAAACCTGTGAATGACAAGTACCATAAATATAGATGTTAAAGTGTAGCAGTACCTTGTTTATTTTATTTTAATATAACTGGGTTTAAATAATTTTAAAATAAAAAATGAAAAACTTTATAAGTGATTGGACTTCTGAATTTTTAGGAAAAAAATTGGTTGATTTACAATTCAGTGTAAATTTAGAAACAAAATTACACATAAATAATAAATTTTATATATATTAGTAATTAAAATCATAAACTTTTCCATCTCTCTATAAACATTTTTTTCCTAAAAATCATTGATTTGTAATGCTCTCAAAAAATGGTTTGAACTAATGAATAAGAATTGAATATCCGCTGTACGAGCACGAAATAATTCTTTTCATATGATCCTGTTAATCAAGTTTGCGTTCCTCCAAACAATATTGCTTTGCCACCTGAAAACAGAAACGTGAGCTAACCGGCGGGTGTGTGCCGGAAACCCCTCTGATGCCTAAGCCAGCAACTAAACAATAGACAATAAGCTCTACAAAGGTCTGGTCATGAACTTTTATAGATTCTGCTTGGCACAATCCTAGTAGGATTCCAACTCTCCCTATGAGAGTCCTCTTAGGAATCACACACCCTACTCACTACCAACCAAGTGAGATGGTTTGCACAATCCCAGTAAGACTCTAACTCTCCTTAGCAGAGTCCTACTAGGAGTCTGATGCCCAAGGATAATGCTTACCCTTAGAACACCTCATCACTGCAAGCCAAGTGAGATGGTCACTCCCTTTATCTTGGTTGATATTGCGGTCAACCAAGTTATTCTGGCTCTGTGCTCAACTAAGTAATGGAAAAGAAGCATCGACCGAGCTACACCTGGTTCGGCTCTCCATCTTACCAAACACCTCGGCCAACCCTTGGGTCTAGTATTAGGTAGCTCGGTCAACGCCTTTGCCCAGTTTAGTACTCAGATAAAAAAGGACCGAGCTACTCGACGTCCATACTCCGGCCCTTTAGTTCGGCCCACAACAGAAATCAAAGGATCGTGGCTCGGCCCAATTTTTCGTTATAAATTACCCTCTCATCTGCTAACTTGATTTACTAATTTACTAGTATCTTATCTAATAAACTAAAATGAAAAGCATAGTAGATATCGACTTATTTATTTATTTATTATTTTTTTATGAGTGTTAATAAATTTTATGGGTGTGATTATTAATAATAATGGAACTGATACTTACATCATATGGTAAATATAATTAAGCAGATAATCTTCATATTTTTTTACTAATGTCATTTGACATTTCTGACTACTTTTTATTCTCAACCCCGCCAGTGGGCTTCACAATATCACAGTGCTCGGGTTTGTGGACGGTGATAGTGGCACGAGATTAGTGCTGGGTTAAAGTTTATTATTCCTTTTTAAAATTACAATTTGCATTCAATTTTTTATAATAGAGATAATTTAATCATGTGATTATAATTTAAATTTATAAATAATTTATTTTTTTGTAAGAAATTTTTTTATTTTTTTATGTCTTACAATATAAATCATTCGAATTGTTGAGATGGAACTGTGATGTATTTATTGGGCCAATTGCACCTCTTGTCAGCAAAATTTTATTATTGCAATATTTATTTTATATAGTATAATTATGATTAAATGGAAAAAGGGTGTAATGTATTAAACCTTGAGATCAGTTGTACCTAATTAACATTCATCATAGAAGTTGACTTTAAAGATCTCACAGGGCCAACGTTATAAGAAATTGGAATTCGAGCGCGTGGTGCTTTAAAGTGTTATAATTTGTGAATAAAGTAAGATTTATAATTTTATATTGAATAATTAAAAAATATATAAAAAATATATAATGTATAATAATTAATCTTATAATATGAATACATAACAATCCAAAAATATTGAATAATTTTTTCAGCAAGGACACATTGATTCCTCTAATGCTAGAGCATCATGCCATGTGGTCTTCTAATCAAGTCCAGACTAATCGAAGGGTTCACACTACTATTACAAGTGATTAACCTTTAATTTTAATAATATTATATCTAGGAATGTGCTCAGTACGATTTAGGGCCCGTTTAGTAGAGCTGTGGGAAAATAATTATAACTTATAGCTTAACAGTTTATAGTTTATAACTACGAACATAAACTAATTTTTTACTTATAAATTAAGCTTCTCCTCCCCCACTCAAAGAATAAGTTGATTTTTGACTTACAAAAAGTTATAAGCTGTATTATTAAGCTGAACTAAACACATCAAAATAACTTAAATTAAGCTAAAAGCTGAAATAAGCTGGAAATAAGCCCTACCAAACAGGGCCTTAAACCGTTTGGGATCGAATGACAGATTAAAAAATATTTTTAACTAATTATCAAATATTTGTATAGTATATAATATTAATTTAAATAATATTTTTTATATATATAATATAACTAATTTTACATAATATTTTTCATATGTATATTAATTTGTAATAAATTTCATATTTTAAATATTTTTTTATAATCATTTTTACTTTGATATTTCATTAGAAGTTTAAGAATATGAATTTTGTTAACAAGTGGCCACTTGTCAAGGATGTATTAAATCACCTTAACTACCTCTACTATCATAAAAAAAAATAGAAAAAATTATAAGAGACTGGCTTCCCTCTAGTTTGTGGTCGAACTGGAGAGTACTGTTGGACCCGTGAGGGCCCATCACGAGTCCCATTTCGATAATCTGAATCATTCAATATGTAGATTTCGTCGAATACTATATGCTTGTAAAAAATAACGTTATCGGATATCAATAATTACGTGATCAAATTAGTTTTGTATAAAAAAAGATGGACGGTGAAAAAATAAACGGTTGACAAAAATCTGATTCGATGAGACAACTATCAATATCTAATCAACGTGATATTTTATAAGCATATAATACTTAACGAGTTTTACACATTGAATGGTTCGAATTATCAAAACGGGACTCGTGGTCTTATCAAAACAGTATCCATCGAACTGGAGGGAAGCCCAACCCAAATTATAAATATGTGGGTGATTTTATTTACATACCACTAATACTCTCAGTACATAGCATTACTTAATACATATATAAAATAATTTTTAGGGTTTAAAAATATATTAGTTCACACCTTAACTTTCCATTACTAACCCTATATTAACACTCCACTGACTATTTGAATACACACGATTACACACACCAAAAACTCTTCATTTTTACCACTATACACAACAAAAACCCCCCACAATCCTTATAATAGACTAATAGAGACCATATTTGTCGGTCTTGATCTGCATCGTTGGCAGAGGTTTCACTCAGCTTCCATCTTCATCGATGTTGATCTCCATAGTTGGTGTTAAACTCTCGTTGTGTCTCATCTTGTCGTTTCGTCATTTCATATCATCGACAGAGTGTTTCATTCTGCTTCCGTCTTCGTTGGTGTTGATTTTCATTATCAGTCTTGAACTCTCATCTCTCGTCGTCATTTCAAATTCATTAAATTAATCATGTTCATAAATACAAAGTTGAACAAACTTAATGTGTTAAAAAATTCATATCTGAACATAAAAATTTAATTTATTTTAACTAAACTAACTTAAAATGTTCATTTTTTTATGTATGAACATTTAATATTTAGTCAATATTAATAATTTGAACAAAATTATTTTGTTCAAATATAAATAATCAAACATTGTGTAAAAGTTCAAATCTGATTATCCGAACACGACAAACAAACTCATTTTCCCAACATACGAACGAGATAAATAAATAAATAAAAACTAAGTCATAAACTAACTTTTTCAATGTTCAAATCAATGTTTATCGAAACCAACCATCTTAGTATCATTCATAATGTACAAATTTTCAAAATTAATTGATTTCAATATTGTTAAACCCTAAATCTTCAAAGGCAATAACGTTTTGAGTTTAAAAAATAAATATAATGGAGAAGAGAATAAAGTGAGCTAATTGATAATAAATGATATCATAAGTGTATGTTAATAGTGAAGATGGTGAAAAAATACAATGTTTATATGTTAAAACCCTAAACCCTATAGAAGTGATGGTGTGCGAAGAGTATTTTGTGTTTTTAAATACAAAATGTTTGAATGGGTAGAATACACCCCATGTTATCCTTAATGGTCATTTCATTGAGGAAATTATTGGAATATAAATTTTTAATCTATTAATGATGTGTATTGAGAGTATTAGTGTGTGTAAATAAAATCACTGTAAACATGCCTTGCTAGACACTAAAATATCATCTTTTCCAATTTTCTCTATTTCAACATTATATATTTTTATAATAGAATTTTTTTATAATATTTTTTTATCATAAAACGGAGTGCATTTATTTATAAATGAAATTTTGTGGGTTTTTTTTTTAATTTTTAAATTTCCATATTTTTATAACAAATATAAAAAATTATACGCCTTGTATTTTTTTTAAGATTCATTTTCCTTTATTTTTTTTAATTTATAGATTCATTTTCCTTATACCATATAATTTAATTATGATTAAAAATTTATTTTCCTTACACCATATAATTTTTAATTATGATTGAAAAAGGAGGGCATTTAAAAAATTGGATAAATTACAAATACACCCCTTGAGGTTTGCTTAAAATACAAATTGCCCCCTGTGGTTTGGAAAATTACAAATACCTTCCTGTCAGAATTTTTTATTTAAGAAAATTAATTGAAAAAGTGAAATTTCTAACTGTTTACCTATACAATAATAAAATTATCTGAATTATTAATTGAAATAAAATTTTAACATTTCTAAAAACTGTTAATTAGCTTGATGATTTATTAATAAAATGACCTATTTGTTACGAAATTAGAAACCTTAGAAGGCATAATATAATTTTCAAAACCACAGGGGATAATTTGTAATTTAAGTAAACCTCAAGAGGTGTGTTTGTAATTTACCTAATTTTTTTTTTTAAAAAAAATGAAATTTCATTTAAAATGAATGCATTTAGTTTCATGATAAAAAAATCCATTATGAAAAGTATATAATGTTAAAATAGAGAGAATTGAAAAAAAGGGTATTTTAGTCTCTAGAAAAATATATTTATAGCTTTTCCTATTTTCTATGATAATGGAGGTGGTCAAGATTATTTAATACACCCTTAACAAATGCACCTAGCAGATTAAACGGTATTTTACACAATTCTAATTATATCGGCAGGCATGTTCTATTTTTTTGGAAGAGTTATTTAAGACTTTCTCAAGTATTAGCCAATATCATTTTATCCTCATTATCTATGAATTTTTATATTTTATTTATTTAATTATAAAAATGTATCATTTTTACACCCCTTCTAGACTACTTCAAAAAAACCTCACAAAAGATGCACACAAAAATACCATCTAATTTTTTTTTTTTTTTAAATAAAAATAAAACCACACACTAGTCTATAACCTATATAAAAAGTATGTAAGAATGGTGCAACGCTGTTGCTGCTACTTCTTAGGTGTAACTCTGCTGCTTGTCTGGTTTGTAAGAACTCTTCCTTTGCAGATTTGACCTGGCTACGTGGGCTTCAAATTAGCCACACACACAATAGTAGAAGAAAACAAATTCCATCATTCCTCCTACAAATTCCTAACTCCTTCCTGCTGCTGCTGCTGCAGATTTTCCAAAGCTTTTCTTGCAGATGTTTTTGACTCCAACTCTTCCCTCCTAGATTTTGGATTGGGTACGTGGGCTTTATTCAAATCATCCACATACAAAAGACCATTGCTTGTTTTCATTTTTCAGAAAACACTTTTCAGAAAATTTTACATTCTTATTTTTCGTGTTTTTTTGTTTTTACTGAATTTTTTTAATATTTTAAGCAATTTTTTTACTTTTTAGACACACCTAACATAAATACACCTAAAAAGTAAAAAAAATTGTAAAAAAAAATTTAAAAATTCACAAAATACAAAAAATACAAAAAAAAATACAAGAATTCAGTACATTTTTTATATTTTTATGTATTTATTAATTTTTTAAAATATTTTTTCACAAATTTTTTACTTTTTAGATACATCTAACTAAGGTGCATCTAAAAAAGTAAAAAAAATATTTAAAATTTAAAAAATATTCACTAAAAACAAAAGAATACGAAAACCAAAAAACTCAGTTTTCAAAAAACTTAATTCAGAAAACTCAAACCAAACACACTGATTAATTTCCTCTTAGAAATTTCCCAAACCGGTGCTCTGCTGCTTGGCTATTTCCCAAAGCTTCTCCCTGTAAAATTTTCTTACAGATTTTGGGTTACCTACGTGGGATTCAAATCATCCACGCCGATAATGAAGAAGAAAACAAATTTTACCCCTTCGAAGAGCAGGCCTCACCGACCCACAGGTCCAACTTGCACTCATGATGATGGCTGGATTTTGTTTTTCATGCCATGTGTTTCTGCAGCAAACATGGAATTTCTCACACTGTCGGCGTTGTTGCTGCCATAACACTGTCGAAGTTGGGCATCTAAAGCTCCGTTCCTGCGCATTGCAAATCCTAGTAATTACATCAGTAATTTGATGCCTACTATTTATATGTGTGTTGCACAATATTTACCCACACTATTTTGATTCTTGGGTACATGTTAAATAGATGTGCACCAGGTGTTTGTCAATATGTCTCAATAAATAAAGAGTTTAACAGCCTCAATTTGCCGAAACAGATTACATATTTGTTGTATGCATTTGACTTGGAACCTACCACAATTAATTGAACAAAAGCTACTCAAGAAAGCAAGAAACTTTGTCCAAAAAATATGGTAGGAGAGCAGCGTTTGTGAAAACAAAACTGAAACATAAAAAACTATATATATCGGATTGTTCCGATTAATATAAAAAAAACAAACCCGATTTATGCTTAACAACATGAGTACACCTCAAAAACAAACTCCTCCAAACAAAAATAAGGCTTAATTTGGGAATTGGGCCAATGATTTGAATTCTAATTTTCTGTTAATCAATTAGTTTGTGTGTGATGATGTTGCTATTGTTGTTGTTGGTAGTGTATTTGTTACTGTTGTTTGGTCTATGCTTTTTATTGTTGTTGTTTTCCACCCTCTTGCTCACCATGTGTTTGACAAAATGTTGAAACGAAATTGAAACAGGCTCACTATTTATTTACTTAGTTGTTTGTTGTTATTCTTTATATTTTGTTTTGTTAATCCCAGGAGATCAAAGTTGTGACTTCTTGCATTCTCTCTCTGTGTTATCCTATGCTCAGTTTTTTAATCATTTTGTTTGCATATAATCTTGAAAATTCATTTTCCTAATTGTCAACCTATCATGTGGTCTTGCTTAGAGTTTTAGCTTTTTAAGTAATTTCCTTCTCCATTCATAATCAAGATGATTTTCACCAAAGAAATTGTTGTTGGTGCATTATATATGATTTTCCTTCAAATCATACAACACAAACATCTTGCCCAAGTGCTGGACTAATCTTAGGAGACTTAGTACACTACCTTGTGAACTTAAACCAAACAATCTAACATAGTGATAATGATACAGATGAAATAAAAAACCAAATATTCAGAAATTATATGAGGTAAACGCCTAAGAGTCTAAGACAGACACAATTAGCCATATGGCAAGCACCATGTAGAACTCATAAAACTTTGGCTTTTACCAATCCATACCAAGAAAGATTAAACAAATTGGGATTTCTTAGAGAAGAAACCAAAGGAAAATAAAGAATGAAAAGATTCAATCGCTAAAAAAAGATGAGAAGATATCAATGTAGAAACCAAATATTGTTGGAAATAATGGTTTTATAGGCTTATTTTAGGCCAACTTTGAGCCCAAATTTGAGTGGGTCCCACACGTCTTTTGGGGTGGGTCTAAAGAGGTGATGTGTTCCTTGCCGCATGGCAAGTCACACGATGAAGACAGTTCGTCAAAACCATTTATGAGTGTATGGGAAGTTGACATCGTTTTCGGGTTCATGGAATGGACAATTCACGAAATAAAATGTGGGTTTCCTTGAAATGGTTATCCCACATTGGAAACTTAAGAGAACTTATGTGTGTATATAAGTTCTAGGTTGCAATACTTGTGTTAGGCCCCAAGAAGCACCCCAAGTTTGTAGAATGGAGGAGTTATGGGCAAAGTGAACCTTGGCTCAAACCACCACACACACGCGCACTATCGCCGACCGGCCGAGCCAAGCCGGGCACAGGTGTGGGTCGGTTCTAATATTAATTTTTTGGACAAAATTTATTTGAATTTTTTCCAGAAATTAAATTCAAATTTTGTGCCAAAATTGAATTTAATTTTTTGTCCAAATTTTACCTCCTTCAATCCGAATTCCTAACATATTAAAATTGTTTTAACAGATTTAAACTACCAGCAATTATAAACAGGTTGAAAACTACTAGCAGTTTTGGACAGATTCAAACTGCTAGCAGTTGTTTGTTCAACAATGTTTGCATCTGTTCAATTAAAAAATCAGACTTGTTCAAGTTTGAATTCAAACTTGTTCAGTCCTATAAATACCAAGGCATTCCAGCATATTTCTATATTTCAAAAATCTGTTTTCTTTCTTTCCTTTGTGCTCTTTTGCATATATATTCTACATATTATTTTAGAAAAATTTCTGAGAGTATAGAACATAGGTTTGGTTCGCCGTACAAATTGTTTGGAGTGCTACTATAATTTATGAAGATCATTGTATCCTAGGAGGTAGACGCCTTTTATCCGTAAGCACCGTAGCAGGCGAATCTGTCTTAAGGACAGAGTGTCACACATTCGACTTGATCTTTTTAAATTTTTATTTGGTTCGGTAAAATAAATTCTGTAAGTAATTTATTTTTATTTGTTTGATTTAGTTTCAAATTATTTATTTTACACAAAAGATTGTTCCAACAATCTTAAGACAAAATCGAATTATTCTATTTAAATAGAATTTTTCGTTTGTTTTCTTTCTTCTTTTCTTCTCCTTACAAAAATTATTTTCTGTGGTTTTACAAATAATATTATGATTGGAAAAACAAATAGTAGTAATATACTGTTTATTTTCTTTGACAACTAGTAGTAATATACTGGTAGTCATTAACAATTCATAATATTTATTTGTGAAGTTGGTCAGAAATGAAGTTTGAGTTTCAGAAATAATTTCTGAGTTTTCATTAATTAAAATTCTATTTCAATATTTTAATTTTTTAAGTGTTACAGAAATTTAAATTTCCGTGTGGAATTAATTTGGTAAATAAAATTTTATTTTATTTTCAAATTAATTGGAAATAAAAGTTACAATTTTGTTTCTTTTATTTTTTCAGAATTTAATTCGGAGGTTTTGGTTTAAATTTTCTATGTAGTATAAAATTCTAATTGTAATTTTATTTTATAATTTAGACTTCATGGCTACTAAAACTGGTCAAACTAATACTCAAACTAGTACTGGTTTGGTGGCTGCAATTGCGTCAACCCCCTCTCCTGTTGTAACTATGCCAGTCAACCGCGGTGAGAAGTTAGAGAAGTTCTCAGGAACTGATTTTAAAAGATGGCAGCAAAAAATGTTGTTTTATCTTACTACTCTCAACCTGGCGCGTTTTCTCCGTGAGGATGCTCATATTCTGAACGAGGATGAAACTAACTGGGAAGTGGTTGCTGCAGTCAATGCCTGGAAACATGCTGATTTCCTTTGCCGGAACTATATCTTGAACGGACTTGACAACATATTATACAACGTCTACGATCCTATCAAGACGGTAAAGGAACTTTGGGAGTCTTTGGAGAAAAAGTACAAAACAGAAGATGCTGGCTCAAAGAAATTTGTGGTTGGCAAATTCTTGGATTTTGTGATGGTTGATTCTAAGGCTGTGATCAGCCAAGTTCAAGATCGCCAACTCATTCTGCATGACATTCATGCAGATGGCATGTCTCTCAGTGAATCCTTCCAGGTTGCTGTTTTAATTTAAAAATTAACACAAGGTTGGAAAGAATTCAAGAACTACCTCAAACGCAAGCGCAAAGAAATGACTTTGGAAGAATTGATTGTGCGTTTAAGGATTGAGGAGGACAATTGCAATTCTGAAAAGCGGGCTGATAAGTATCCAATGGAGTCTAAGGCAAATGTGGTGGAACATGCTCCAAAAGCAAAGAAAAGAAAGTTTTTGGAGAAAGTTCCACACAATGCTCTAAAGGAGGGGAAACTAAAAAGTACAAGTTCAATGGTAAATGTTACATCTGTGACAAAGAGGAACATCGGCCCAAAGATTGCCATAACAAGCGCAAAGGCAAAGGAAGATCATGCAAGAAGCCTGCTCAAGCCAATATGACCGAACTGGACAAAATCTCCAATGGTGTAGATGACATAAATCTTTTTGCAGTTGTTTCCAAGGCAAATCTTGTCGAAAATCCTAAAGAATTGTGGGTGGACACTGGTGCTACTCGCCACATCTGTGCCAACAAAAAGATGTTCACATCTTATTCTTTAGTAGACAACCATGAACAACTTTTTATGAGTAACTCTTCGACTTCTAAAGTTGAAGGACAAGGAAAGATTATTCTGAAGATGACATCTGGAAAGGAACTCACTCTCAACAATGTGCTGCATGTACTAGACATTCGCAAGAATCTAGTCTCCGGATCTCTGTTGAGTAAAAACTAGTTTAGGTTAATGTTTGAGAGTGATAAATTTGTACTCACTAAGAATGGGATGTATGTAGGAAAAAGTTACATGCCTGATGGCCTTTTCAAACTAAATGTAATGACTGGTTCACCCTCTGTTAGTAATAAAAATACATCTTCTTCTTACGTGCTTGAGTCTTGAAATTTGTGGCATGGTAGACAAGGATATGCTAATTATGGATCTTTGTGTAGATTAATTAATATGGAATGTTTACCTAAATTTGAAATTGATCCAAATCATAAATGTGAAATTTGTGTTGAGGCAAAATTAACCAAAACTCCTTTTCATTCAATTGAAAAGAGTTCAGAATCACTTGAATTAATTCATAGTGACATTTGTGATTTTAAATCAATTCAAACTAGAGGTGGGAAAAAATATTTTATCACTTTCATAGATGACTATACTAGATATAGTTATGTTTATTTAATTCGAACCAAGGATAAAACTTTGAAAACTTTTATTCAATTTAAGAATGAAGTTGAAAATCAACTTGGTAAGAAAATTAAAAAACTAAGAAGTGATAGAGGTGGTGAATATGAATCACCTTTTGATGAGTTTTGTAAAGAACATGGAATAATTCATCAAACCACCGCTCCTTACTCACCTCAACAAAATGGAATTGCTGAAAGGAAAAATAGGACTTTAAAAGAAATGATAAATGCCATGTTAATAAGTTCTGGATTACCTCAGAACTTGTGAGGGAAAGCAATACTTTCTGCTAATTATATTCTAAATAAAGTACCCCGAAAGAAAGTGAATCAAACACCTTATGAATTGTGGCATGGGAGAGTACCATCCTACAATGTAACGCCCTCAAAATAATACATAAATCCCATCATATTAGACATGCAATGATATAAAGAAATCAACACATTTTCATTCATCAGAGTAATTCTTACAACAGTATTACATGTTAACAACAAAAGCAAGTGCCCTATAGGCTTACAGCTTTCCAAGTTAACACTTGGTTTCACAAAAGAAGAGTACTAACTCTAAACAAAATAAGCCCGTGGCTTGATGTACATGTAATACAACAAAATAATCAAAAAGAGTCTTCAACTCCCACATCCGTCCAAGCTATGTCCTTGGAGATGGCATGCTACCTGTACCTGAAAATGGTGTCCCATAAAGGGTGAGCCAACGCCCAGTAGAGATATGCTAAACACAATATGAGCAATAACTAAGACATCAGCAATTGATAAATGTTTAACTCACAAAGATCAATTTATAACTCCATTTCCATTACATGACAACCGTGTCTATGTTTCATATCATTTTCCATCCCTTAATAAGCTCACAATTCACAACTATGGCTCAGAACCTGGCCAACAACTTACATGAGACAAGACTCACTTTAAACAGTTCTCATTTCACAGTAGATAAGCCTACTAGCTGTATCAACAATCACCAGATAAGCATATAAGCTATATCAACACTTCCAAAGATAAGCATATGAGCTGTATCAACAATCACCAGATAAGCATATAAGCTATATCAACACTTCCAAAGATAAGCATATGAGCTGTATCAACACATAAACTGACAAGCATATGAGCTGTATCAATGGAGTCCATCCCCTATCTTCTCCCAATTAATATCCGGTTTAGAGGTCCATCCCCCATCTTCCCCTAAACCGTAGAGTACATCCCCTATCTCCTCCCACACACACACACAATGTATATACATATAAGTCATATACACAATCAATCAATACATAACGTTAATGTATTCTATCAACCGTCATACTCTATGACACGTTCAATTGATTAGTTTTAGTTTGCCTAATCATCATGCATTGTCTACAACAATCAAAACTACCCTCCACCGGTAGCCCAAGCAATTATTTCTAAACAGATAATAAAAGTTCCAACGGATAAAATATCAATGTTTTCAAAAAAGAACGATTAATAAATCCGACTCCACCATTTTACATTATAATGAGTCAATTTCATTATTTCTAACTCAATTCCATATAACCACAACAAAGTCATTTATTACACTAATGACCCCGATATACCCAAGCATGGCATATTTCTCTTTATTCTCAACATTGACTCCAAGAGCCCAATATTACCAACAACATCAACAAACCCATTTTTGAAACCCAAATACAAGTTTGTGATTCAAAATTATCAAAACCCTATTTTCAAAAATATGCATTTGAAATCCTAGTTTCCAAAACTCAAAACCATTTATACAAAAACTCAATATCTAGGTTAAACCTCATAAGAGTGAGTAGGAATCCTTACTTCAAATTTCGGAGCTCAAGGAAGAAGTTGAAGAAAACCAAAATGCTCCAAACACCAAGATCCACGGATCAAAATGAAGCCCTCGACGATCAACACAACTTTAACAAAGGCCAAAGGAAATGAAAGCACTCTAACTAGATCAAACCCTAGAGAGAAGGGAGTTTCTAGAGAGAGGGGCTCTCAAAAATGCTTTTGGGAAAGTAAGAGAGAGAGAGAAGATGTAAAAAGTGATTTCAAAATGCCCAGCTGTCAACTGATATACGACATTCCCGCTCGAGCAGAGAACACAACGCTCGAGCGTAAAGAACAAATAACTAGGTCCGCTCGAGCGCAAGAAGTACCGCTCGAGCGCCAAGACACAAGAATAAAGTACATCCGCTCGAGCGCGAAAACCAGTCCGCTCGAGCGTGGATTTCCCCCTCCCAGAATTTACACCAACAATGTACTACCCGCTCGAGCGCCAACAAGCCCGCTCGAGCGCAGGAAACCCGCTCGAGCGCCGAAAACACACCTGTAGAAGTTTTGCAGGGACTCAAAATACTGGAAGAGTGTAAACCCCGCTCGAGCGCAAAAAGTCCCGCTCAAGCGCAGAACAACCCGCTCGAGCGTAACACTAAAAACCTGGGCAACTAGATTTGAAACTCAGGCTCAACCAACCTGTAACATACTTGTCCAAAACATTCCAAAACTCACACAAATGGAATTAAAGGACGACAACAAGATAGACACAACTACCAACTCCACGGAACCGAGTCTGGAGTACAACTGAACAGTCGAGGGAATACCGGGATCGCTATAACCTTCCCCCCTTAAAGAATTTCGTCCCCGAAATTAAACACAAGTTTTTCGAAAACAGGTTTTTCTCCATTTTAAACAATGTTACAATTCGACATTAAACAACTTGACCCGTTACCGACCATTTCATCTCTTGTCAAGAGGCATCTCACAACACTTACATTTCAACATGTATTCCCTTTCCTTTTCAACCATTTTCAACACACATGGATCACAATTTCATATCATAATCAATTTTCGTGATACATCTCCAGTTCTATAATATAGCCAATATGTGCAATATTACAGTCAACTTCCATATCAAGGCAAGTTCTATAATATTTCCATAAGCAAAACATTCACAATGTTTTTACAACTTAAGACATATTTAATGATCTTAAAGTTCAACAATACAACAATATATAACATATGTTCAGACATCCACAAATAGGTCCGGGTATTTCTCTTGGACCTCCAACTCACGTTCCCAGGTGGCCTCCTCCACTCCGTGATGTTTCCACAAAACCTTTACCAAAGGAATGGTCTTGCCACGCAGGACTTGATCCCGCCTATCCAAGACCCGAACCGGTCTCTCCTCATACGAGGCATCCTCATCTACCTCTAAGTCGGTCCAATCCAATACATGTGATGGATCCGGCTCATACTTCCGAAGCATACTCACATGAAACACGTCATGAACTCCGGACAACTATGGCGGCAAAGCTAAATGATAAGCGACCTCGCCAATCCTCTCAAGGATCTCAAAGGGACCGATAAACCAAGGGGACAACTTCCCACTCTTCCCGAACCTCATCAAACCCCGCCTAGGTGATATTTTCAAGAAAACATGATCACCTACCTCAAACGCCAAAGGCCTCCTCCTACGGTCGGCATAACTCTTTTGGCAACTCTGGGCTGTAACAAGCCTCCTACGGATAAGCTCAATCTTCTCCGTCGTCTCCCTAACCAACTCCGGGCCCAACAAAGGCGCGTCACCCACTTCGGCCCAACACACTGGGGATCTACACGGTCGGCCATACAAGGCCTCAAACGGTGCCATACCGATACTAGACTGAAAGCTGTTGTTGTAGGCAAACTCCGCCAATGGTAAGTGCCTCTCCCACGTCCCACTAAAGTCAAGGACACAACCCCGAAGCATATCCTCAAGGATCTGAATAGTACGCTCGGACTGCCCATCAGTCTGAGGATGGTAAGCCGTACTAAAGGTCAACTTTGTGCCCAAGGCACTCTGCAAACTCTGCCACAGCCTAGCAGTAAAACGAGGATCTCTATCTGAGACGATCGTCACTGGGACCCCGTGCAATCTCACTATGTCCCGAATATACAAGTCGACAAGATGGTCTACCGAATCCCTCACGCGCATAGGAATAAAATGTGCCGACTTAGTCAACCGGTCTACAACCACCCAAATTGCGTCACTACCCCGCTGAGTCCTCGGAAGACCTACAATGAAGTCCATAGTGACATGCTCCCACTTCCACTCGGCAATAGGCAAGGGTTGCAACAAACCCGCTGGCCTCTGATTCTCGGCCTTCACTTGCTGGCAAGTAAGGCACTTAGACACAAAAACTGCCACATCTTTCTTCATACCCCGCCACCAAAACTGGCGACCCAAATCCCGATACATCTTAGTACCTCCCGGATGCACCGCAAGGCGCGAATGGTGAAACTCTCGGAGTACTTCCTCTCGGCACGACTCCGGCACAAACAAACGGTCTCGGTATCTCACACTCAGGTCGGGATACACCGTCAAACCCTTCTCAACCTTCCCACTGGAGATCTTCTCTCGGAGGGATTCTACCTCAAGGTCACCCCTCTGTGCCTCTAACACTCGAGTCACAAGTGTAGGCTGCGCAACAACAGAAAACAAGGCCACAGCCTCAACAGATTCGCTCAGATGCAAGTCGAACTCACCAAGTGCCCCCAATATCTCCCACTCCCGGATGGCTATACAAGCTACATCACCTATAGACTTTCTGCTAAGGGCATCGGCCACAACATTGGCCTTCCCCGGATGATAATGCAACTCGAAGTCGTAATCCTCAATGAACTCCATCCACCTCCTCTGCCTCAAGTTCAAGTTTTTCTGTGTAAACAGATATTTCAGACTCTTATGATCCGAGAACACCTCGAATCTCTCACCATACAGGTAGTGCCTCCAGATTTTCAAGGCAAAGATCACCGCTGCTAACTCTAGGTCATGGGTAGGGTAATTCTTCTCATGAATTTTCAACTGACGTGAGCCAAGCTACTACTTTCCCCTCTTGCATCAACACACAACCCAAGCCCTCCCGTGAGGCATCACAATAAACCGCATAACCCAACCCTCTCTCCGGAATAATCAAGACTGGAGCGGTGGTCAATCTAACTTTCAATTCCTGGAACGACTTTTCACAAGTCTCACTCCATATAAATTTGACTCCCTTCCGAGTTAGTCTGGTCAACGGTGAAGCTAACCTGGAGAAATCCTTCACAAACCAACGGTAATACCCAGCTAATCCCAGAAAACTGCGGATCTCAAACACACTCTTAGGCTGTGCCCAATCTTGCACTGCCTCAGTCTTGGATGTATCAACCGACACCCCTTCCCCGGATACCACATGGCCTAAGAACTTGACCTCTCCTAGCCAGAACTCACACTTCCCAAACTTGGCATACAGCTTATGGGCTCTAAGTAACTCAAGCACCATTCTCAAGTGTTCCTCGTGCTCCTTCTCAGAAGGTGAATAGATAAGAATGTCGTCCACGAAAACGACCACAAAACGATCCAAGAATTCCCGGAAGATCCGGTTCATCAAGTCCATAAAGACTGCCGGTGCGTTGGTAAGCCCAAATGGCATCACCAGAAATTCATAATGGCCATACCGCGTACGGAATGCCGTCTTCGGAATATCTTCCTCCCTGACCCTCAACTGGTGGTAACCCGATCTCAAGTCTATCTTAGAGAAACAACGGGAACCCTTCAACTGGTCGAACAAATCATCTATACAGGGCATCAGGTACTTATTTTTGACCGTAGCCCGATTCAACTTCCGGTAGTCGATACACAATCTCAAGGCACCATCTTTCTTTTTAGCAAAGAAGGCCGGTGCTCCCCACGGCGAAATACTAGGGCGAACAAATCCCTTATCCAGCAACTCCTGGAGCTGAATCTTCAACTCACTCAACTCGACTGGGGCAAACGATAAGGTGCCATAGAAATCGGCGCCGTGCCGGGCACCAAATCAATGGAGAATTCAATCTCACGGTGAGGTGGCAAACCAACGAGATCCTCGGGAAAGACATCCGAATACTCACAAACCACCCTCGGTAAAACAATCTGGGTCTTATCACACTCACCACTCAAAAAGCTAGCAAGTAGACCACTAAGCTCACTTCGCCCTCGCGGATTATACCCCGGTGGTACAACACTACCAACCCGATCTCCCAAGAAATGGAAACACTCCCCGCTCACGGTACAACAAGTGACCCTCTGGCGGTAGCAATCAATAACTGCCCGATATGACGATAACCAGTCCATACCAAAAATAACATCAAAGCCCTTCATAGGCATAACTACAAAAGGAAATGGAAGCCTATGATCGTCAACCTCTATATCACAACCCCTACATCCGTGTTTTAAAATCAACTCACCCCCAATAGGCGACACGACACAAATAGGAGACGCTAATAGTGCTAACTCCAACTCCAACACAGATGCAAATGCAGCAGATACAAAAGAAGGAGACGCACCCGTATCAATCAATACACTAGCAACCGAGTTGCAAAACAGAAAGGTACCTCTCACTACTGATGGAGCCGGTACTAGATCCTGCGCGGTAACAGCATACACGTGCCCTGTAGGCCCCTGATCCACCCGCTCACCTCTAGGAGCAAACGATTGATGCACAGACTGGGAAGACGAAGCTCCCGGATTGGCCCTCGAGGCCTGCACAGACTGAGCCGGCTGATAACTCTACGTCTGCCTAGAACCAGACACCCCTGAAGTGGCGCTCAACTGTGGGCAAAACCTCTTCAGGTGCCCAGGTTGTCCACACTGATAACAAGACAAAGGCTGGCCCCTGCCCTGACTCTGGCCCTGAGGTCTGGTTGAAGAAGAAGCAGCTCGCTGACCCCCTCCCTTCTGCGGGCAAACCGAAGACTTGTGACCCAGCTGGCCACATGCAAAACAAGTCAAACCTCCCTGACTACCTCTCCCGGAGCCTGCACTCGGTACCGGAAAAGTCGATCTAGCCAAACTACCTTGAGACTGCTGGGGGTTAAAACCCTTCTGTCTCCTGCCATCACCCTGGCCCTCTTGGCTCCTCTTGGAACCTTGCTGCTTCTCATCATCCTCCTCCTGCATCATAATTTCCATATGAGCAGCCGCATCCACCAGATGTCTATACTCTCGGATGTAAGACCCACCAACTCTCAACTTCAGGCCCCGCCTCAACTTCCGCTCAAACTCATAGCAACGGCGTTCCTCGGACGCCACTAGCTCAGGTGCAAACCTGGACAAGCTAGTAAAAGTAGCCTCAAATTCGGCCACTGACAAGCCCTGCTGCTTAAGCCGGCTAAACTGATCCCTCAGCTTCTCCCTAGCAGCTGCAGATAAAAACCTCCCCTGGAAAGCCTCTACAAAAGCCCCCCATGCACCACCAACACGGGCCTTCTCATACTTCCACCATTGACCCGCATCTCCCTTCAGCTGGAAGGATGCCAAGGTCACCTTTAGAGTCCCATCCTCGATGCCAAGCATCTCGAATGTCTTCTCCATCTGTTCCAACCACTCGTCAGCCTTAAGTGGCTCCTTCGGATCTCCAACAAATTCGTCCAGATTAGACCGGAAAAATTCCCTCTTCAAGAAAGAAGGCCCTGCCTCTGCAACCTGATGCTCAGCTCTGAGAATACCCAAAGCTCCCGTTATCTCTCGGGCCAAGGCACCCATAGCCTACTGACCCACTGGTTCGGCCACGTTGGCCTGACCAACTCCCTCCTGCACTACCGGAATGTCATCCGGTAAAGGCACCTCCTGCCTCCTAGGCCTACCACGCCTACCACCTCGTCCTGACATCCTATTAAAGATAACAAAGACGTTAGCACATTCATAAATGTGCCGAAACTAAACACCCGCGTCCTAATGCATGGGCAACTGTAATTCACTCCACGTAAGCACATAAACACATAAGCACTTACGAATTCCATTCCCAGATAATGACAGTCCCAAGGCGTTACTAGAGTTCCGGTTAGAAACAACATTGATCAAGTGCTTTTCCAACAAGACTCACAGAAACCCAAGGATCCAATCAACATCCTAGAAATCAAATCCCATACCCAAATAATCACATAAACATGCTATCACATAAACACATTACATTACACTTAAGTCTCTAACAAGCGAGACAAACCCATTGTGATTCTAATCACTTCCCACGTACCCAAAGTATTCGAACCCGGTACGCTCTGATACCAAGTTGTAACGCCCTCAAAATAATACATAAATCCCATCATATTAGACATGCAATGATATAAAGAAATCAACACCTTTTCATTCATCAGAGTAATTCTTACAACAGTATTACATGTTAACAACAAAAGCAAGTGCCCTATAGGCTTACAGCTTTCCAAGTTAACACTTGGTTTCACAAAAGAAGAGTACTAACTCTAAACAAAATAAGCCCGTGGCTTGATGTACATGTAATACAACAAAATAATCAAAAAGAGTCTTCAACTCCCACATCCGTCCAAGCTATGTCCTTGGAGATGGCATGCTACCTGTACCTGAAAATGGTGTCCCATAAAGGGTGAGCCAACGCCCAGTAGAGATATTCTAAACACAATATGAGCAATAACTAAGACATCAGCAATTGATAAATGTTTAACTCACAAAGATCAATTTATAACTCCATTTCCATTACATGACAACCGTGTCTATTTCATATCATTTTCCATCCCTTAACAAGCTCACAATTCACAACTATGGCTCAGAACCTGGCCAACAACTTACATGAGACAAGACTCACTTTAAACAGTTCTCATTTCACAGTAGATAAGCCTACTAGCTGTATCAACAATCACCAGATAAGCATATAAGCTATATCAACACTTCCAAAGATAAGCATATGAGCTGTATCAACAATCACCAGATAAGCATATAAGCTATATCAACACTTCCAAAGATAAGCATATGAGCTGTATCAGTGAAGTCCATCCCCTATCTTCTCCCAATTAATATCCGGTTTAGAGGTCCATCCCCCATCTTCCCCTAAACCGTAGAGTACATCCCCTATCTCCTCCCACACACACACACAATGTATATACATATAAGTCATACACAATCAATCAATACATAACGTTAATGTATTCTATCAACCGTCATACTCTATGACACGTTCAATTGATTAGTTTTAGTTTGCCTAATCATCATGCATTGTCTACAACAATCAAAACTACCCTCCACCGGTAGCCCAAGCAATTATTTCTAAACAGATAAAAAAGTTCCAACGGATAAAATATCAATGTTTTCAAAAAAGAACGATTAATAAATCCGACTCCACCATTTTACATTATAATGAGTCAATTTCATTATTTCTAACTCAATTCCATATAACCACAACAAAGTCATTTATTACACTAATGACCCCGATATACCCAAGCATGGCATATTTCTCTTTATTCTCAACATTAACTCCAAGAGCCCAATATTACCAACAACATCAACAAACCCATTTTTGAAACCCAAATACAAGTTTGTGATTCAAAATTATCAAAACCCTATTTTCAAAAATATGCATTTGAAATCCTAGTTTCCAAAACTCAAAACCATTTATATAAAAACTCAATATCTAGGTTAAACCTCATAAGAGTGAGTAGGAATCCCTACCTCAAATTTCGGAGCTCAAGGAAGAAGTTGAAGAAAACCAAAATGCTCCAAACACCAAGATCCACGGATCAAAATGAAGCCCTCGACGATCAACACAACTTTAACAAAGGCCAAAGGAAAGGAAAGCACTCTAACTAGATCAAACCCTAGAGAGAAGGGAGTTTCTAGAGAGAGGGGCTCTCAAAAATGCTTTTGGGAAAGTAAGAGAGAGAGAGAAGATGTAAAAAGTGATTTCAAAATGCCCAGCTGTCAACTGATATACGACATTCCCGCTCGAGCGGAGAACACAACGCTCGAGCGTAAAGAACAAATAACTAGGTCCGCTTGAGCGCAAGAAGTACCGCTCGAGCGCCAAGACACAAGAATAAAGTACATCCGCTCGAGCGCGAAAACCAGTCCGCTCGAGCGTGGATTTCCTCCTCCCAGAATTTACACCAACAATGTACTACCCGCTCGAGCGCCAACAAGCCCGCTCGAGCGCAACCCGCTCGAGCGCCGAAAACACACCTGTAGAAGTTTTGCAGGGACTCAAAATACTGGAAGAGTGTAAACCCCGCTCGAGCGCAAAAAGTCCCGCTCGAGCGCAGAACAACCCGCTCGAGCGTAACACTAAAAACCTGGGCAACTAGATTTGAAACTCAGGCTCAACCAACCTGTAACATACTTGTCCAAAACATTCCAAAACTCGCACAAATGGAATTAAAGGACGACAACAAGATAGACACAACTACCAACTCCACGGAACCGAGTCCAGAGTACAACTGAACAGTCGAGGGAATACCAGGATCGCTATATACAAATACTTAAAAGTACAGGGGTGTTTGGCTAAAGTGGCTATTCCTAATCCTAAAAAGACTAAGATAAGTCCTAAAACAGTTGACTGCATATTCATTGGTTATGCCAAGAACAGTAGTACATATCGATTTTTGATTCATAAGTCAGAACATTTCGAAATGCATGTAAATACTATTGTTGAATCTCGGAATACATCATTCTTTGAATATGTATTTCCAAACAAGATTGGACAAAAGACTAGTACTAATAAAAGATCTTATGATGCTATTACTAGTCATGATCAAGAACAAGAACAAGAGATAAATCAAAATGAGAAAAAGGAACCTAGGCGTAGTAAACATGCTAGAACCTCAAAATCTTTTGGTCCAGATTTTCTAACATTTTTGTTAGAAAATGAGCCTTTAACTTTTAAAGAAGCTATGTTCAGTCCTGAGGCTCTTTTATGGGAAAAAAAAAAAAGGCTGTAAACAGCGAAGTTGAATCCATCCTGCAAAATCACACTTGGGAATTGGTGGATTTGCCACCAGGTTGTAAACCTCTTGGGTACAAGTGGATTTTCAAGAGAAAAATGAAAACAGATGGATCAATTGACAAATACAAGGCAAGACTTGTGGTCAAAGGTTTTAGACAAAAAGAAGGTCTTGATTACTTTAACACATACTCACTGGTTACTAGAATAACATTCATTAGAATGCTAATTGCTATTGCATCGTTGTATAATCTAGAAATTCATCAAATGGATGTGAAAACCGCTTTCTTAAATGGTGACTTAGATGAAGAAATTTACTTAGAACAACCAGAAGGATTTTCTATTCCAGGAAAAGAAAAGAAAAGAAAGTGTGTAAATTGGTTAAATCATTATATGGTTTAAAACAAGCGCCAAAACAATGACATAAGAAAATTGACAAAGCAATGATGTCAAATGGATTCAAAATTAATGAATGTGACAAATGTGTTTATATTAAAAACACAAGCAAAGGTTATGTAATTATATGCCTTTATGTAGATGATATGCTCATCATAAGTAGTAATAATGAAATGATTAAAACTATCAAGAAAATGTTGAATAAACATTTTGATATGAAGGACATGTGGATTGCTGATGTAATACTTGGTATAAAAATTATCAAAACATCAGAAGGTTATGCTTTGTCGCAATCACATTACATTACGAAAATACTTAACAAATTTAGCAAAGATGATGATCATCTTACTAAAACACCTGTGGATGTTAATTTGTTTCTTTCTAAGAATGTACAAGAAAGTATTTCTCAATTAGAGTATGATCAAATTATTGGAAGCTTAATGTACTTCATGAACTGCACTCGCCCGAATATAGCTTATGCAGTAAGTAAATTAAGTAGATATACGAGTAACCTAGAAATAGAACACTGGAAATCAATTATAAGGGTTCTTAGATACCTCCGATTTACTCGTAACATTGGGCTAAATTAGACTAGATATCCTGTACTTGAAGGATACTGTGACGCAAACTGGATATTGGATACTAGAGACTCAAAATCCATCAATGGGTATGTCTTTACACTTGGTGGAGCGGCTGTATCTTGGAAATCATCCAAATAAACTTGCATTGTTAGGCCTACTATGGAATCAAAGTTTATAGCTTTAGATAAAGCTGGGGAAGAAGCAGAATGGCTTCGCCACTTCCTTCAAGATATTTCAATGTGGCCAAAACCAGTGCCTGCTATATGCATACATTACGATAGTCAATCAGCAATAGATAGAGCACAGAGTCATATGTATAACGGTAAGTCACGACACATTCGTCGTCGACATAACACCGTGAGACAATTACTCTCTAATGGAATTATTTCCATTAAATATGTGAAGTCTAAAGACAACATAGCAGATCTACTAACCAAAGGCTTATCAACAGAGTTAGTTGAGAATTCATCTAGAGAAATAGGACTTAAGCCTATTAAATAAGAGTTACCACAACGAAAACCCAACCTAGTTGACTGGAGATCCCAAGATCTAGGTTCAAAGGGACAACTAAGTTATGTATGACTTATAAGGATCACTGGAGAGTCAAACTCCTACCTATTTCTATGATGAAGTAGTGATGTCTGCAGCATTTTATGTTAAGTAATACTTTTAATGATTCTTATATCTAGGAATACCTAGTGGGGTATGGCAGGATACTCTTCATAAGAATCACCTATGTGAGTGTGAACTGGGCCGGTTCTATGAGATTTGTGAAGGGTTACAATTCTTTAGAGCACTCATGAAACACCAGGTTGTTCAGGGCCAAAATGAACACAATAGTGAGAACTAAACTGTGTCTGGTGATATACTATGTGAGTTCTATTGTCTTGGTTTACACAAATGGCTAAACAGTTCAAGACATCATGTTTACTGGTTAGCTAGTAAATCCGATAGTGTCTCACAAGGGAAGGTTCAAAGCCAAAAACTATCTATCCTTTGCAGAATATTTCCGATTTCTGTAATCTTTGTAATTAGATCATGTTGTTACATTTTCTCTCCGTCAAATTCCATTCATATGGGGGATTATTGGAACTAATGGTTTTATAGGCTTATTTTAGGCCAACTTTGACCCCAAATTTGAGTGGGTCCCACACGTCTTTTGGAGTGGGTCCAAAGAGGTGATGTGTTCCTTGTCGCATGGCAAGTCACACGATGAAGACGATTCGTCAAAACCATTTATGAGTGAATGGGAAGTTGACGTTGTTTTCGAGTTCGTGGAATGGACAATTTAAGAAGTAAAATGTGGGTTTCCTTGAAATGGTTATCCCACATTGGAAACTTAAGAGAACTTATATGTGTATATAAGTTCTAGGTGACAACACTTGAGTTGGGCCCCAAGGGGCATCCCAAGTTTGTAGAAAGGAGGAGTTATGGACAAAGTGAACCTTGGCTCAAACTACCACACACGTGCTGCCGCCGCCGCTGTCCAGCCGGGTGTGGGTTGTGGGTTGGGTCGGTTCTAATATTAATTTTTTAGACAAAATTTATTTGAATTTTTTTTCCAAAAATTCTTAATGAAATTTAATTCAAATTTTGTGCCAAAATTGAATTTAATTTTCTGTCCAAATTTTACCTCCTTCAGTCTGAATTCCCAACAGATTAAAACTGCTTTAACAGATTTAAACTGCCAGCAGTTATAAATAGGTTGAAAACTACTAGCAGTTTCTGGACAGATTTAAACTGCCCAGCAGTTATCTATTCAATACTGTTTGCATCTGTTCAATTCAAAAATCAGACCTGTTCAAGTTTGAATTCAAACCTGTTCAGTCCTATAAACACCAAGGCATTCCAGCAAATTTCTACATTCCGAAAATCTGTTTTCTTTTCTTCCTTTATGCTCTTTTGCATATATATTCTACATATTATTTTAGGAAAATTTCTGAGTATAGAACATAGGTTTGGTTCTCCGTACAAATTTTTTGGAGTGCTACTACAATTTGTGAAAATCATTATATCCTGGGAGATAGACGCCTTTTATTCGTAAGTACCGTAGTAGGGCGAATCTGTCTTAAGGACAGAGTGTCACACACTCAACTTGATCTTTTTAAATTTTTATTCGGTTCAATAAAATAAATTTTGTAAGTAATTTATTCTTATTTGTTTGATTTAGTTTCAAGTTATTTATTTTACACAGAAGATTGTTCCAACAATTATTGCATGCAGAACCAAAAAAAAAAATTGTCTATGGTTTCTCAATTTTTATTACATTACATGAAAATTATGAGCAGGTTCGTAAAACAAAATCTCTTAGAGTAACATTATTTTCAAGACCAACATAGAATTCACTAATGACATTCACACCATGTATTTGGGTGTCATAGAATTCATAGAATAACAATAACAACCCAAAGAAGATTTTAGCAGGTGCACAAAGTTTTTAAAATAAAACAAAAAAAACAGGTGCACAAAGTTTTTAAAATAAAACAAAAAAAACACAAGATCTTTAGCTTTTGGAGAAGGAGAGTTCCATTGATCTTGGGTCGGGCTAGGGAAACTGGACTGGGTTTTATAATTTCCACAACCTTTCAAATACCCAAGTCAGTAATTTAACATTTGTAATATGTTGCAACGGAACTAAAGTTTATATTAACAGATGATCATATACATGTCAATATAATGAGGTTATATAAATAGAACAAAACAAAAGTTTGTCTTCAAATATTGGAATTTCATTGTTTCATTCACATTCCACAATTTCATAAATTAGTTGGCACTAATGACATAATATCAAAAAGTTCAACGAAGGAAATTGTTTGAAGTAAGAAAAAAAATATAATTTTAGCAGATATTAGAATGAGGCATTAATGGTCTTGATAATGAGCATTTTCCATCATTTCATTTGAGCAGACAAGACTAATATTTTTGTCTCATGTTGTGACTACTTTAAATATAGAGACCCCAATATATATATATATGTGAATCAGAAGCTTCTTTCAGTTAAGCCGTGTAGAATAATGCCATTTAAAAAGAAAATAAACTTGATAAAAGATCCTAATCATTTAACAGTATTAGGTAAACATTTGAAAAAGTAAAACAAAGTTTTAGCATAGTTTTACTCCATCATCACTTAAACAAAACTTTTTGTATGTGACAATAGTTATAAAAAAAAAACTACCGTGTGCAATGCTTTCCACAATCCACATGATAACTACCAAATAACAAAGGATAAAAACATGTTTTCCTCTACTGGACATGATATGTAAAATGCACACAGAATTAGATGGATCTAGACCACGTGATAATTCCAAACTAAATAGGGATACCACATAAAATGAAGCATGACTTAAGCAAAGTACTCCTATTGGAGGAGAGCTAAGAAACTCGCTCCCAGTCAACCTTGACAATCCATTTCTCAACTTGGCTTAGGCTGTTTATGCATACAAAAAGTAGGGTAACCAAGAAATAATATGTTCATAAGTTTGGCAAGCTCAAATGAACTGGAAGAAAAAATTTTGCGGTAGGTTAAAGTGACACTTAAGAGTAACTATAATCTAGCAAGTTGTCCAAGAGAGTAATGAAAACAAAGAGGATGGATTGATATGGCTCGAAAATTCAACAGTGAGCACCAAATATACTAATGAGATGTAAGCATTACATGTTAACCCATGAAATACACCAAAGATGACATAAATATGTGAAAGAAAGACCTTTTAATGATCACATATATAATATAGGAATAACAAGTAACTTGTGTTCCCCCTAGCTTTGTTTTATGAATTTGTGGAAAAAAACTCATACCTTCAAAATTATGCCTTTTTATGATATGCACTTGAGAGTAGGTAACTGAAGTCAAATTCTACAACCTCAGTTCATACCAAAATGGGGAAGGGGAAGGGGAGGGGCAGGGGCAGGGGCATAGAGGAAAGGGAATAATACAAAACTCAATTCATCAGCTAATTTCGAAGATGTGGACAAGCACCCAACAAAGAATCTATCTCACTTCAAGCCTTCAAACACCTTGCGGCAACATTCCTAAACATGTACATGGTATACTTATTTAATTGTAAATATGTATATATATATATATATATATTTCAGCCCTACTGAACTTGTGAATTTCTTGGAATGTTCTGGTATTTCCACCTGCAAACAATAGGCAAACTTTAAATTATAGAGACTATTAATTTACTGGTTTATAAATTTATCATGTATCCACTTGGATTCAAGTCTGCCAAGTTTTGCTTAACCAAATTAAGGTTTGTTAACCATGATTAAGTTAAAGAGCACATACCGATGCAGTCAGGGCAGTAAAGCCCTCCACGAGTCTTATTTCAATGATCTAAATCATTTATTTATAATAAAAAAAATTATATTGATACGATTGCATTATATTTATTTCAAAAAAATGAGTCTATTTCCAAACTCATATAGTGTTTATTTTTTAAAAATAAATATGTGAAATCTACAACTACAAATAGAGAGAAATATTAAATGAACAATTTAAATAATTGAACAAAGAGCCTACAAATTCAAAACAAGTTACACTTGTTAAATAATTTTTGAAAACTCTCTGGTTTAGTAAATAACTCTTTGCCAGAGCTGTGAGCCAAAGAAGAAACCAAACGCTCATGAAAACCCAAATTTGTAAAACCAAACATATCCTTAGAAATGACCATTGTCTTTGTCTCAGTCATCTCATGCTTCTTGTATTTTGTGTGAGCTCAAATTATTTAACTTCCAAACATTTTTGATTGATTCATAATAGATTTTTTGCATATCATATTATTGTTTTCGGCAATTATTGCAGTTCCATGGATGCTTTTTCCAAAGCCTTTTAAACTTCACTCTAAAGTACTCTATGTTGTTCACTTTTTCTATGTTTCTAATTCTTGGGCTAAAAATTGAGTATTTTTCCTGAATATAACTTTAGAATTTTTTACAAGTTAGGAAGAAAAAAAAAAAAACTCCATTGCCATAAGGGACACCCCAACGATTTAAGTCGCATTCCCCCGATAGACTCAAGTGCGTGTCTCCTTAACTTATCTATCAAAATTAAATAACATCTTTGTTCATCAAATTGATGCAAAAACTGCAAGCTTGTACATCTCATAAGGGACATGTCTAAGCTCCAACTTCTAGATGATTTTAATTTTAGTGAACTATTTGAAGTGGAATAGAATCAATAGAGTGGTGCTTGAAACTTAAGTTTCCTTTAGTCACTCCTCAAAGCGCCGTTTGGTTTGCATGGAACCAAATCTAGAAATGAAATCCTATTCCATGGATACTTTTCCAGTGTTTGGTACTTGGTATGTTAAGGACCTGCAAGAGATTTCAAATCTGGAACATCTAATGCTTAAAAAAGCAATTAATAATTGTTGAAAATACATTATGTTTATAATGCAATTTCCTTATCTCTGGTAAGTTGGGATTTAAAAGATTACAATTTACTTAGATTGTGTTTGGCTGGGAGATTTGGGAAGAGATTTGGAAAGGGAAAGGGAAAAAGAAAACGAAAAGGTAGGTGAAATGTAAATAAAATATACTTACATTTCACCTAGTTTCATACACCTTTTCCCTTTCCCTTTCTAAATAATTTTTTAAGTACTAGTTGGACCGCATGCGCATAGCGCGTGGGGTCACATTCCAGTTGGAGTGCTTATTTTCTGTATGTATACATTATACTATGTTATCTGATTATTTATTGTATTTGATTTATGAAAAATGCATTACAAATGAAATTACCATTCACCATTATAAGAGAATAGTCATTCTATAGAAAGACTAAGGAGTGACTATTTTATTTCATTCTAATAAACCAAACACTATATAAGTGATTATCAGACAAATCTACTAAAGAGCAAGATGATGATATACTTTCAAATCATCTT
This sequence comes from Camellia japonica, assembly GCA_030407325.1. NCBI lineage: Eukaryota > Viridiplantae > Streptophyta > Magnoliopsida > Ericales > Theaceae > Camellia > Camellia japonica. The sequence continues at coordinate 170,737,001 of JAPPVO010000016.1, forward strand.
GCAAAATATACAGAAAATAGAAACATAAATCTTACATTAGTGGTATTATTTGAATCTAATCTATCGATGATATTCTTTTTTCCTTTGCTGATCAAATATGAAAAATCAAATCAAACTTAACTTGGAATGCATTCATAACAATTTGATAAACTCTTTTTCCATTACGAGTTATTTGGAGATGATCTCAATAGGAGCACTTATTTGATAATTACATTTATTTGGATCGTATCACCTCTCTACTTTTCTGCACATATTTTCGTGAAAAGTCAAAAGATGCACTAAATGAGCAAACAATCAAATACAAGACCAATGCTTTGTTTGTGCTCATATCAAATAAATTCTTATTGGACCTAACTTGGTTCAAAATTTGACGAGTCATCACATACACCAAAAATAAACACTAAACTATACCAAATTCTTTCAGAATAATGGCAAGTCCAGGTATCGATCCACATGGACAAATGTGAAATTAGACTAATTCAATCGCTAAATTCCTAAATTAATTTTGATTAAAAAGATTTTATGACTAAACAGGAATTAAATGAAATTGAGAAATTAAATTGACAATTAAAATTAGGGTTTGAGATATTAATGTTTGGGAAAAATCCTGGGGCAAAGAATTCACCACTAACCACATAAATGATAATTAACATCGGCTATCAATTGCAATCCAGTTTGAAATACCCAATATTTCACAACTACAAGTTTGAAATCTTGATCAAGAGGATTGTCGCATTCAATGTACAGGCACAAATCATCCCGAGTAGCACAAGGCGTTTGCTCTAAACTATGGTAGCAATACGACCCGTTTCTCGTAGCATGACTCGTCTCGCACTTTGAATACAAACACAAAGAAAACTAATGTATGGAAAGTATTAAACAATCACAAAGAGTAAAATACTTGAAGAGATGAAAAAAACAATGATTAAAAACTTCTAAATCATCCATACATTGATTCAAACGGATTCACAATCAAAGCTTATGAAAAATCCTATTACATGACTAGGGTTTCATCAAAACCCTAGAAAATAAGACTAGCCACTCATGGAGGAGTGGGAAGAGGAAGAGGATGAAGAAGAAGCCCCCATGGAAGTTGTCCTTTAAGCTTGAAAAGAAATCACCTCTTTAAAACCCTAGTCTCCCTTTCCTTCAAAATAATTTTTGACTTAAAACATACCCAAAATTTTGTACACGCGTCCCTAGGTAGGCACTCGAGCAGTGGTGGGCCGCACGTGTGGTGAAGCTCGGCCGCATGTGCGATGGTTTGGCTGGCTCGGATTTTTCAATTCTTGCACGAAGGATCTGCTTTCACGCCCTTTTTGATTGAATTTACGTATTTCCTGCCAAATCTGTATAAGTGCACGAAACACATCATCTCTACAAAATAAATAAAATTGAAACACTAAAAATATAACTTAAGTGGCCTCAATGTGGTATCTTTCGGCCTACATCACATCTCCCAACTTACATTTTGCTAGTCCTCAAGCAAAACAAAAGAAATAAGAAAAGTAAAATAACTCTAAGCCACTTTCGTAGGGATCACGATTGCATTTAGCATATGCAACAAGCCTTTAAACCACAAGGTTACCCCAAGTGGACAAGTATAGTCTCATGAGGGTTTTCAGAAATGATACCCACAAACATCAACATATTCATATCCGCTCAACAACAATTAACCATACTACTCCACCTAACAATCAACTTATGTGCCACTACAGTGTGATATTAAGACATGATGAGTTATTGAAGGCACGGTGGACAAGCATGAATGAATCTATTGAGTCAAAACCACAATTCAGTTAATACAAAAGTAAAGTCCCCTATACTTGTGCATGCTAGTAGACACATCATCAATACTCTCAGTGTAAAGTGCAATCTTCATATTAATTAACTGTCCACTATAATAGCCCAGTGTAACTCATAGTAACACCCAACATATACAGAAAAATTAAACTATTGCAGCCAAGATTCTCAAAAGTTTTTTTTTTCTTTCAAAATAAACTAACATAACATAAATAAATATAAATAAATAAATAACCAAATAAAAATTGCCATTTTTTTTAATTAATTTTTTTTTATGTAAATAAAATAAGGAAATAAAAATAAATAAAGAAATAAAATTGTACATTTTTTTTTTGAAGAAATATAAAATAAGTAAATTAAAATAAATATAATAAGAAAAAAATTCTACAGGAAATTTTTTTTTTTTTTTTTTTTGGTTCGCTCATGCGTCTATTTGGGCCACACAAGCGCCTATTTTTGGGCCACTCCAGCAGCAGAAATTGGCCTCTCATGTGGCGTGAAAGCAGAATGCTTTTGGGCCTGGGCCGTTTGTGCACCCTGGGCCTCCACTCGTGCGATACTTTTTTTTTTTTTTGACTGGACTACTCGTGCGCCATTTGGGCCACACGAGCGCTGAATTTCGGCCGCTCCAGCGGCGCCATTTGTGCCATGTGGCATGATTGAGGATGTTCTAGTAAAGGTTGATAGGTTTTATTTTCCTATTGATTTTTTGGTGTTAGATATGGAACCGGTAGCCAGCTCTAGGAAGCAAATCCTGGTGATCTTAGGTCGACCTTTCTTGGCTATGGCCAATACACGCATAAATTGTCATACCGGGGTTATAGAAGTTTCATTTGGGAATATGCAAGTGAAACTCAATGTTTTCCAAGCATCCCAACAAACCTATAAGAGAGAGGAGTGCTTATTTGTGGATGTTGTGGATGGAATTGTGGATGAGGCTTTACCCTCCATTCTTGTAGAGGACCCTCTAGAGGCTTGTCTAGCTCATTTTGGGTTTGAAAATTTTGATATTGACAGGTCGGTTGAGGAGGTGAATGCCTTGCTTAATTCTTCTTCTATACCGGATTTTCCTCCGTGGAAAGCCCAGTTTAAGTCCCTTCATCATTTGTCTAGAGAGCCTGCCATACCATCCTTAGTCACACCACCTACACTTGAGTTGAAACGACTCCCGGCCACACTTAAGTATGTTTTTTTAGGGCCTCAGGATACTTTACATGTCATCATTGCATCTGACTTAACTGTAGAGTAAGAAAGTCAATTAATGAGTGTTCTTGTGGCACATCAAAGTGCTATAGGGTGGTCGGGGCCGATTTACATGGGATAGATCCCTCCATGTGCATGCATTATATACATTTAGAGGAGGACACCAAAACTTCTCATGAAATGCGACGGAGGCTTTATCCCAATATGAAAGATGTGGTGAAAAATGAGGTATTAAAATTGTTAGATGCGGGTATTATATATCCCATCTCGAATAGTAAGTAGGTGAGTCCCATGCCAGTGGTGCCCAAGAAATTGAGCATCACTGTTGTTGAGAATGAGAAAGGAGAGTTAGTCCCCACGCGAACCACTACTGGGTGGCGAGTGTGCATTGATTATAGGAGACTGAATTCCATGACTAGGAAGGATCATTTTCCCTTACCTTTTATTGATCAGATCCTAGAGCGGTCAGCAGGGCAGGGTTTTTATTATTTTATTGATGGCTACTCGGGGTATAATCAAGTCCCGGTGTACCCCACTGACCAGGAAAAGACCACATTCACTTGCCCTTTTGGCACTTTTGCTTACAGGCACATGCCCTTTGGGTTATAATGGCCATTTTCTCCGATATGGTAGAGAAATTCTTAGAGGTTTCATGGATGATTTTTTGGTGTTTGGACCGTCTTTTGAGGAATGCCTTAGGAACTTGACTAGAGTGTTGGAACGATGTACTGAGGCAAACCTGATTTTGAGTTGGGAAAAGAGCCATTTTATGGTTCGTGAGGGTATAGTGTTGGGACACATTGTGTCCCCTCGAGGTATAGAGGTAGACAAGGCTAAGCTTGACCTCATTGCAAGCCTTCTCCACCCAATTCCGTGCGTCAAGTTAGGTCTTTCCTAGGGCACGCAGGTTTTTACCGTAAGTTCATCAAAGACTTTAGTAAAATATCCCGTCCTTTGTGTAGTTTACTTGCTAAGGACGCACCTTTTTATCTTTGATGAGGCATGCTTGAAGGCTTTTGAAACACTGAGAATGGCCCTTACCACCGCCCCAATCATGAAATCACCGGATTGGTCGCTTCCCTTTGAAATCATGTGTGATGCCTCAGATTATGCTGTTGGGGCTGTGTTGGTGTAGATGCGCCCGGGAGGGCCTCATGCTACAGTTCAGACTCAAATTGTCATGGTTCTTAATCTAATCTCACAATGTGCGATGTGAGATTGATAAATCACCAAAGAGTCCAAATCCGGCAAATCGTTTTGGAAAACTATTTTTGTAGAAAAGTGCCAAACATGAACTGCTTTGCCAGATACAGAGTCGCTACCTAAATATTTTATTTTGGAAAATTTAGGAAACCCCGACTCGTGCCTAAGGCCACGTGTCCGTCATCACCAAAGTTGCCTCGGCTTGGGAACTTGGGTACGATTGGGGAAGGTCAGTTATGAGCACCCCCGCTCGCCCGATCAAAGATCGGCCACTACTAAACATGATATCTAGTTTTTGGAAACACATGTATTCTTATTCCGGTTAATTAGCTAGAATTACTATGTGATGCGCACAGCAAAACAAGTATAGACTAGATCGCCTAATTTGGAACAAAGCATCGCATATCCGTTTGTTTGGAAATGGTTTGAAGTTTGCTACTTGTAAGTAGGCTAAAACACGGATTTCAATGAATTGTTCCAATTCAAGCGATCCAACCTTCATCCACAGGCATTCAGACAGTTATATCAACTAAGCAGTTAGCCTCATGGCAAGCATGCTATCATGGCAATCAATGACACGCATGCAGTATGCTAAAGCGTAAACACTCACAGTGTACTCCGAGCCAAAATAAAGAACTAGTTAGAAATCAATGCATGATCCTAGTTCATGTTAAGATGGCTAATGCAACACATGCAAAAAATGCATCTAAAATAGGCTCGGCTATTCTAAGATGTCATGTGAAATGCTATAATTGATATATGTATTCAAATTGGAATTGAAATACAATGCAGTTAGTATGATACGCCGAGCCCAATGCATGCAATATAGATGAATGAATACACGTATGCAAAGCATAAGGATGCTAATTGAAACATGACCTAAAACTAACCAACGAAAGCAGGTAAGTAAAAGGGAGAAAGAAATGGAGGTTGGAAGACATGCACACACGCACGCACACTTATTACAACAGTTGGCCCTCTCGACGGAGGGTTCGAATGAATAATGCATGCCAACTAATTAACTAACTAACAAGCTAATTAATTATTACATATCCGAATGAACAACTAGCTACAACTAATTATTACAAAACTTAATTAATTAACAAATTAACTAATTAAATTACAAATGAAAAGCAATAAATAAAGCTGCTCCAGCTCTATTCACAGAAGTGAAAGGGTATGCATGCTCGCGCTCGGTTTCTCGCTTTGACACACCTTCCGGTTGCTCTCTTGGAGGCTCTGTCTGCAGGGTGTCCTTAAGAACTTTCTGCTGGAACTTACCAAAACACTGCTGGGGGAGTGCATCAGTGGCCTGCCAGCCATGGGAAGCCACTGCCGACCACCTTCCGGCCAAAGATGGTGTGCTGCCGGCCAAGGATGGTGCACTACCGGCCATCTGTAGGGCACTGTCGGCCACTGATGTGCTGGGACACCAAGCTGCAGCAGAGCGCAAAATAGAGAAAATGGAGGGTCTCCCAAGGATATGTACGCACTATGCCACCCCATATCACCTCAAAACATCAAGGGAGAGGCATAGTCAGATCCAAGATCATTAATCACGCATCCCGATGCATGATGGCCAAAAATCCAACTTGTGCAAATCAATGTGAAATGAATGCACAAATAAAACACATAAGTGCCTAGAACTCTATCATGGATAATCAAGAGCATCGGCGACCGAGAATTGAGACACGTTTCATCACTTAAAGTATGAAACGCCCCTCGTTTCTCGTGCTCAGATTAATACTTAATCCAAACAACAATGCAATACAAGCATGGCATACACAATGCTAACTCGAACATACAATCATGCAATATGACTTAAGTATGCAAAATGCAATGTAATAAACATGCAACAACATGTAATGGAACTAGCATGCGACAACATGCAAAAATGGAGCAAGCATACTACAATATGCAAGACAAGCATGCAACAACATGCAAGGGATGGACTTAAACCAAAATAGGCAGACCTCAACTATGCCCAAATCAGTGGCCAAAAGTGTTGAAATGATGGTATAAAAGACATGAAATGGCAAGACAAACATGCTTGCCAATTGGCTCAAGGATTAAGACACAATGATGCAACTCTTAAGGACACTTAAAGAGTAACAAACATGAATATGTGACAGCACCCTAAGCTCCGAAATCTCATGTAAATTGATGCCAAATCAACTCAACAATGCAAGTATGGCATGTTAGAATGCTCAAAGCTCAAAATAAGTAAAGGGGCTTAAGCCATGGCCATACAAAGCAAGCCCCAAAGGGCCAAGGGGACCTAAAACAGTCCCAAGGTAGGTCCAAACAAGACCAAAAATAAGCTCGAAGCTAGCCAACACAAGCTAGAACACAAGGCCAAAAACAAGGAGCATGCAAGGCTATAAAAGAGGCAATGCACTATACCTATTGAAACCAAACATGGCACAACTTGGAAAGCATAAAACAGAGTTATATCATGGTATGGCAAGACCAAAAATGCACTAATATGATGAGCCAAAGGCTTAGGCTTAATGGCATGCACAAAAGTTCATTCTTGAGGCATAAAGAGCCAAAGCTCCAAAGCATTAAAAGCATGTCAAATGCAAGTATATGGCCACATTTCATGGACTGAAATAGCACTTAGAATGATGGCAAAGCATGCAAACATCACATGTATGGCATGGTAGGGGTCTCAAAACCCAAGACTAGCCTAAGCATTTACACTATAGCTATACAAAGCATGAGTGATATGGCCATGGCATCCCAAAACAGTCCTAGGACAGCCCAAAACAAGGATAAAATCATGCTGGAGCAAAGCCAAAATATGCTAGGATGATGAGTCAACGCATCATGCACATAAAGCTAGTAAGCAAGATTTGTTCTACAAGTATATGGAGCATGCAAAGGATGACCAAACCAGCAAAAGATAGAGTCATGAAATGCCAAATGATGACCAAATACATGCTGAAATGGACTGAACATAAGCTAGGATGACATGCTAAAGCAAGAAGCATATGAAGCTAGTTTAAGGGATTTACACTACAAGTGTAAGATGCATGCATGGAGTGACAAAACCAACCCAAAAAAGATCTAAGGCATCGTAAAATATCACCAAAAACCTACTGAAATGGAGCCAACACATGCAAGAAAAACATGCTACTTTGTAAGGCTATGAATGGGATTACACTACACATACAAGATGCATGCAAAATATGACCAAACCAGCCATGGAAAGACTTAAGGCAGGTCCTAAAAGTCACAAAAAATGGCCTGAACCAAGCCTCAAAAATACATAGAGGCAAGCTCCTTTGGAAGACCAAAAATGCAAGTAAACAAACACACAAAGAGAGGGGGGCCACCCCCTCTGATTTGAGGCCTCAAAACCTCATGCCTACCACTAAAAATCCACTGGATTTCAGTGGTTAGAAGGCCAAACCAAGGCTAGCTCGGAGGCCTTAAGGCATGGCTCAAAACAAGGCCAAACAAGGCCAACAAGAGGGTTGAAGACCCTCAACAGCCAAAAGACCTTAAACAACCACCAAAAGCACTTAAAAACAAGACTTTTTTCAGTTGAAATCAAGGCCTAAATCAATATACAAGAATGGCCAAAATGAGATACAAAAAAGTGCTAAAATGGGGAAAATACTCACCCTTGAAGTCCAACTTCGAAACCAGCAACTTCAGGGGGTAAAACCTCACTTTTAGAGCTCAAGAAGTCCACCCAAGAACCTCAGTCCAATGGTGGTGGTGTATCTCTATGTGTTGTAGTGTAAAAGTGCAAGGAAAATGGACTAAAACACAACAATATAGAGAGAGAGCAAGAAATATAGAGAGAGAGAGAGCTATATCTCTTGTAAAAGTGCTGAACCTCTGCTAAGAAGAGAGGCTCTCTCCTTATATAGAAGAAAAGCAATGCAAAGCTTCTTCAAGAAGCTTGGCAACAGCTTCATCCCTCCATACACGTGTATGGAGGGGAGATGAAAGGATTTCAGCTGGCTCAAAAGATCTGGCGTGAAACCTGCTGAGACAAGGGGTCTGCCGGCCATCAATGTTGGCAGGCAGTGGCTCATTGATGGCCGGCAGGGGTCACTTTTGGACGGCATTGGCCATTCATGGCCGGCACACTCCCATAGAGGCCGGCAGCAAAAATCAGTCCTAGTCCCCGATTTGAAGAAAGCCTAACTCCTTCATCTGGATGCCTTTTCAGGTCATTCTTGTGTGCAAATTGAAGCCCTGGAAGTAAGCTTTCCAATGGTGGAAGACTTGCATCAAAATTCCGAGTGTGCTAAGAGATATCCCTCTTTTAGTGAAGACTGCTCAGTTTCGGTCCAACCAGATTGATGCCCAACTTCAACCAATCGTATCTCCCCCATCCGGGCTCGGCTTTAGGAGATTCTTAAGTGAAAAATGAAGCCCCAGAAGTAAGCTTTCCAACGGTAGTGGCCTCATAGCTGAGATCCAAGTCTTCAAAAGGATAGGCCTGATTTAGCGAGGGCTGCTCGACTCTCTCCTAGCAATTCATGCCCAACTTTTTCCCCAACTTTGTTTCTTCCCTCTTCTCCTCTTTCTTCAACTCCAAACCCCTAAACAAGGTGTTTTGAAGGATTTTTCAAAGATTTCATCTCTCTTTCATTTATTTCCACTCTGTTCTTGCTCAGTTTACCGAAAAGCGCAACATTGGACAAAATGCGAGCCTTGGAACATCGTAGGAACCTATTTTCAAAAAAAAGTTTTGAAAGAGAGGGTTTTAAGGTCTAAAAACCATTCAAAATAGTTTTGGTCCAAAAAGGGGTGTGAAGTTGGGATTTGACTCTCCTCTCGCCGAAGAAATCGAACCTTTGCCCTGCACAACTTTCACCACCAAGTAAACCATCAGCGGCGCCCAAGTCTTAAGGGCGGTCAAAAATGGGGTGTCTACAGTTGGATCAAAGGGTCAATAGGGCACCCTATGCTATATACTATGCTAGTCACACTCTCTCGAATGCACAATTGAATTACACTACCACCAAGAAAGAGTTGCTAGCTATGGTCTTTGCCTTAGATTAATTCCAGTCCTATCTCCTAGGTTCCAAGGTCATAGTCTTCACTGATCATGCTGCTTTGCAATATTTACTATCAAAGAAAGAGACCAAACCTAGATTGATTAGGTGGATTTTACTCCTTCAAGAGTTCGACCTAGAAATCCGGGACAAGAAGGGATTCGAGAATGTAGTTGCGAATCATCTATCCCGTATCTTTATTGAGCACACGAGTGATCCCTTAGCCTTGCACGACTCGTTTCCAAATGAGCAACTTCTTGCGGTTTCACACGTGACCCTCCCGTGGTTTGCTCATATAGTGAATTATTTGGCAGTTGGTCAAATTCCGAAAACTTGGTCTAAGCAAGACAAAGACCGATTTTTTTCACAAGCCAAGCACTATTTCTGGGAAGACTCGGAATTATTCAAGTATTGTTCGGATCAAGTGATTTGGCGTTGTGTGCCTGAGAGTGAAACCCATAGCATTCTCACCTTTTGTCACTCTCACGCATGTGGCGGCCATTTTAGTGGGCAGAAAACGGCCGCCAAGGTTTTACAATATGGGTTCTACTGGCCCTCTATCTTCAAAGATGCCCATAACTTCTGTAGAGCTTGCGAGCATTGTCAACGCATAGGCTCTATGTCACAGCGAGATATGATGCCGATGACCCCTATTTTAATTGTTGAGATTTTTGATGTTTGGGGCATCGACTTTATGGGTCCTTTTCCACCATCTTTTGGCTTTGAATACATTTTGGTGGCTGTGGACTATGTCTCCAAGTGGGTGAAGGCAGTGCTAACTAGAATGAATGACCACAAGGTTGTGGTTAAATTCCTCCATGAGACTATTTTTTGTCGTTTTGGGTTTCCACGTGCTATAATTAGTGACGGTGGCAAACATTTTTGCAACCGATTCTTTGAGGCATTAGTGTGCAAATACATGATCACTCACAAAGTTGGCACTCCCTACCATCCCCAGACTAGTAGTCAAGTAGAGGTTTCTAATAGGGAGGTTAAACACATCCTCGAGAAAACTGTAAGGCTCGATAGGAAAGATTGGTCCACTAGGTTGGTTGATGCACTTTGGGCCTATCGCACTGCATATAAGACACCCATCAGGATGTCTCCATATAGGATTGTGTTCGGGAAACCATGCCGTCTCCCTGATGAGTTAGAACACCAGGCTTTGTGGGGCATTAGGAAGTTCAATTTTGATATGGCCAAAGCCCGTGACCACCGGAAACTCCAACTTAATGAGTTAGAGGAGCTTCGCAATGATGCGTATGAGTGCTAGAAAATTTACAAGGCTAGGACTAAGGCATTTCATGATAAACATATTTCTCACAAGTCCTTCGAGCCTCATCAAAAAGTGTGGTTGTTCAATGCTAAATTGCGGTTGTTCCCGGGGTAAACTCCGGTCTAGATGGGATGGCTCATATGAGGTTACAGAAGTCTTTCCGCATGGGGCAATTGAAATTAAAAATCCACAAGATGGTATAACTTTCAAGGTCAATGGCCAAAGATTGAAACACTATGTGGATGGTATTGAGAAATGGGAGATGATTGAGGTTGTCCATTTGACGGACCCAATTTATCTTCCATAGTGATTACTTTGAGTCTAGGAGACTTTAATTCCTCTAAAGGTGCAATTCCTTTGGTGTTAGCCGTGCTCGAACGGCATCTAACGGTCTAGCATAGCTACCTAACTGTGTTTGTAGTGAGTTCCTAGGAGACCAACTTAGACAGTGGAAACTAGAGTTCGAGTGGCAAAGCCTAGAACACAAAGGTTTGGAATTTCCGAGACTGGAGTCTGGTTTAAATACCTAGGGGTGTGAAGATTGCTTCAAAACCACCCCGGCTTGAACTCTGTATGGCAGCCCCATAAGTCGAGTTAGTTTTAAGCGCCTCGATTCTGGATACCGAATCAACCTAGTCTGTCACCTTGTTGGAGAATAGAAAAAGTTACACACATTATTAGGAAGAAAAGTAGTGCCCGTGATTTTCACGTGAAGATTATACTTTCGTTGCGCATTTTGATATTTTTGATGCTCTATTTTTTTTTAATTTCAAATGTGCATTAAAGGTAGAAATGGTTTAAATTTTTATTTGGATTGTGATTGGATTTTTATTTTTTTAAAACAATAATAATAATAATAAATTGGGTTGTACTTGGGTTATAAAAAATAAAATAAAAAAAGTTGCAGCAGACCGCACGTGCAGCCCACACGGGTGCACGAGCGGAAGGGCATGGGTGCACAAGCGGCCCAACCCAAAAACATTCTGCTTTCATGCCACTGGAGCGGCCTAATTACGCCGCTAGAGCGGCCGAAATTCAGCGCTCGTGCAGCCCAAATATCGCACGAACGGTCCAGTCCAAAAAAAAAAAAGTATCACACGAGCGAAGGCCTAGGACGCACAAGCGGCCTAGGCCCAAAAGCATTATGCTTTCACGTCGCAGGAGCGGCCAATTGTTTGCCGCTGGAGTGGCCCAAAAATAGGCGCTCGTGTGGCCCAAGTGGACGCACGAGCGGACCAACAACAACAAAAAAAAAATGCTAGTAGAATTTTTTTTTCTTATTATATTTATTTTAATTTACTTATTTTATATTTCTTCAAAAAAAAATAAATGTACAATTTTATTTCTTTATTTATTTTTATTTCCTTATTTTATTTACATATAAAAAAATTAATTTTAAAAAATTGGCAATTTTTATTTGGTTATTTATTTATTTATTTATATTTATTTATGTTATGTTAGTTTATTTTGAAAAAAAAAAATCAATTTTGTTGACAAAACCCTAGGCCCACTTGTTGACCCCCTCACTTTCCCAACTATACTCTCTCTCTGCCTCTCTTCTTCTTCTTCTTCTTCTTCTTCTTCTCTCTTCTCTCTCTCTCTCTCTCTCTCTCTCTCTCTCTCTCTCACAACCCCACACACCCACAAACTCCAGCCAACCCCACCATCACCAACTTCTTCTTCCTTCTTCCTTCACCTTTCACCCCACATTTTTCTCAACACCACCTTCCACCGGAGCATCACCATATTTTCCGACCGACGACTTTCCAGCGACCATTTTTTCCGGCGAATCTACATCATCTTCTTCCTTTCTTTTCTTCCTATTTTTTTTAAGGTAATCACCCTCTTGTTGTTTTGATTTCTTAATTTTTCCATAAAATATAGTAATTTAATAGTTGTTGTTGAGGCTTGTTCATCATCCTTGTACCTACCATCATTTCCACCATTGTCCATGATCTTTACATCTCAAAAAAAAAAAAAAAAACTACCTGGGTGTGCACCAATAAACCTACTGCACGTGCGGCCCATGCAACACAAAAAAATAAAAATAAATAAATCACATAATAATAATAATAATGTAGTTGTTTAGTTCAATTGTTTAGTTAGTGGTTCTCGTTCGTTTAATTGGTTAGTAGATTGTTGTTATTTTTGTTTTACTTGTTTAGTTAGTGATTTTTTTTTTTATTTTGTGATGTAATTTTTAGTTTAATTGTTTAAAGGTTTAGTTTTTATTTTATTTTATTTTTATTTTCTGAATTTTTATTTTATTTTCTTCTACTAACTTAGATTATTTTATTTTATTTTCTTATTTATTTATTCATTGTAGTTCATATGTATGTTTGTCAATTTGTCTCATGCTAACTTCATATAAGTTAATTTTTGTAGTGTATATATATATAACCAAAAAAAAAATAAAATTGAAATAAAAAGAAATCCGGGAGTGTGATGGCAATGAGGATTTGCATGATTTGTGCATGCATGCGCTGTTTGATGGGGTCTAATATAATATTTTTGCATTTTTGGTTGTGCTGTTTGTCTTATTTTGTGCAGGAATGGCTTCATCATCCCACTGAGCACCCAAACGGTCTCGCAGTGCCAACATTGCATTTAGGGATGTGCCAACCGACGCTTGGGCCAACAAACTAGTTGTCTGTGATACATCCTTTGATATAGATTACTTCCGACGCCATCAACCCACTGCGTGGAGTGTCCGGTAACTTGAAGACTGGGGCCTCTTGGACGTCTGCACAGTCACTGAATCGGTGTAACCTCGCATTATGCGAGTCTTTTATCAAAATATGTACACCAGTGACGAGGCCTCGGAAGCTCTTTTGTCCCTTGTTGACGGGTGGAGTTCACCGTCACACCAGCTTCCATTGCCAAGGTCCTCCACTTTTCCATGGACACTATCAATGCAGAACAGTTCCTGTTATTCACTCGGGAACTCACCATCCCGACACTGGTAACTGAATTTTACGAAGGGCGATAGGATGATGACAATCATACTACCATCTGGCAGGCTAACTTACCACGCCGCCTTCTCTTCCTCGATGTGGTTCTAAAAAAGAATGTCATCCCTCTTGGCCACAAGGAAGAGCGGCGAGAGGACATCCTCCATGCCTTGCACCAATTTGACTTCGGGTTTTGGGTTGACATCTCTACTTTGATCTATAACCAGATGAACCGAATCCTTAATAAAGTCAAAGTGTGCAACACCTGGGGTAGTTCTACATGGGCCCTCCCTTTCGCCAACCTCATCACTACGCTCATAAAAGCCTAAGGGACATACCCACTCAAGTCCAATGAGGTTCAGCTTCCGTCGTCCACACTTTATGGAAAAACCCACTGGCACCAAACCACAACTCACCTGCCGCCTCCACTACTCCTTCCCGATGCCCCAGCCAATCCTAATGATACCCTGGTAGAGCCCGTCGCCGCACCAGCACCAGCACCAGCACCAGCACCATTTCGTATGACGAGGGCGCAATATCAGGCTCTTTTGGATAAGCAAGCCGCTATTCAGCAATCGGTGGTTGATCTCTGGGCCGACTATCAGGCCTATCAGGATTACTCACAGACGGCATTTGATGGGTATCAGCAGTCAATTGCATCTCAAAAAACTGACTTCTACGCATATCGGGACTCGAGCAAGCAGCAGTTTGATCAGCTTGGCGCTAGGGTTCATGATGAGGCGTTCGAGACTCGGACACTGATGCATGCCTATTTGAGCAGCATTTCCTACCACTGCCGGATCCACATCAGTGATATCTGTATATTTTCTTTGTTTTATTTCTTTATTTATTTTGTTTTGTTTTATTTTATTTTTCTTTTCCTTTTATACTGTACAGTCCAAAAAAAAAAGTGTGTGTGTGTGTGTTTGAGTGTCCTTGCCTCGCTAGATGTGCGCTCATGTTGTCTGGTAAGATCCTCTCTCTCATTTTACTATCTCATGTACAATTGTTTACATTGAGGACAATGTTGTATTCTAGTTGGGGGGTGAGGATATTTATAATAACCACTCATGTTTGTACTTCTGCACTTGATTGCACCACTTCACTTAATGTTCACTTTGTGCTAATATGGTAATGATATAAGCATATGTTAATTGGGAAACATATTGGGCTTGTATGAAAAGGGTTTATTGAGTAAATACTCACTGTGATGTTTGCACTAAGATAGTTGTTTGTGTTTGTGGTATTAGTACACTTATCATGAGTATGCCTTAATTCACATGAACACACTATCATAGTGGTGACCTCTTTATTATAATCCTTAGTGTACATTATTGATAATGGCTAAGGTTGCAGAAAAGAATAAATGAGTAGCCAAGATTCTTAAAAATAAATAAATAAATAAATAAATAAAAAAAAAAAACACAACACTTGACTTGTTTGGGTTCATAGCCTTTTTAACTCGAGTTATTAAGCCCGTAGGGTGTCTCTACACCTAGTGCTCTAAAATCGTCTGGTTTGGGAGTCATTGGCCCAATACTTGCTACATGGGTTAATTAGAAAGCTTAAGGAACCTAGATATTACACAGTTAAGAAAAAAAAAAAAAGAGAATGACTTGTTCGGATTTGTAGCCTTTTCAACTCAAGTTATTAAGCCCGTAGGGTGTTTTCACACCTAGTGCCCTAAAACCGTCTGGTTTGGAGTCATTGACCCAATGCTTGTTACATGAGTTGATTAGAAAGCTTAATAGATCAGGACATTGCCCAGTCAAAAAAAAAAAAACTTTTGAGAATCTTGACTGCAACAGTTTAGTTTTTCTGTATATGTTGGGTATTATTATGAGTTACACTGGGCTATTATAATGGACAGTTAACTAATATGGAGATTGCACTTTACACCTAGGATACTAATGATGTGTCTACTAGATGCACAAGTATAGGGGACTTTACTTTTGTATTAACTCACTGTACCTTCAATAACTCATCACGTCTTAATATCACACTGTAGTGGCACATAAGTTGATTGTTAGGTGGAGTAGTGTGGTTAATTTTATTGAGCGAATATGAATATGTTGATGTTTGTGGTATCATTTCTGAAAACCCCCATGAGACTATACTTGTCCACTTGGGGTAACCTTGTGGTTTAAAAGCTTGTTGCATATACTAAATACAATCGTGATCCCTACGAAAATGGCTAAAAGTTATTTTACTTTTCTTATTTCTTTTGTTTTGCTTAAGGACAAGCAAAATGTAAGTTGGGGATGTGAAGTAGGCCGAAAGATACCACATTAAGGCCACTTAAGTTACATTTTTAGTCTTTCAATTTTGTTTATTTGGTGGAGATGATGTGTTTTGTGCACTTGTACAGATTTGGCAGGAAATACGTAAATTCAATCAAAAAGGCGCAAAAGCAAATCCTCCGTGCAAGAAGTGAAAAATCCCAGCTAGACCACCGCACGTGCGGCCCACTTAGGGACGCGTGCACAGAATTTGGGTGTGTTTTGCTGAGAATAAAAGGGGAAAAAAATGGGCTAACCTAGGAGTCAAAATTATTTTGAAGGAAAGGGAGACTAGGGTTTTAAAGAGGTGATTTCTTCTCAAGCTTAAAGGACAACTTCCATGGGGGCTTCTTCTTCATCCTCTTCCTTTCCCGCTCATCCATGAGTGCTAGTCTTCTTTTCTAGGGTTTTGATGAAACCCTAGCCATGTAATAGGATTTTTCATAAGCTTTGATTATGAATCCGTTTGAATCAATGTATGGATGATTTAGAATTTTTTAATATTGTTTTTTTCATCTCTTCAAGTGTTTTACTCTCTGTGATTGTTTAATACTTTTCATAGTTAGTTTTCATTGTGTTTGTATTCAAAGTACCAGACGAGTCATGCTACGAAAGACGGGTCGTATTGCTACCATAGTTTAGAGCAAATGTCTTGTGCTACTCGAGATGATTCGTACCTGTACGTTGAATGCGACAACCCTCTTGATCAATATTTCAAACTTATAATTGTGAAATATTGGGTATTTCAAACCGGATTGCAATTGATAACCGATGTTAATTCTCATTTATGTGGTTAGTGGTGAATTCTTTGCCCTAGGATTTTTTCCAAAAATTAATATCTCAAACCCTAATTTTAATTGTCAATTTAATTTCTCAATTTCATTTAATTCCTGTTTAGTCATAAAATATTTTTAATCAAAATTAATTTAAGAATTTAGCGATTGAATTAGTCTAATTTCACATTTGTCCCTGTGGATCGATACCTGAACTTGCCATTATTCTAAAAGAATTTGGTATAGTTTAGGTTTATTTTTGGTGTATGTGATGACCCATCAAATTTTGAACTAAGTTAGGTCCAATAAGAATTTATTTGATATGAGCACAAACAAAGCATTGGTCTTATAATTGATTGTTTGCTTATTTAGTGCATCTTTTGACTTTTTACGAAAATATGTGCAGAAAAGTAGAGAGGTGATACAATCCAATAAATGTAGTTATCAATAAGTGCTCTTATTCATATCATCTCCAAATAACTCGTAATGGAAAAAGAGTTTATCAAATTGTTATGAATGCATTCCAATTTAAGTTTGATTTGATTTTTCATATTTGATCAGCAAAGGAAAAAAGAATATCATCGATAGATTATATTCAAATAATACCACTAATGTAAGATTTATGTTCTATTTTTTATATATTTTGCACGATGATTTGAAAGTACATCATCATCTTGCTCTTTAGTAGATTTGTCTAATAATTACTTATAATGTGTTTGGTTTATTAGAATGAAATAAAATAGTCACTCCTTAGTCTTACTATAGAATGACTATTTTCTTATAATGGTGAATGTAATTTCATTTGTAATGTATTTTTATAAATCAAATACAATAAATAATCAGATAACATAGTACAATGTATACATATAGAAAATAAGACTCTAACTGGAATGTGACCTCAGCGCTACGTGTGTGGGTCCAACTAATACTTAAAAAAGGCCCTTAAAATAAAACAAAAAAACACAAGAGTCTTTAGCTTTTGGAGAAGAAGAGTTCCACTGATCTTGGGCGGGTCAGGGAAACTGGATTGGGTTTTATAATTTCCACAATTTTCAAATATCCAAGTCAGTAATTTAACATTTGTAATCTGTTGTAACGGAACTAAAGTTTATATTAACAGATGATCAGATACATGTCAATATAATGGGTCATAAAATAGACCTTTCAAAAACAAACAAAAACTAGACAAAAACACCATAAAAGACAGCAATTCTTCATTATTCAAGTGATACAGAAACTCCTCTTCCAGAGGGTCAAAGTAATGTAATCATCAATGTTTTTCAAAAGTCTTACTTGATGTCTTTATAAAAATTATTTTGCAAGGAAAAGGACCAAACTTTGTTGTGGAGAGAGAATTTTGTTAGACAAAAGCCGGTTTAACGGCCTATTTTGATAATTGGAGTAATAATTAATTTTTTGACTTTTTAATTTTTTTTTATTATTTATCATCTTTACTTATTTAATTTTTTTATAATCAGATTTAATTTTAAAAACATTTATTTTACAAAAAAAAATTAAAATTAACATTTAACCTATTTTCCAAAACAAGCCACATGTGTAGGAAGTCTTTTTTTTTTTTCTTTTCTTTTCATTTATTAAATAAGTTTTAAAAAATAAAAGTTTGTTTGTCTTAAGCTAAAGAATTTAAAAATAAAACTAACATTTCCACTGACAAAAAAGTAGTTTTTAAAACAAGTAACTTTTTTTCATTTTTTTTAATCGACTTATTTTCACTTTGGTAAACTCTTTTATGAAAACGATAGACTAATTCTACTAATTCGTCAAATTTTGAATTAATGTTTTAACAATTATGACTTTTATGGTGTATTAATAATATTTTTTAAATTATAAAATTTAAATGAAGGAACTATAATAAATTATATTATTTTATATGAAAATTTTACTCAAAATTTGATTTATATATCATTACTTTTAATTTTTAATGTGTTAAGATTCTTCTAATAGGTGAGCCTTGGAGAGGCCATTCCTTCACAATTTACAAACAAAAATCAAACCAGTACAACATTAATTAGTTGAGGTTTTATAAATTCTGCAGGGACCACAGCCCTCTAGTTCTTCCCCTTGCCCGCGAGTTATTAACAATACAAAACAGAATTTGAAGACTGAATTTTGCTAATCCAAAAAGAAAAAAGAAAAGTGAATCAACAATATGAAGAAAAGTCCTGCTACAAGTTTGAATTTACAGTAGAACTGACAAGTGATAGCATCAATATCGATTTAAGAAAATCAACTAAGACGAACTTAGTTGAATAGAACTCTTACACCTCACTACATAGATAGGTTCGACAACCCTCTCTCTTTGTCAAGTGACAATTTTCAAAAAAAGAAATGGATTCAAGAAAAACCACAAATGAAATTAGGCATATCTTTTGTCTTTACATATCATATAGTTTCAGTATCGGAATGCAAGATTTCTTATTCCTTAGATTTCTCATTGGATGGTGATACCGCTACTATACCAATAGTTGCTTGTCAAATAAAGCATAGAGCTCAAGAACAAGAGAGAACCACTTGAAACCATAGCTCCATTTATCAGTCAAAGGACATTTAGGAAGCCAATACATTTATGATTGTGTCGGACCGTTGTAGGAACTAACTGAACTAATGTCGGGACAGTTTAAGATCGTGCTGGACCGTTGTAGAAGAATTGGATGTTGAACCAACAAATGCGACACATGTAACTTACGACGTGGTGCTAACGATAATAGCAACAGATGACATTGTGTGCTAAGGGGCGACTTGGGTGGTGCGCCAGAAAGGACAACTTTGGTGATGTGCCAAGGGACAGCTTGGATGGTACGCCAGAGAGAGCGGCTTAGGTTGTGCGCCAGAGGGGGCGGGGCGTCAAGGAAGGTGGCTTAAGTAGTGCGCCAAGGGAGCGACTTGGGCGGTTTGCATGGTGTATAACCATACTCACTATGATATAGATATAATAGCCCCTTCAAACTCAAATAAGTTTGACGATAAAAACCTATTTGAGATTGAAAGAGGGAAAAACAAAATAGAATAGAAACGCGCGCCACGTGCACGCATCACAAAAAAAAAAGGATTGCGAGAAAAAAAATATATATATGATAGAGATATTTGAGGTAAGAATAAATTAGCGGACAGAGGAAGAGATCACCACAAGCGATACTGAAAGAAAAATATGTAGTGGAATGGTTTCAGGTCCGGTGGGCGGCCAAGGCAAGGTTGCCACCCGCCGTAAGGCAAAGAATACCTAGAGTTTAACCTTAACTCTAATGCCATGTTACAATATCTAAGAGAGAGAGAGAAATTTGTATATATTGAATGTTGTAAAATGTATACAAGATTTCTTTATATAGTAGAAGGAAAACCTAAGCATGGTAATAAATATAATATGGTATATATGATAAACAGAATATATAAATATTATATTTAACAGAAACGAAAGAACTACAATAAATCATATTATTTCATATGAAAAATTTATACAAAAATTGATTTATATCATTATTTTAATTTTTAAGTGTTAAGATTCTTCTAATAGGTGAGCCTTGGTGGGGCCATTCCTTTACGATTATGAACAAAAATCAAACGAGTACAACATTAGTTGATTTTTATAAACCACAGCCCTCTAGTTCTTCCCCTCGTGCCCGCGAGTTATTATTATCAATACAAAACAGAATTTGAAGACCAAAAAGAAAAAAAAGAAAGAAAAGTAAATCAACAATATGAAGAAAAGTCCAGTTCACAGGCTTGAATCTAAAGTAGAACTGATAAGTGATAGCAATATCGATTTAAGAAAATCAACTAAGAGAACTTAGGCTAAGTTTGGCATTTAAAAAATGTCAAAAATTACCATCCTATTTAATATATCATCTTATTTAAGTCACTTATTCTGTACCACATCACTTAAACCCAATTCATATTTCATAAAAAGTCAAAAAGTACACTTATTTAGAACATCCAAACAACCCCTAGTTGCATACAACTCTACATCTCACTACATAGATAGTATCGGCATCCGCTCCCTCTTTCTCAAGTCACAATTTTCAAAAAGAAAAAAATTGATTCAAGAAAAACACAAATGAAATTGAGTAATGTTAGGAATCATGAAAAAAAAATCATGAAAATGGTCATAAAATATTCTCCACTTTGGATTACACATATAATAAACATCACACAGTAATCAACGGATGAAAAATCTTCATGATACATTTCATGATATTTTTTTCATAATCCCTAATATTATTGAATGAAATTAGGCCGATATCTTTAGTCTCTTACATAATTCAATAATATAGTTTCAGTTCGGAATGCAAGATTTCTGATTGGAGGGTGATACCGCTATTATACCAATAGTTGCTTGTCAAACAGAAGCATAGAGCTCAGGAACAAGAGAGAACCACCTGAAACCACAGCTCCATTTATCAGTCAAGGAAGGACATTTAGGAAGCCAATGCCAAGTCCTCCTCGAAACCTTGTAATACAAAATCTCAGGCCAATTGTAGCAGCACACACAGATCAAACCCTGATGCCAAAAACAATACACATGCTCGTAATTATGGTAACAAACTGACATGAATTTCCTGCAAATCATTCCCGGGACACTCCCAATCTCGACCCAATTCCCTCCATCTCCACTCAACTCCCACACTTTCATTCCTCTCGAAATCCCATCTTCCCCAATTCCCCCAACCAAGAACATCTTCTCAACCCCATCGCTCACCAACCGAGCAAAAGTCAGTTCACCCGGCATTTCAATCGCCGGTCTCTCCCACTTCCCGTTTTCCAAATCGAAGCAGAGAATTGAAAATGGCTCTGGGGTGGTGAAATATAATATCCCATCACATGAGACGGCTTCTTGTGATTATCGCCGAGAGCAGAGTCGACACTGTCGAATTGGCTCCAGAGATTAATCACAGAGTCGTAGACAAAAGTATTGCTTGATGGTCCGGAAGAAGAAGAGCAGATCATGAAGAGTTTGAACGACCCATTTGGCGAAGAAACTAAAGTGAGAAGCTCGAAGGCGAATGGGAATGTCGGGAAGTTGAGAGTTTTCGAAGATCTTGACAAGATATTGTAGACGAGGAAAGAGGAGGAGTTTGGGAGAGAGAAACAGAGGAAGCCATGGGAGACAGAGAGGAGCACTGCTTTGGAGGAGGGGGAGCAGGTTAGCATGGGGGAGGAGGGAGAAAGTGATGTCTTGCGCCAGGTGTTAAGAGTGGTGTCGAAGAGAGGGTAGAGGTGATGGAACTGTGGGTGTGAGAAGAGGATATAAGAAGAGAGTGGTGAAGATGAAGAGTGTTTGGAGATGAAAGAAGGAGAGAAGATGAGAGATTTGAAGTGTTTACAGGTTGATCGGAGATTGAAGAAGGTTTTCAATGGAAGGAATGAGAGGACCTGATCGAGGAGGTGGTCCGGCAGGTGGGACCAGATTTTGGGGTCCATTTGCGGCGGCCGAGTCGCCAGAGATTGGGAGGTTCTGGGTTGCACCCCCATGAAGTGTGGAACGGAAGTGTTTGAAAGTCTCGAACAAAAAAAAAAAAAAACAACAGAAGATAATGAAAAGTGTTGTGAAAAAACTGATACATATGTGACCTTTATATAATGAATGGGGTGCCTTTAGTTCCTCTGTAAGTTTACGAAATTGCCCTTTGACTGTTCTATTCAGCTGATGAGTGCATATTAATTTATTATGAATTCAATTGAAGTCTTTGATACTTTATTGATTTAAATACTCAGGAAATGCCAATGACTGCTCATGTATGTCTAGAAGTGTATGAAAATAAATAAGAATATTTTCAAATGTTTTTTTTTCTCTCACTATTTTATATCATAATTCACATAAGTGTGTGATACATTATTTATTTTAGTTATTTTCTTACTATTTCTTTCCATGAAGGGACCTATCATATATACAATAATATTATAAATTTAGATTTAACTATTCAAAAATTATCTAGAATTATTATTTTATAATTTAAATTTATTTTACATATGAATCCTACATTATATAAATTTAATTTCAATCACATAATCTCATTCGAGATAAATAAAATATGATACATAGAATTATTCATTATATATCATATAGATAGTGATACAAAAACATTATAAGAAGTTCGTAACATATAGGGCCTGTTTGGTAACGTTTACGTTTTCAGTTTATACTTACAAAAATTTTATAAACTGATTTTTATTTATTTTTAGAAAAACATAAACTACAAACGCGTTTGGTTTAGATAAAATATTTTAAAAATTTTAAAAATATAAAAAAGAGTGAGAAATGGCAAGTGGTGGCGGGTGGTGGGTGGTGACGAGTGGTAGCGGCAGAAGACATTGGTGCAAAATGATGGCGGGTGGTGGTGGCGGAAGACGGTGGTGGACAATGGTGGCAGGTGGTGGGTGATGGTGGAAGAAAACGGTGGTGGAAAGTGGTGGCAAGTGGCGGGTGGTGGCGGCGGCGGAAGACGGTGGTGGAAAGTGGTGGCAAGTGCCGGGTGGCGGCGGCGGCGGAAGACGGTGGTGGAAAGCGGTGACAGGTGGGTGGTGGTGGGTGGCGGCGGGTGGGTGACGGTGGCGGTGGGTGGGTGACGGTGGCGGGTGGTGGGTGGTGGTGAGTGGGTGGTGGTGGTTACGGGTGAGCAACGGATATAATGATCCGCCAAAACCGATCGAACCGAACCGATCCGCCGCATTTTGGACGGATGCGTGATAACGAGCGGACGGTTGCGGATTGATTTTCTCCAATCCGCCAATCTGGCGGACGGATGGCGGATTTGAGATTCCTTTGGCCACAACCGAACCGCCAAACCGCGAGCACCTCTAGTAATTTATAAGACTTTGTATTTTCAGTTTGTTTAAATATTCTGTTTGTGTTTTCAATTAAAAAAGAGTTTAAATATTTTGTTGAAAAAAAGTTTTTAACTTGAATATCTTTTTTGAATTGAAAAAAATAAACGTATTATTTATCTATATTTTTTGGTTTTTAAATCCATCTCTAAAAATAATAAATAGAAAATATGATAAATGCCGGTTGGTTTTTGTTTTCAAAAACAAATATAGATGTAACAATACAGAGACATACAATCTCTACTACTGCTCTGTTCATGGTTTTGGTGGTTTGAATTGCTTTTATATTTTAAGAACCACAGATTGTAATACTTTATGTAGATGAGGCATGCTGTGATTGTAGTATGTGGATGAGGCATGCAGTGATTGTGATATTCTAAAGTTTCAAACTTTCTTGCTTTGAATGAGGCATGCAGTGATTATAATATTTTTTTAAGTCATTGACTGCAATACTTTCTTCTTCTTTTTTTCTTTTTTTTTTTTTTGAGGAAGTACACAAGTTGAATTATGTTGAAAATTTATAAAATTTTAAATCGCCAAACCGATTCACATCCATCCACCAAACCGCCAATCCGCTCAATTCACATCCGCCGAATTGGCAGACAGATGCGGATTGATTTTCTCCAATCCACCAATCTGGCGAATGGATGGCAGATTGGAGGTTCCGTGGCCGCAACCGACCCGCGCCCACCCCTAATGGTGGTGGTGACGGGTGGGTGGTGGGTGATGGTGGTGGTGGTGATGGTGGTGGTGGTGGGTGGTGGCGGCGGGTGGTGGTGCCGGGCGGATGGATGGTAGTGGCGGGTGGTGGGTGGTGACGGGTGGGTGACAAGTGGGTGGTGGGTGGTGGGTGGTGGTGGTAGTGGTAGGTGGCAGTGGGTGGGCGGTGGTGGTGGTGGTGGTGGTAGTAGCGGGCAGGTAGGTGGTGGATGGTAGTGGCAGGTGGTGGTAAGTGGTGGTGGCGAGTAGGTAGTGGGTGGTGGTGGCGGCGAATGGATGGTAGTGGCGGGTGGTGGGTGGTGGCGGGTGGGTAGCAAGTGGGTGGTGGATGGTGGTGGCGAGTGGGTGGTGGCTAGTGGGTGGCAGGTGGGTGGTGGTGACAGGTGGTGGGTGGTGATGGCAGGTGGGTTGTGAGTGGTGGTGGCAGGTGGTGGGGGGGGTGGGTGGTGGTAGCGGAAGACGGTGGTGGAAAATGGTGGCGGGTGGTAGCTAGTGTTGGGTGGTAAAAAAAAAAAAAAAAAACTCAAAACAGAAACATATTTTTTTAGTTTACATTTTTTGGCCAAATTTATAAACTGAGACCACTGATTTATAAATCAAAAATTTACCAAACAAGTTTTTATTTGAGTTTTTAAAATTTTTGTAAATATAAATTGAAAACGTAAGTGTTACCAAACGGCACAATAATATTTCTTTTTGGTTAGTGTGTTTAATATTATATCATATAATATTTCATAGAATTATTCATTTAATCACGTTTGTCTCTAAAAATATTAATTGTTAATATGTTTTTAAAAATAGACTATCAATTTTTTTATACAAATGCAATAAAATGGATGAGCTATAAATATCGGATTTATCTAATTTTTTTAATGAATAATATACATGTAAAACTTGATAAAATAAACAGTTTAAATTATCGAAATAAAATCTACTATAAGCTCTAAGAACCTTAACAATATCCTCCAATTGAGAAGATGAAGTAGAGAGAAGCTCAATTTTTTTTTTTTATTATATATTTTTAAAATAATATTGCCAGATTATGAAAATCACTTGTTTTTTTGAAAAGATATTGGTTAGTTAGATAACATCACGTGACACTCTAGGGTTTTTTTGAGAAGTCGGTTATAATCTATTTTTCAGATTATAACTCACTTTCCTCTCTCATAAAAAATTGATTATAATTAACTTTTAATCAATTTTTAATTAAAAAGTTGATTATAATCATATTCTCAAAATAATCCTCTATACATATTATAATTAGAGTAATGATTCATCCCCCCTTTTCCCCCCACCCCCTTTGACCCCCTCTCTGTCTCATTGGTTGCATTTTCTTTTTCTTTTTCTTTTTTTTTTTTTTCCTCCTCCTCCAATCACCACCCGCCACGTGGCAAAGGGAGTGAGGGGGTGACCCCCAAAAGGGGGTCCCAAGCATTATTCTTATAATTAATAGAGAAAATAGAATACATAATTGGAAAATGATTTAGAGCCCTAAAAACTGTCCCCCTAATCCCCTAATTTCCATTTTGGGTAATTGTTTCCTTGTTTTTTTTTTTTTTACTTGATATAAAAATTAGGGGATTAGAGGGAGTATTTTTAGAGGATGTAGCAAGGTCCTTCATAATTTTATATTAAATAGTTAAAAAATATAAAAATTTATAATTAGCCTGACACATGCCCCACATGATGGGCAGATCAACCAATAATTTTTCTGTTTCTTCACCTCTTTCCATTACGTTTCCAACAATGATTCATCCCACTAAAAACACCACTATTAATAGTATTAATATATTAAAAAAATAAAAAAAATACAATTTCAAGATCAAAATATCACATCATTACTAACGGGACTCACTGCAACCTAATTAGTGGGAGCACTAATTAATTAGTGCTCCAAGCATTTTTCTTACGTTTTAGTTACGTTGGGATATATTGCTTTCATCTGATTTCCTTTGTCAGCACCTCAGAAATTTACGCAATTGCCCTTTGACTATTCAATTCATGAGTGCTCATACTCATTTACGTAATAGGAATTACTCCCTCCGTCCCAAAATAATAGTCTCTTTTGGAGAATCTAACTTTTTTTAGTAGTACAATTATTACATTTGAAAAAAGTTAATTTTCCAAAATTATCCTTTTGATAGTACATTTTTTAAAAATATCAATGTCATAATTGTACTTTTTATATTATTTATTAATTTAAAAGAAGGGTAAAATAGGAAATTTACATTAGTTTTGTACTTGATTTTTGAAGAGGGACTAATATTTTGGGACAATGAAAAATGAAATAAGGGACTAATATTTTGGGACTGAGGGAGTACCAATGACTGCTCTATGTGAATTAACGCCCCGTTTGGGATGAGTGTTTGAGTTAAAATAATCATATAAAGTAAAATAAGTTATTTTGATTAAATAAAATAAAATATTATATTTAATTTATAATTATTTTATTTTTTATAAAAGTTAAAAAAATTAAAAAAATTATCCCAAACGAGATTTTTTAATTCTAAACTAAAATAGTCAAAAATTAATCCACATCCCAAACGAATATTAAATTCGCATACTTTGGCACGGTGTGAACGAAATATAGAATTTTATTAGTTTAAAATTATGATCCTCTTATTTAAAAAGTAAATTAATCCTAGTTAAAATTATTAATTTCATTATTTTAGTTTTGTTCACATACCATAAAATAGGACTAATCTACATGTATACAAGTATACAAGTATAAAAAAATATTTTTAATTATGTGAAAAAACATTTTTTTGGATTGGTGTTATTTATACTTGAAAAACAGTTCATACGACTTTTGTAAGCATGAATTTTATACAAAGAGAACTGCTATATTATAATTTGTTTTTTTTTTCTCCCTCTTTTATATGTCAATTCACAGAAATACATGACAGCAATGATAAAAAAAAAGTCACAAAAATCATGATGATGTGTTTGGTTTGTGTTTGTAGAGTAGTTTTTGAGATAAAAAGTATAAAAACTTGTTTGGTTTGCCTTTTTTCAGAAATGATTTTGGAAAATTGTTTTGAGGAGAGAGTTTTAAAAAAAAGTGATTGATTTGATGTGTATGAGAGAGAGGGTGATTTTGAAAAGTAGGTAACCAAATAAAATTTTGAGATTTTTTTTGAAAAAATTTATTTGGTTTGATTACTCTTGAAAATTTATTTGTAGAGAATTTTTCTTAAAAATTTTTCTGAAAAACAAATCAAACAAGGCCAAATGGTGGATGTGACCCAATGGTTTATATTGGTTTATATTTCTCTAAAAACTTTTGGGGTAAAAAAAAAAATCAAATAATTTCTCTAAAAAAAAAAAATCAATGGTTTATATTTATGGTGGATGTGACCCATAGCTCACTAATTTTAAATGTACACTATATATACACTTTTGGGGTAAAAATTGTGATAAATTCTCATGAATATTTTCATTTCAACAATAATTGAGACTCCTTTTTGTAGAAATTCTCATAATTTCTTTTGGATCTCAACCATTGATGGTGTAAGCCCCACACATACATAAGTGGATCTCATACATATATCAATAGTTGAGATCTAAAGAAGATTGTGAGGATTTCCAAAAAAAAAAAGGGGTCTCAATTATTTTTCTTTTCATTTTTCTTTTGGAAATTGATATTTGTCACACGATGAATATCATTTGTTTGTTCACTTCACCCTGCTATGTTTTAGGGAGAATTCTATGGCACACCCTAAGCACCATATGTTCCAATCACTATTTAGGGTTGGTTTGACATAGCCTAAAAAAAATAAAAAGTTAAAAAGTTACTCAAAAAGTTAAAATGGTATTACTATTCAAAAAAAAATAAAATTAAAAAATCAATTTTCTACAAAAAGTACAACTTTAAATTGATGTATGTGCAGCTGCTGTGCTGCGGCTGTGGACAAAAATGAAATGATTGGGTGTGATTTTCACACACTGTTGTTCGGCTAGTGGGGGCCATCACGGGTCCCATTTGATAATCTGAACCGTTAAATATGTAGAACTCGTCGAGTACTATATATCTATAAAAAATCACATTGATCGGATATCGATAACTATATGATCAAATCAGTTATGTACAACAAATGGATGGGGTTATAATTAATGATTGAGAAAAAACAAATCTGATCAGATAGTTATCGATATCCGATCGATGTGATTTTTTATGGACATATAGTATTCGACGAGTTATACACATTGAACGGTTTAGATTATCAAAATGGGACCCTTGATGACCCCTACGGAGCGAACAAAACCGTCCAGTGTAATGCTCGAAAAGTAGCCAATAATTTCCTACTCTCATTCCACTTGTGCAGGTTGTACGGCTGTGGCCCACACCTCTCTAATCTTCTCCTACACACTTCTTTATACAATTTTTTAATATATATTTTTTCATAAAAAGTCAAAAAGTTAAACCAAACATCCATATTTTTTTCCTCAACTTTTTAGTCCAAAAAGACAAAAAGTGCACTTATTTAGGACACCCCAAGTAACCCCTTATTATGATAATAGTTATAATTTGATTATGACTCTTGCGATTTCATTGTAATCTTAGTTTTGATATTTTAATTATAATTCAAAATATCTGTAGTTATACATTTAAACTATGACTGAAAAGGATTAAACACTATGCTGCACATCTTCATATGCATCTAATAACTATAAAAAAAAAAAAAAAAAAAATTCAATTTTTTGAGTCATAAGTAAATATATATATATATATATTATAACAAAACACAACATGAGACATAACTAAAAAATTTATAAATTATAATTAAAATAATATCATAACTAAATAAGAAGATTGATTATAACTAAAAAAATAACAAAATTAAGAGTGCATATGATACATAATTTAAAAAAATATATATATATATATATATTAGAATTTCCCAATTGTTTATTATGTGAATTCATGTTAGAGATGGGAAGGAAAAAAGGGGAAGAAATTTATGAAATAATATAAATGGCAGCCTTGAATTACGAGGACGCATGCATATTTGAATTTGTGGCACCTTAGTTTTGTATTCTAGTACTAGCTAGTATTGACACTTCTAGAATCTGTTGAGGAGTTTCAAAGCTACATGCCGGACCATCCGATCAGAACACCGTGAACTCACTTGTGTTTGGACTTTGGACTAAACTTTTTATTTATTTATTCATTTATTATTATTATTATTATTTTTTTTTTTGACATTTTAGTTGCTCTGTTTCTTTTAAGGGAAAATTACCATTTAATGTTAATTCTAAAACTTATTATTGATTTTTTAAAAAATTATAATTATAATTATCAATATTTATAATGTCTACCACTTGTTTGGCATTATTTCTCAAAATTTCCACTGAATTGAACATTCCCCTTCTTTTAATCAGTCATGAGTTTTTTTTTTTTATTATTATTTTTTATTTTTAAAATCAGTCATGAGTTTGATTAATACTTTTAAGAGGCTCCCAATATCATTGGTTGAGTTAACAAAATATCATATTCAACCATTGACCGAACTGACTGACTCATGCACATTTCACAACATGGAAAATGCAATTCAACAATGATATTTATATATATGAAAATGCAAGTTTTAACTACAATGATTATTATATATGAAAATGCAAGTTCTAATAAGTAAATTTATTGTTTAATAGATTTTATAAAAAAAAATTATCATAAAATAAGGTCACTAATTATAAGTTTTGACGACAATTTATAAAAATTATAACAAAAAAAAGTCACTAATTGTTAATTTTTAGCGACGTATGTAAAAAATTGCCACAAAAAATATTTTTAGCGACAATTTTACCAAGACTTATTTTCAATAGGACTTGATAGGAATTAAGTCTAACTATTAGGACCCATTGGTAGTTTATCCTAACTTTTAATACATGGTAAATTAGACTGACCACCCTTGATTTTTTAACCCAAACAAAAATACAATAAGTCTTATAAATTTGATAAAATTTAATTGATTTTTTTAATAAGATTGAAATAACTATGCAGATAGTGTGTAGATATAAAAATAAACAAAATAAATTATACATTTAATATAAAAAAAATTGACGATATGATTTTTTTTTTCATTTATACAATTAATAATGAAAAGGAGAATAAATATCACATGAATTAAAATATTTATGTTAAATTTGTAAAATTTAATATATTTTCTTTAAATTTAAAAAAAAAAAGTGTAATTTACGTGTTAATTTGTTAGATTAAAATATCAAAAAAAAAAACTCACATCAAGTCAGATCATCAATGGAGTAGATGTGCTGCTATCTATGTTTTCAAAGGAGAGTAGTTTGAACAATGGGTCTACGGCCCAAAAAATTCTCAAAACTAATAGTCAATGATTCAGGTGACGTTTGGTTATTATTTTTGGCTAAATAATCACAAAAGGATACAAAAAGATTAAAAAATTATAAAAGACAAAAATCACAAAAAGATAAAAAAAAATTCACCGTTCCAAAGCTAAAAAGCCAATCAAGAATACCAAACGAACAAAAAAGTCTCAGATTAAAAAAGTCAAAAAAATCAAAAAATCAACTAAAAAAGTCATTGTCAAACGAAGGCTCAGATTGATTTATGATAAGAGTGGGGCTTTATCTCCTGTCCATAATCGAATTAGAGAGATGTTTTGTTTAATGGGCTCACTTTCCAGTCTCGTTTCAATGATTTAAATTGTTCATATTTTAAAATTCGTCAGGTATATCATCTCTATAAAAAATTAAGTTGATCGAATAACGGCAATTATATGTTCAAATCAGTTTTAAATAAATCGTTTATTTTTCCACTATTTATTTTTTTCATACAAAAACTGATCTGAACTCGTAGTTGCCGTTATTTGATTGATTTGATTTTTTTTGCAACGATGATGTACTCGACGAACCCATACATTTATACTTACAAATTCATAGCATTTTCCATGCTAGAGACCCATACATTTATATGTACAAATTCATCCACAAGGACATGGCATGAGAGTTTGGCCCACAATCATTAAATGTATAATAAATCAAAAATTGACACATATTTTATCACATCATTATAGGTAGAATTATGAATACCTTTTGAGAGTTTCAAACATTTTTCCTTTAAAAAATATCTATTATTGTAAATGTCAGATTGTGATTGAATGGTGTTTTGAAAAATTGGTAAAAAATTAACTTTTTGGTGACTTTTTTGTGTAAAAAAACACTTTTTGTGATCTTTTTGTGTAAAAAAATTAAAAAGCCAAAAACTTTACTTTTTTAACAAGTTCCCAAAATGCCTCTAAAAAAGTGAGACCGGAAAATATTCAAAATTAATAATTAATAATTCATATTGATTTATGATAATGGCCTAATATAATGCTTTCAAAAATATCTAGGAGAAATTATCAAAAAAATCCTATTATAACAAATTAAACTCTAAGTTTTTAATTTATCAATTTAAATATTAAATTTTTGATATGTTTTTGATGTAAATTATTTGTCTATTTTTGTTAAGTAAAATTTATGAAAAAAAATATATTTTAGTCATTAAACTCAATGAAAAAAATATTTTAGACATTTTATATATACTTATATTGAGTTTAATAACTAAAATATTCTTTTAATGTTGGTTTTACATAACAAAAATAGTCGAATGGTTTAGGTTGAAAATAAATTAAAAAATTTAAATTTAAATTGATAAAATTAAAAATTCATGATTTATTTTGGGATAAGACTTAAACTTTGATTTTTTTTTTTTTTTTGGGTAATTATCCCAAAGATCTATTATTATAAATGTGAGATTGTGAGGCCAAGTTTGGAAAGACTAAATAAGTACACTTTTTGACTTTTATTGAATTATGTGTAGAAAAAGTAGAGAGGAAATGTTGATTGATGTGACCTAAAAAAAATAAAAAGATAAAAAGTATGAACTAAAATAGTCTAGCCAAACTTGGCCAGTCTCAGCTGGGAGGGATTACTACAGACTTTGACTAGCATGGCAGGTATTGCTCCCATGGGCATCTATGACAAATATGTTTTGGTCAAGTGGACATTTCTTTCTATTTTGGTTTTTGGTAATTAGTGACTTAATGTTATGTTTGGTTGAAAGATTTGAAAAGGAATTTAGAAAGAGAAAAAGAAAAGGTAAAGATAGGTAAAAATATGGGGTAAACTACCAATAGGTCCTACTTTGGAGACTTATTACCCAATAGGTCCTACTTTGGATACTTATTACCCATTAAGTCTTATTGATAAATTTATTAAGTGATAAAGATAAATTTATCAGCCTTTTATTTTTATGAAAAAATTTATAGTGATAAATTTATCAGTCTCTTTGTTTTTATGAATAAATTTTTAGTGATAAATTTATCATTCTCTTATTTTTATAGTATTAAATTTATTAGTTAGGACCTGTAGGTAAATAAGTCTAGTTAATAGGACTAATTGGTAAGTACCCCTAAAATATGAAAAGGTAACAGTTTTATTAACAAAAATGTTAGAAATTTTAAAAAAAAAAAATTATTAAATTTTTTGTATAACATTTATATTTTAATATTGACTAAATTTTTTAATAACTTTCTAAAAGTTTTTAGCGTTGCTCTTTTTTTTTTTTTTTTGTTACAGGAAAATCCTCCTACTCTCCCGGCAGGTCCAAGGCAGTGCCCCCTGAAGAGATCACCAGGGTGTCCTGTTGTCCGTTCCGAATAAGAGACTATAACCTGGAAGCTTGTCCCGACCTTCCAAGGCAAGCTCCGCTTAAGTCAAGACTCGCACAGCGGGGGAGAATTAAACCCACACCAAGTAGCTGATAAGGCATCCTTGAGGTCAACCTCCTAATCAACCGTACTACACCTAAAAAATTGGCCCAGAAAAGAGTTGAACCCAGGACCTAGGGCCTTAAATCCCAGGCCCTTACCAGGTTGCCACTCACCCCTGGGTTTTGCTCTTTTATTAGTAACATTAAATGGTATGCTGTGGAGTTTCACAAACTCAAATTGGACAATCCAATCCACTCTATGATGTGTACAAAATCTCAATTTTGCATCAAACATATTTTTATAGAAAAATGTGCAACTACTTTTAAATTTTATCTGGAGCTCAAAAGCATAATTATAGCATATGTTGAAGGTATTGTCTACATGGTATCTTCTTTGATATGTATGATTTGATATAAACAGTGAGACTATCACATTTATATTGATATTTTACCTCTTTAAACAAAAAAAAAAAAAAAAAAAAAAAAAAGGTAAAACCAACTGTGTTAATTATTGATAATTTATTGATAATATAGAAATAACTATTGATAATTTATGTGGGTTTAAGTTTACAAACATCACATAATAACTTTCAAGTACTCAATGATTTTTTCGTTAATATGATGATTTTATTATTTTTTAAGCAAACCTTGTCTTCTCTGGAATTGGAGTCACTGTTGTACTAAAGGCCCAGTAATAACTGTTGTACCTCAATTTGAGGTGCATTATGGGTTTATTTTTATAATTTGAACCATTCATTTGGTAGGGTTTGTTGAGTACTTCATGCCTACAAAAAATCATATTAATCAAATATTAATAACTATATAATCGATAATCAAAAAAATAAACAATAAATTTTTCTTTGAGACATAACATAAAAAATATGTAATTCGATCATATAGTTATTGATATCCGATTAATATAATTTTTGATAGGCATGAAGTACTCAACAAACTTTACAAAATGAATAGTTCAGATTATAAAAATAAGCTCATAATATTCCTCAAATTAAGACATAACTGTACCTTTAATACAACAGTGACCCATTTCCGTCTTCTCTATGTTTACAATAAGAAAAACCAATGGGGTCATCCCATTTCAATTTATTGATTCTTCTTTCCTAATGAATAAATTGTTTGGTTGGACCTGATTGGGATAAAGAAAAAGTTCGAAACATACAATATCTCACAACTCTCTCACGTGATATGAGTCGATCTTTATTGAGTTTTACACTTTTATATATCCTTAGGGATGGCAATGAATAATCTATCCTGTTGGTATTTATGAAGATCTAACCCAAATATATGGGTTTTTTTCCTTTTTTTTTCTATCCATTGGGTAGGATAAGTGATATTCTATAAATATTCACAGGGGATGGGTTGGGGATGGGTATCCACTAATTTCTCCATATATCTTTTCTTTTTTTTTTCTTTTTTTTTAAGATTCACAACCAAAACTAAATATACATTTAATCTTTTTTATTTATTTATTTATTTATTTTTTCAGGTTCACAGCTAACTTCTTTTTTTTTTTTTTTTTTTTTAAGATTCACAACCAAAACTAAATATACATTTAATCTTTTTTCTTTTATTTATTTATTTATTTTTTCAGGTTCACAGCTAACTTTTTATTTTTATTTTTATTTTTATTTTTTTTTTATTTTTAAGATTCACAACCAAAACTAAATATACATTCAATCTTTTTTCTTTTATTTATTTATTTATTTTTTCAGGTTCACAACCAACTTTTGTTTTTTTTTTTTTTTTTTTTTTTTTTAAGATCCACAACCAAAGCTAAATATACCTCCAATCTTTTTATTTTATTAATTTTTTTATTTTTAAGGTTCACAACCATTTTTTTTTTAATTTTTAAGATTCACAACCAAAGTTAAATATACATTCAATCTTTTTTCTTTTGTTTTTATTTATTTTTTATTTTTAAGGTTCACAACCTTTTTTTTTTTTTTTTAAGATTCACAACCAAAGCTAAATATACATTCAATCTTATTTTATCTTATTTGGCTCAACAATAAAATTAAATACACTTAATTAACATTGTCACATTATTCTTGTCAAATTTTATGCATATCTAGAATTTTTAAAATTTATTTAAAAAAATTAAGGACGCTGTCTAGTGCAGGTTTCGGTTTGCTTTTCTATGTTATATTATTTTGTTATGTATTGTAATTTTCAGAATGGTTTGCTTGTTCTGAAATTTCAATTAACGAATATGAATCTATTTGTTTTATGTTATCACACAATTTATACAACATATATATATATATATATATATATGAATGTATTTGAAAATAGGGAAATTGTAGAGAATTGAAACAAGCATGAGTCATGATTGGTTAGAAAAGATGGGTACAAGATTTATTTGCTGGAAAAATAAAAAGTGGATACAAAGTCTTACTAAATAATTTTTTTAAAATAAAAGAATTTTTTTTAGTTATGAACAGATTTAACTGAAATCATCTAGTTTCCCAATCTTATGCTTCATTTATTTAGATAGAAAATATTTTTTAATGAAAAATATTTTTTATAAAAAAAATTAAAAATATATTTTTTTATATTTGATGGTGGTGGTGGTGGTGGTGGAACGAAGGTGAAAATAGAGATTGTGACATAGTGGTGGGGTGATGGCGGCAGTGATGATGGTAGTGGCTATGGTGATGGCAGTGTGATAGTGAATGTGAAAATAGTGGTGATGGTGTTGTGAAATTAGTAAAAATTTAATTGAAAAAACATTTTTTTTTTAATCTTCCACGTTCTTTCACATTTTTTTTTCAATTACTAAAACTTATTTGATTATCTCAAAATTATATATTTGATTATTATAAAACAAACTTTTTAATTAATTAATTAATGTGTATTTGATTTTGTTGTTGAACCAAATAAAATAAAATAAGATTGAATGTATATTTAGATTTTGTTGTGAACCTTAAAAAAAATAAAAAAAAATAAGTTGTTAAGATTAAATATATTAAAAAAGAAAGAAAAAAAGATTGAAGGTATATTTAGCTAAAACCTTAAAAAAAAAAAAAAAAAAAAAAAAAAAAAAAAAAAATTGTTAACATTAAATATATTAAAAAAGAAAGAAAAAAGATTGAAGCTATATTTAGCTAAAACCTTAAAAAAAAAAAAGTTATTAACATTAAATATATTAAAAAAGAAAGAAAAAAAATTGAAGGTATATTAGCTAAAACCTTAAAATAAAAAAAATAAAAAAAATAAAAAAAAAAGAGTTGTTGACATTAAATATATTAAAAAAGAAAGAAAAAATATTGAAAGTATATTTAGCTTTTGTTGTGAACATTAAAAAAAAAAAATTTGTTAACATTAAATATATTAAAAAAGAAAGAAAAAAGATTGAAGGTATATTTAGCTAAAACCTTAAAAAAAAAAAATAAATAAAAAAAATAAATAAAAATTTGTTAACATTAAATATATTAAAAAAAAGAAAAAATATTGAAAGTATATTTAGCTTTTGTTGTGAACATTAAAAAAAAAAAATTTGTTAACATTAAATATATTAAAAAAGAAAGAAAAAAGATTGAAGGTATATTTAGCTAAAACCTTAAAAAAAAAAAATAAATAAAAAAAATAAATAAAAATTTGTTAACATTAAATATATTAAAAAAGAAAGAAAAAAGATTGAAAGTATATTTAGCTTTTGTTGTGAACATTAAAAATAAATAAATAAAAAAAATTGTTAACATTAAATATATTAAAAAAGAAAGAAAAAAGATTGAAGGTATATTTAGCTAAAACCTTAAAAAAAAAAAAAAAATTTGTTAACATTAAATATATTAAAAAAGAAAGAAAAAAGATTGAAAGTATATTTAGCTTTTATTGTGAACATTAAAAAAAAAAAAAAAAAATTTGTTAACATTAAATATATTAAAAAAGAAAGAAAAAATATTGAAGGTATATTTAGCTAAAACCTTAAAAAAAAAAAAAAAAAAAAAAAGTTGTTAACATTAAATATATTAAAAAAGAAAAAAAAAAGATTGAAAGTATATTTAGCTTTTGTTGTGAACATTAAAAAAAAATTAAAAATAATAATAATAACTGTTAACATTAAATATATTAAAAAAGAAAGAAAAAAGATTGAAGGTATATTTAGCTTTTGTTGTGAACATTAAAAAAAAAAAAAATGGTTGTTAACATTAAATATAAAAAATAAAAATAAAATAAAAATGGGGATTAAAATGGGTTGGGGAAAATCCAAACCCATTAGGAAATGGGGAGAGTGGTACCCTTGGGGAATGGGGAATGGGGAATGGGGAAAATTTATTATAGGGGAATGGGGATGGGGAATTAATATCCACCCCATTAACCCCCATTGCCATCCCTATATATACTGGTTGGGCTCTCACGCGTTTCGCGTGTGGGAGTGCTATTGTTGACTGAGAATAGGATGCACCATAATATATAGTATTATTAAGATATATTTAGATAATTTTAAAATCGTAATATTAATCTACAAATAGACTTGATTAGATAAAAAAAAAAAAATTTGAGTTGAGAGCGTTAAATTCAAATTAAGTATCATCTCTATATAGAAGAAAATAAATAAAATAAAATACTTACCAATCAGACCTATTAACTGGACTTATTTACCTACATGTCTTATTGACAAATTTATCATTATAAATTTATTCATACAAATAAGAGAGACTAATAAATTTATCAATATGACTTAATGAATAATAAGTCACTGGTACTTTATCCTAAAAACAATTGCAAATCAGAAAATTACATATTAAATTGTCTTGTTTGACAGATGGTTTAACCATCAAAATATGTGACCTTGTTTGAGCGTTATTGTTCATTGGTTGCTTGCTTGAGTGATTAGGTTGAATGGGTTTAACCAAAGCAATTACTAATTTCTTCATTGTGTTAACCACTCAAAAAAAATTAGAACCAAATAAATCCAGCCCATGCATATTCACTTTGCCCATGTTTGATTTGATTTTTAAAAGCTTATTTCAATTTTTTAACTAAAAATTAATTTGGTGAAATAAATAAAAAAATTAAAAATACTTATCACTTTTATAATTTTATTTTTTGGGAGGTCAAAATTCATTTTTTCAAAATATTTTTTTTTATATTTATTTTTATCAAATTAATTTCAAAATTTTCAATAATTTTTTTTTCCTTGAAAACAAGCCAAACCAGCCCTTGTTTTTTACAAAATATATCAATTAAAAACCAAATATCTAGACATATGTGTACCGAACAATGGTAACTTTAGTGAAAAAACATGGTGGCTTTTGGTTGGCTGAGCCAACATGTATACTCAACATAGGTGGCTAAGTTTCAAAGAATATATTATTTGCAAAATAATTTTTTTGAAAGAGTTTAGAAAATTTGAAAATTTATTTGGTTAAATATTTTGAAAATAGTTTTGGAGTTTTGAAATTTTGGATGATTTGATATTTTTTTATAGTTGAATAGATGGGTATGACAGAAAAAGTGATTGATGATGTGTAGTAGACAGAAAAGTAATTTTGAATTTTTTTTCTCTAAAATTTTCAACTTAAAATTTTCAACTAAACGTGTTGAAAATTTTTTTCTCCAAAAACATATTTTGAGAGATAAACCAAACATGCTTATAATTTCTCATATAAATATATTTATAAACACAAGCATATTCAATTGCTATAAATTTATAACCCATATATAAATCACAACAAAAACACTACGAAATAAACAAATGAAAGGTATGCAATCTTAGACACAAAAAAACCATATAAGTTATTGTTTAATTGTTAACTAACATTGTCTTCACCTAATTCATACATTATAGTGGATATGTACAGTGGGGATTTGTTTACAAAAGGTAAGAAGAAGAAGATGTACTCTGTGTTAAAGTGATTATAAACAATGCGTATAGATATATCCTTACCTTTCTTGCTGTACAATATTTTTAATTTTGTGTGGTAAAGTTTTGTCATCGTATTTGAAGTTGTCATATTTTCCCTTGATGTGGTTGCACAATGTGTCTGCTGCAAAGTTGCCTTCTCTACGAATGAAGGTGATTTTCCAATCTTCGAAATTTTGTCTTCTTCTTCGGATGTTGCCTATGAGTTTCCATGTCATGCTGTCATAAGTTAGTTTCATATGTGAAAACAGACAGTTGCATTCTTAGTTATACAGTTGTTGATATTCTTCTGAATATCAAGGTGCTCAAAGCATTGAATCTGTCAATTAATCAAGTTTATATATATAACAACTATTAGTATTCTTATTTCATCTATTTATATATCTTCTTTTAAAAATTTAGTTTCTAAAAATATAGGTAAACAATGTCATATGACTAAAAATGTCATATTGGGACAATTTTTTAAAAAATATCATCTAATAATTTAACTCTTCAAAATTCAATTGGAGAATATCCTAATATGTTCAACAGTAATAATAATAATTATTTGTACTTTGGAAGATCATAATATATGGACCATTTTTATTTTCAATTAAAAAGCAAGTATGAAAATGAAGAAAAATCACATAGCTTTCATCAAACATGAAATATGCAATCAAATATTGGATGAACGCATGTTTGAAAAAATGAAGCAAACAAAACTAATAAGAAAATATTATCATAAGGGAAAAGTTAAAAAAATATCTTAAGGAATAAAAATTTAGTGGGATCCAACTCCAAAGTAGTTTTTGGTTCAATAAAATACAATTGAAATAAAATGATCATTCTATTCTCAAGTTTACTTTACTATTACTACTTCCTAAATAAATCTACATATATTCTATATAAAATTATCATTTATTATTATCAATGAATGTTATTTCGTTAGATGTCTTTGTTCGGTGTCCTTAGCAGTAGAATAACAGGAGAGCTACCTTCTACTGTGGCTATGGCTGTGTCGATTTGAACTAAATCACCGTCTTCACTGTCTTGCAGAGACGAAGATAGGTAAACAATGAGATATAAATACTCTTTGTTCTGTGATAGTTTTTATCTTGCTACAATCTGGCATGTAATCTTTTTGGCTTGTTGCTTGTTTGTCTTCTATGGACATATGGATACCTGATTTATATGTTTCTGTTTTATTGGTGTTTGTTAGTGCAATAGACAAATTATGCACACTATCTGCTTGACAAAATGTCTAACTAGCTGCCTAATTAAGATTTATCTATTAGTTTGCAATAAGATTTCTCTTCAATTATATACACATATAGCTACTTTCAAATAGTTTTTTCTTTTCTTTTCTTTTTTTTTTAGCCATTGCAAGTTCTGTCTATCTTGGGAGTGTGGATTTCATTACTCTAAATAAATGGTTATTCATGTTTACTATCAAATGTAAGTACATGTCATGTGTGAATTAATATTAATTAATTTTTGTGTTCTTTTATCGCTATATGCATCACTACAACATGAAAAGTTACAGATACAAAAATCCGTGAAAGACAATTGATATTGTAACGCCCTCAAAATTAACACAATATACATATAACAATGACTTGCATTATTAAAAGAAATCATTGCATTATCTCAATCATCAGAGTATTACGAAAAGAAAACATTACATGTAACATTATAATAAATGCCCTACAGGCTTACATCTTGCCAAGCAAACACTTGGACACAAAACTATGAGTTCTAACTCAAATACAAATAAAGTCCTAGGCTTGAATGTTTACATGTAGTTTCTAATAAAAACAGAAAACTAATCTAATCTTCAAATCCAAGTCCTTCCAAGCTAAGTCCTTGGAGGTAGCTTATCACCTGAACCTGAAAATGATGTTCCCATAAAGGGTGAGCCACAGCCCAGTAGAAAAATACTAAACCAAATATAAGCTTTGAATAAAGTCCTAGCATTCAATAGATGGTTAACCATGATAATCAATTATATCAACATACAGTCCTAAGACACTAATGTCTATGACACTTATCAATTTCATTTTGATCAATATGGCTCAGAACCTGGCCAAACTTACAACTGTGATCTATATAGCATATTCACATTACGTCCAATATCAACAACATAAATGAGACATAGGCTCATATCAAAACACTTCCATACTTCCAATATGATACACATTTTAGTGTTGTATCAATAATATGCAAAAAACACTTCAATATCAATAAGCACACATAATAGTGATGCTAATGGAGTCCATCCCCTATCTCCTCCCAAACAAAATACGGTTAAGAGGTCCATCCCCTATCTTCCCCTAACCGTGGAGTACATTCCCTATCTCCTCCCACACAATATGCATATGCAATGCTCAACTAATACATGTATGTAAACACATAACATATACATCTCACAATCAATACACATAATGTCTGTATTAATTCAACAGTCAACATTAATGACTTAACCAATGTGATTAGTTGCAGTTATCCCTAATCCACATGCAACGTCTACAACAATCATGACTATCCTCCACCGATAGCCCAAACAGTTATTTCTAGACTGGAAATAAATAAATCAACAATTCAATAAGCAAGTCATTTAAATTAATCAACTACCCCTTTAATCAATAATTTCCTCAGTCTCATGAATTCAACTAATTTCCCCAGTTTTCTTTAAATTAAACATACAATTCAATTTAATACAACAACTAGGGTTTTTCCCAAAATTACCAAACTACCCCCAACATATTAAAATGCTAAAACTTAGAACAGAACGTATACATTGGAGTAGGAGATCCCTACCTCGAAGAAATAACTCAAAAGAGAAGACGAAGATGCTGACCCAAATTCCAAAGTGCTCCAAAACCTAAATTATTCAGATTAAACTGAAGCCCTCGACCCCCTCTACCTTTTTAATAAAGGATCTAGGGTAAAAACACTCTAATACTAGATGAAACCTAGGGTAGAAGGTGTGTAGGGAGAGAGAAGGGTCGGACCTAGGGTTTAGAAACAAAAAGAGATAGGAAACTGCTTAAAAAACCCGCTGCTGCCTATTTAAACTGAACAGGCTCGCTCGAGCGAAGACATGGTCGCTCGAGCGACCAGACACAAAAATCCACGCTCGAGCGAAGAAAAGCTCGCTCGAGCCAAAAACTCGATGCTTCAGGTCTGCAACCCAGAAGCTCGCTCGAGCGACGAAATGCTCGCTCGAGCGACGAACTCGAAAACATACACCTCACTCGCTCGAGCGAAGAAATGCTCGCTCAAGCCAAGAAACACATCTCTCAGGTCCTAAGCCTAGACGCAGACTCTCGCTCGAGCGACCAAACCCTGGCTCGAGCGAAGAACAAAAACAACAGCTCGCTCGAGCGACCAACTCCTCGCTCGAGCGAAGGTCCAAAATTCTGGACAGCAACACTTGGTTTCCAACCCAACCAACCTATAACAAACCTGCCCAACTCAACCTATAACTCAAAATCAAAGAATTAAAGAACAACAACAACGATACACAATGCCTGGATCCTCGGAACTTAAGTCCGGATACAACAATCTAAAGGAAAAAGACCGGGGTCGCTATAGATATAATATTTTCACGTTTTCCGTAGTGTAATTTAATTTCATTAATTCACTTGAAATGTCACCGAACTTAATATTTGGATAACATGTGTTAAATTCTATGACAATATGTGAGACATTTTCACATATATGCCTCGTGAAGTTTGCACATTGAATAGTTCTATTAGTTTATATGAGATTAGGAATACCAAGTGAATTAATTCATAATACCAACTATCTTTTACTCTTTTTTGTATACTGTATCATGAAAATTTTGACATATAATGCATAGACTCACATGTCGTGTAAAATTTAACGATAAATCATTCAATGAGAAATAAAAATTAGCAGTGATGTTTTGTTTCTTTAATCCACTAATGACTGATGTTTATATGGACATGCAGATAGAGCACTTAGATATTCAGACATTATTAGAGATAGACAGAACTTGTAATAGCTATCAAAAAAAATAAAAGAAAAGAAAAAACTATTTGAAAGTAGCTATATGTGTATATAATTGAAAAGAAATCTTATTGCAAACTAATAGATAAATCTTAATTAGGCAGCTAGTTACATATTTTGTCAAGTAGATAGTATGCATAATTTGTCTATTGCACTAACAAACACCAATAAAATAGAAACATATCATTCACATAACCAAACAAGAAATGTTGTGTACAAAGATTTCCTTAAAAAAACATTACAGGTATACACATTGCATTGCACACAAATATGGCTCAAAAGAAATTACTAATTCATTATCTTTCTCCAACAAAAATGGCAAACAACATCATGACAATAAACCAGTTGACAGATTGTACAAGAACTTGGAAGCTCAACTTCATGTGGTAGAAAGCAACACCACATACTCCCAAATCTGGCACAACAATTCAGCGACTCATTCTAGCCGACACTAAGCTACATTTTTTATAGTATAATCAAATTGGATTACCCTAAAATACAATTTGAAGTATAAATATTTACTTACTAATTATGTTAAGAGATTTGATTAGAACATTACGTTAGTACTACGTTTTGCTTGAGAAAGCGTGACATATAATTGGCCATGTGAAAAAATAGGTTGAGGAAGATATGGCCTACATTGCCTAATGTTTGTTGAGATTTGTTACTTGTCATTGCAAAGCAAGATCGCACTGGAAATTGTTTCCGTTCGAATGGGAATGAGAAATTATCTGTTTTTGCTGTTGTAGTGGGATTCTAGGAATGAAAACAGCCCGTTGCAATTTTTGCGTGGATGACATTAGATTTTAGGCTTTATATGAGCTGGATACCATTGCACATTCCAGCAGATGGATCTATGTTTCGAAGGAGCATGATTGGACAATGTTCTTTTAATGTAATTCATGAGGTGGCATCCCATTTGGGGTTAAAGTATGAAGGAATTCTGATTGACAACTGTGTTGATTGTCTTATGTTGGCTTGTCAAAGCTAGTATATGTGTGTAGCTTGCCTGGAAATTTATTT
The DNA here is from genome assembly GCA_030407325.1 of Camellia japonica. Classification (NCBI taxonomy): domain Eukaryota; kingdom Viridiplantae; phylum Streptophyta; class Magnoliopsida; order Ericales; family Theaceae; genus Camellia; species Camellia japonica. The sequence goes on from JAPPVO010000016.1 coordinate 170,780,719, forward strand.
TCAAAATTGAATTGATTTCGTTGACAAATTCATTTTTTGGAGTTAAAATAGCACGTGATGTTAAGTATGTAAAGTCGGTGGCATTTTTTTTTCGAAATTTGGATAAACTGAATATATTAGATTTTGTGTAGGATTGGTTTCATCTTCAATGGTAGCAAGCATATCTTCAAGTATGGTAATAATTTCCTCATCTGTATGTTTTCATTGTCATTGCTTACTTGTAGAAGAATTCGCAAAATTGTGGGTCATGCAAGGCTCGCATATTTTCTGTGAAATGAAGAATATGAAATTTGGCCACAATACTGATTCTACTAAACTATTATTAATGCATTCTTTGCGTGTAGCTCGAGGTGTAACTGGTAAGACTTGGCGAAAATCGCCACCAAAGACTACAACTTTGTCAGCAAAACGGTTTTCATTAGAGCATATGTCACGAAGCATACTTTCAAAAGCTTCAATACTTTATCTTTTAGACATGGATGCTTCATCCCAAATAATCAATTTTGCTTTTCGAATAAGAATGGCTAAAGAGCTTTGTTTGCCGACATTACAACTAGAGTAATTGTCTGCATCTAGGGGGATTTTGAAGCGAGAATGGGCAGTACGGCCACCTGGAAGGTTAGAAGCTGCAATGCCAGTACTTGCTGTTGCTAGCGCTATTAATCCTTTGGATCGTAATGTAGTCAGTAATGCTTTATATAAGAAAGTCTTTCCTGTACCACCAAGGCCATCAATAAAGAAGCATCCGCCAATTTTTTCGGTGATATGATGCATAATGATGTTATATGCTATTCGTTGTTCATTGTTTAATAGATTTATGGTGGCAAGATCTTCATCAGATATGGTGGTGTTTAGTTCAGCTTCAATATCTTTGCTTGTTTTTTCTACAGGAATATAAGCTTTGTTATATGCTGGAAGATCATAATCACTAATTTTTTTGCCCATTGATTCAATGAAATTGGCAATGTGGTTAAGAGTGTGGCTTTGTATTTGCTCATTTGTTAGATGCGGCATTTTGCTTATAATCTTCTGATAAATTGTCATAAAATTTATCCCATAATGTTCTTGGTGTTAAACTCATAGAACACTAACAATGTGGTGAACAAGCAGCGCAAAGCGAATGGCATTTGGAAGGTGCTTGCTTCAGTTAGGCATTCTTCAACAGGATTATCTTTTTCAAGTAGGCCATATTTTTCAGCGGCTTCTCTAAAGGAATTGTATGTTATTCCATTAATGGTACGCAAGTTTGTGAAACTCGTTGCTCCTTTAATATGTGTTAGAAGTATTCGTAAAAAACCGCTCTCCTTTTGAAGGTTAGCTGCTACAACTCGACCAATTGTTCTGTGTTTTTTCCTAGGTTTCCAATGTTTACTTTGATTGTTCCAAACATAATGTTCAGGAAATTCGCAATATAACAATTGTCGAGCATGTGAGCTTGAACTATTTGTTGAGAAATATTCTATGAGCATTGTTTTTTAGGCATGTTCTGAATTTAAAATGTTGTGTAGGTTTTCATGTTGTCGAAAATTTATTGATTGCATGTTTGGTAAGTACAATTGGAGGGCTATTACAGCTAGCGAAATATCATTTAATGGAAATTTAAAAATACGCCATACAGCTTTTGGTGGAGATATCCAACGACCATTTCGAAATGTGGTGATTTCATTAACTAAAGTTTCGCTCTCATTTGCAACAAGTTGAAAAGCAACACGGTCATGACCTTTGTACATATATTTGTAAAAATATTTTACTACTTTTATTGTTGAGCAGACTTCGACATTAATATGGCGATCGAATTTAGCAAGTAAATATGGATTATAAAGAACAACCCATCGATCATCTAAAAGAGATCCACAAACATTGACAACTATTCCAGAGTTTTTTTTATAATAAATTGGATAAGAGTTTTCGCCACTTTTTGTCACTTCTGAAAATTCTCTAGGATATTTGTTCTTGCATTCATGTTTTTGTTCATATCTACATTGTGTGGATTAGAATTCCACATGGGCCATGCATCATATGTTTTACAACTACATTGTATAAATGTGGGTTTATGTTTTGTCAGGAATTTTCGCAGAGATATATTTGTCATATTCATCAGGATTTAATATCTTCGCATGTCTTTTTAGAATAATTAGAAAGTGGATATGAGGAAGTCCATGCTTTTGATACTCAATGACATATGTGTAAGCAATTACAAGTCCAAAAAGTTCTTTTTCGATAATTTCAAATTTTAGCTTAGCTATTTGGCATGAAAAATACAAGCAATAAGATCTGGTCTATTTTGAGCTTCTTCTATAGGATTTAATTCAACTTTGATTTCGGGCCAAGAAGGGTTGCATGTCATTGTCAGGAATATATTAGGTTTTCCATATCGTTGAACTAAAGTCATATATAGCATTTAAATATCTCCGCTTCATATCCCTTGGGCCACCAATAATAATACTGGAAGAGCAACTCGGCGACCTACATTTGATGCCTTCGTTTCGCCTAGTGTTACACTATCTGCAATTCCTTGATAAAAGTCAGCCCGAATAGTATCTTGGTTTGCTCGTATGTAATCTAGTCAAGTACTTTCAATCTTAATGTACATGTCAACAATAAATTATTGTAATAATCGGCCAGAATGTAGTAAGATAGAAGGATTTGTTTATCTAATTTTGCAAGAGGTAGCAATAGTACGCGCAACATGAAATTGGTGGCTGAGAAATCGTCGGTAATTGGGATGCTGCACTCGATAACAATAATGAACATAAGTTTTATTAGTTAGTAAATTTTGTAGCAGTAGATAATATTCTATATTTTGGAGGCATACATTTTGATTTGAATTATTGTAATTTACCTTCTTTTTGTACACCCCAAAACTCTGATGAGGTTGTTGGCAAAAACATTGAGTCAGAATTCTTTGTAGCAGATTTTTTGATATGCTATTTTTTTTTCTCACACCACAATGCCATCCAATTTCGCCATAAGGAATATGTGGATATTGGAGAGGATCATAACAACCATAGTAATGCAAAACTCTTTGGCTGCCACCTGATTTCCGAGTACAATAATGTCACGAGTTTTATTACTTGCAGTTTCTTCTTCGAGCCCAAATAGCTGCAACTTGTGAAGCAGTAGGTACATTGTATGTTCTTTGATCTAAGTTGGGGTCGTGCGAATGACAATGCTTTGTTCTTCATCAATGTCAATATCTCTTAAGCTACGCAAGAATTGAACATAAGGATTTTGTGACAATATTTCATAATTGTTTGAATAATAGTTGGGCGTAGCTGAGGGGAAACTTGGCAACGATGTTGTAATTCATGATCAGTATCGAAGAAATAAAGTTAGATATTTTGGAGTTGTATTGGTGATTCCAAGGAATTAATATAATGATATATTTGTCCTTGAGCTCAAAAGTAATATATGCCTTTTTGTTTTCTTGCTACATTAGTATCAAGTTTTGACACCCATAGAGGTAAGCAAAAAGATTATTGTATGTACGAATATTAGTTTGAAAATGTTGGGCATCATCGTTGGGAGTAGTTAGCAATTCATATAGAGCTTCAGGTGGATGATTAGTAGCAAGTTTATATTGCCTTTTTCACAACATAGTCTCTAGGTTCGTATGCAAAAATTTTGCTTGATAAAATCGGCAGATGATGTCTTGGAAGAGAAGAAGCTTTGGATGGCGGAATTGAAAAGCTATGATAAATTCTACGAGTTGTTCGAGGGCCTTCTATGACAATAAAAATTTATGTCAGTACATTTATTATAAAATATTTGTCAATTTTGTGACAATATTGTTACATATTGGTGATTTCGATTTTGTTGGGTTTTGCTAACATGTTTGCAGCACCAATTGTGAATGGTGTTCCTTGCAACTGGGTTGGAGTGGCTTTTTGCGAGAATGAGCCACCTAATCTCATAAAAAGATAATAAAGTTGTCAAACACGTAAGTTGAATATTTAAGATATACATATATTTTTTTGGACAATCAAATGAATAAATTTTTTCAGGTGATATCTGACAAACTTACCAGTTAGAGAGGGAGATACTACAATAACATTTTGGATTGTAGCACTTGAAGGAATTGCATGAATGCCACTTGTGCTTGTATTACTTGATGTTGAGGTGGTATCTATACAATGTTTCGCACGAAAGTTGAAAAGAATTAATAGGTTCATAGTGGTAAGATTCGGACATTAGAATTTTTGGATTTTTTTTTGTGGCTATAGATTGAATAATTTTACCATTGTTTATTGTTACTCCACATGTTAATTGTGATTTAGCTTTTGCACGATTTTCTTTTTGACGTTGCGCCCTTTGTTTTTTTTGCTCATCCGTTAATCGTGCATAATATGCACACTGACGTTCTCGATTCTTTTCTCGTCGACAAGTTGGAAAACTATATTTGGTTATTACTTATGTTGTGATAAGGCTATGAGTATTTTAAGTTTAAACGTACCTGTTTGTTCATCGATATCACGTTTTATTTTGTTTTGTTAAAAATCACTCATGCTTGCATAAATACAAAAAAGACAACAATGTTTTTATTGTATCATATTTTCTAATAATATTGAAGTTCAAATGCATAATTTATTGACAAACTATAAAGCAAAAATCCAAAAATTATATATATATATATATATTTATCACAAATATACATAACTAACCTTTTGTTGAAAAAGCGATCATGAATGCAAGCAAGGTTTAGTCCAACAAACCACCTTTGAAATAAAAGATTTCGGTAAGATTATTTAGATAACGCAAAAGCTTTGTTAACTATGTGGGATAAGCATTTTGAAAAACCAGAGAAGCAATCGAAAAATAGAAGAAAGAGAAATATTTAGTTGCATATAACTTTCTTTATGTAATGTATACATACTATCATATTCATACAACATTCATTCTTAGTAATTCATGTTCATTTTTGAGTTGTTTTTCATTCTTTTGTGACCCAAAAATTGTTTGGGATTGAAATGTTTAGGGATTAGGAATTATATATATATTTGTTTTGATAAATAAAAAATTAGGAATTATATTTCAATCAATATGAAAATAGCAGTAGCAAAAATTCTTAAGACTAACTCAGGAATAGTACAATATTCATGTTGGTCTATAGAAATGGTTCAATGGCTAGTGTTTTGCTTGAATTTAATATTTTCTTTGCGGTTTAATTTGATTTTCTTTTGGTCATAATTTTTTTTTTTTTTTGGTTGGAACTCATAGTTTTGGACTTGTAGTTTTTTGAACTTTTCTTTCTAAGTAGATTTTCAAGGCTTTTTTTTCTTATCCTGCCTCTTTAGATTACTTGGTTTCTTATTATTTCTTCTATGTGGTTACCTCGCCTTTTTTTTTTTTTTTTTTTTTTTTTTTTTTTTGGATTTGTGAACTTGATAATTCAAGCCTTTTTTTGATTTCTTCAGTAATTGTTTAGCAAGTCTGTCTGAACCTTTGCTTCTAATTCTTGCTACTGCAGATTCAGTCACTCAACTCTTGGGTAAGGTTCATTCACTTGTTCGAAAAAATCCAAGCTTTTGTCCCCATGCTTGTTGTCTATATATTTATGGATGTCTTGGTAAACAATTTATTCTTTATGCTTTAATGTTAATTTGATATATTAATTCTGTTTTACAATTGTGGTTGATTATAAATTTGAGGAGTACATTATTTTCATTGGCAAGACCATATTCATGTTCATCTTGGTGCCGTTCTTTATTCTTTTGTGACCCAGAAATTATTTGGGATTGAAATGTTTAGGGATTAGGAATTATATATATATTTTTTGATAAAAAAGGGATTAGGAATTGTATTTCAATCAATATGAAAATAGCAGTAGCAAGAATTCTTAGGACTAACTCAGAAATGTGTCAGAAGTTAGAAATATTTTTTCTTTGTTGTATTTGTGAGTTATGTTAATTTTTTGAGCATACACCATCAAGTTGAATAACTGATCAATAGGATCTTAATTTTCTGGGCATTCTACACATTAATAATTTCCTGGCCATTTTCCTATCAAGTATGGCATTGATGGATTGGATGAGGGTTCAATTACACTGTAGTTTTTGACACAAGATTTCAAGCTTCTTTTTTTCTCTCTTTGGGAAAATAAATAAATGTTCATATGAGGTTGAAATAGCTCTATGTTTTTTTTCATTTTTGTGTTTAATTTTTGGTGTGTTGGCGGTAGACTAAGCTTTCTCATGTTTTACATAATATTTAATACTCAGGTGTTTTTTGTAAGCTGTACAAATTTCTGGTTTCTCTTTTTTTTAAGTTCTTTTATTTATTTATTATTATTTCTTTTCCACTTTAAAACAGTGGGTGAGTATATCTGAACTATGGAAAAAATGTTACAACTTTGCAATCTAAGAAGGTAAATTTCTTGGAATTGACCAAACCCTTTCGGTACTAATGGTTCAATCGCTATTATTTCTTGCCCTGCTTCTATAGATTACTTGGTTTCCTATTATTTTTCCTTGTTTGATATTTTGGCATTTTCTAATCATAAATTATTGAAATCCTAAAATCACATTCAAAATAAAATCTTAAATTATTGAAATCCTAAAATCACATTCAATTGCATTCATGTTCATATCATAGGCACGAAAGAAAGTAAAGCACAAACATTATAACCAAACGGTTAACTTTATGTTAATTTTTTTTGCATACACCATCAAGTCGAATAAGTAATCAATAGCATCTTAATTTCCTGGGCATTCTACTCATTAATACTTGATAGAGCTAAATCTCATAACCATTTTCCTATCAAGCATGGCATTGATGGATTGGATGAGAGTTCAATGACACTGTAGTTTTTGACACAAGATTTCCTTGTTTGATATTTTGGCACTTTCTAATCATAAATTATTGAAATCCTAAAATCACATTCAAAGTAAAATCTGAAAAAATTTAACTGCTCAAATCAATCTTAAAAAATTCAACTATTCAAATCAAAATCATTCATCTAGGTGAACTAAATCAGGTTTAGATAAATGTTCTTCCTGCTCATAAGCAAAAATTTGCTGGCTGCCAAACGTTAGTTATCAACTACTAAAAGTTTGTGTTTCTATCTAAGCAAAAATCACTGGCAAATTTTAATTGGTGGATCTCAATTGATATTGTTTACAATAAGGTTATGTCTTAGATGGAAAACAAATACTCTGGAGTGTAGAGCTATTCTTTATGCTTTGATTTTAGTTTTGATATATTAATTCTGTTTTACAAATGTGGTTAATTATAAATTTGAGGAATTCATTATTTTCATTGATGAGACCATATTCATGTTCATCTTTGTGTTATAACCTAACGGTTAAGTTTATGTTAGTTTTTTGAGTATACACCATCAAGTCGAATAAGTGATCAATAGCATCTTAATTTTCTGGGCATTCTACTCATTAATATTTGATACAGCTAAATCTCAGAGCCATTTTCCTATCAAGTATGGCATTGATGGATTGGATGAGGGTTCAATGACACTGTAGTTTTTGACACAAGATTTCAAACTTCTTTCTTCCTTTCTTTGGGGAAATAAATAAATGTTCATATGAGATTCAAATAGCTCTATGTTTTTCATTTTTTGTGTTTAATTTTTGGTATGTTGGTGGTATAGTAAGTTTTCTCATGTTTTTTTTTAAAAAAATTCTTTTTCACTTTAAAACAGTATCACATCATTGTCGGTCAGAGTTTGGACGAGAGTGTTGGTTTTTAATTTCCTCTTTCAAATAGTGTTCACTATCAAAATGGTCTTGTTCAAGTGAGGAAAATTCTATTTTGTGATTAGCTCCATTTCTATTGCCCATGAAGTTGAAGAAGAGCCTTAGACAATGTTAGTTAACAATTAAACAATAACTTATATGGCTTTTTAGTGTCTAAGATTGCATGTCTTTCATTAGTTTGCTTCATAGTGTTTTTTTTTTTTGTGATTTATATGTGGGTTATAGATTTATAGCAATTGAATATGCATATGTTTGATAAATTTCTAAGAAGGTAAATTTGTAATCATATATTTTTAACTAAGAAGGCAAATTTCTAATCATAAATTTCTCCTAGTTTGATATTTTCACATTCTCGAATCCTAAATTATTGAAATCCTAAAATCACATTCAAAGTAAAATCTGAAAAATTTCAACTACTCAAACCAATCTTAAAAAATTCAACTATTCAAATCAAAATCATAGCAATCTTAAAATCACATGTAAATTACATCTAAATTTTAACTATTATGATTTCTAAAGTTCATTATGATTTTCTTCTTTTCCTAGAAGCATAAAAACATCATCTAGGTGAACTAAATCAGGTTTAGATAAATGTTCTTCCTGCTCATAAGTACAAAGTTGCTAGCTGCCAAAGGTTAGTTATCAACTACTAAAAGTTTGTGTTTCTGTCTAAGCAAAATAAGTGGCCAATTTTAATTGGTGGATCTCAATTGATATTGTTTACAATAAGGTTATGTCTTGGATGGAAAACAAATACTGTGGAGTGCAGAGCTATTTAGGTGAAGGCAATATGTGCAACCACATCACCTCCAAATTTGTACATATTTTGTCACAAATATGTTATTGACAAATTAGTAAGATAAAAAACATCATGATATAATTTTAGGCTCAATTTTCCATGCTTAAATATTTGCTGGCCACTTAAACATTGGGATAAGTTGTTTTGATTGTAAAGTTGGATTGATAAATTAAGGAAGTTTATGAAAGTGAAAGTACATGTGAGAAATCAATTTGTTGAGGTTTTTTTTTTTTTCTGCTCTTTTTGTTGCTGGTTTGCCCCTTTTTTTTTTTTTTTTCCCTGGTTTGCCTATTTTTCCCCCTAGTTTGCTGGTTTTTTTTTTCCCTACTCTTTTTTTTTTTTTTCCTCCTCATTCTTTGCTTATTTCTTGGTTGATTGGCAAGGCTCTTTTTAAAGAGAGTTTACATACCTGGTTTTTTTTTTTTTTTTTTGGCTCTATTCAACATTATGTGTTCTTGAATGAAGTTGTTTTTCAAATGTTTGAATACTTGTAGTTCTTAGGATATCTTTCTCTCAATTATCCTATCAAATATTTAGTTCTTAAACCATTCACATTCCACGTTATTCTTTTTTTTTAAACCATTCACATTCACATTTCACATTATTCCATTCCCTTTATTTTTACACATTCCCAATCAATTGTGTTTGAATTTTTTTTTTTTTTTTTTTTTTATCCATTCCCATTTCATTAAATTCAATGAAAAATTCAACTATTCAAATCAAAATCATACCAATCTTAAAATCACATGTAAACTACATCTACATTTTAACTATTATGATTTTTCAAGTTCATTATGATTTTCTTCTTTTCCTAGAAGCATAAAAACTTCATCTAGGTGAGCTATATCAGGTTTGGAGAAATGTTCTTCGTGCACATAAGTAAAAAGTTGTTGGCTGCCAAAGCTTAGTTATCAACTACTAAAAGTTTGTGTTTCTATCTAAGCAAAATCAGTGGCAAATTTTAATTGGTGGATCTCAAGTGATATTGTTTCCAATAAGGTTATGTCTTGGATGGAAAACAAATACTGTGGAGTGTAGAGCTATTTAGGTGAAAGCAATCTGTGCAACCACATCGCTTCCAAATTTGTACATATTTGGTCACAAATATGTTATTGACAAATTAGTAAGATAATTTCATTTACATTCATTAAGCCCCAACATCATGATATGGTTTTATGCTCAATTTTCTAGGCTTAAATATTTATTGGCCACTTAGACATTGGGATAAGTTGTTTTGATTGTCAAGTTGGGCTTCCTTTTTCTTTCTTTTTTTATCTTGGTTTGCCTTTTTTTTTTTTCCTACTTTTTTTTTTTTTCTCTCAACATCAAGGTGGATTTTAAGTGGATTTTTCAACCGCTTTAGATTGTAAGCCCAGAACTTGTTTTCAAGTTGCTTTTCATCCTTTGCTTATTTCTTAGTTGATTGGCAACACTCTTTTTAAAGAGACTTTACATACCTGAATTTTTTATTTTTATTTTTTTGCTCCAATTAAAGTGTATGTGAGAAATCACTTTTCACTGCCAGTAGCTTGTTCTTGCCACTACTATATTCATATACTTCAAACCATGAGTCCTAATCCCGAAAAATTTCAATCACCAATTAATTTATGGGTCACAAAAGAACAATTGTCATATACAACTTTCACTGCCAGTAGCTTTGTTAATTTTTTCTTAGGATTTGATCAAACACATGGTGAACAATGTAGGGAAACCAAAACATCTCAATCTCTTAGTCAAACGTATTTGCAAATACATGGTGGACCAATCATCTCATAACAAAACAAACACAGCATCAATAAAATAGGCCCAATGTATGGAAGCCAAAACATCTCAATCTCTTAGTCAAACATATTTGCAAACACATGGTGGCCATATCATCTCATAACAAAACAAACACAACCTCAATAAAATAAGCCCATGAATGTATATCATAACAAAGACAGAGAGACAGAGAGAGACAAAGAAGATGAGCATACCGGTTACTTTGTTTGCTACAGATGCAGATAGCACCAATATCAACAGCAGAAGGTATATATATAATCCTATACACTTGGCCAGCTGATGCAAATCACATGTAAAACAATCGGTGAGTTGCAGATTGGAAAATTAGAACCAAATAATTTCTGAATACCAATTCATTACTCAGTATGATTCACCTGCTTGATTCTGCATCTTGAGAAAAACACGAGGGCAAACAAGGAAGGAAAAAACAAACCAAACTGATTCACCAAACAGGGGATGTATGGACATATATATAATGAGCTATTGCCGCATAACCCTTGCGCATGCACCATCATCACCGTTTGAGAAAGACAACAAAGCACACCGTCTCACCTCCTTGGAACTCACAAGTCAAGGGGAACAGTCATCAGAAGAAACTTCCAGTGGCAGACGTTTGTAATTTTGTTCCTATGTTGAAACTTCAACCAGCCAATATATTAGGGCACTTTAGACAATTTCATGCATTAGATACAAAGGACCTGCTTACTTTCATTCTTTTATATATAGGTTATAGAAATAGAAAAATTGAGGACTATGTTATTTTTGTGATTGCGGTTGCTGCTGCGCATGGTGCGCAGCAACAATTGTTGCATATTTTATAGGATATAATTCGATAATCTAAACCGTTCACATTTTAAAAAGTATCTAGTAAATATATCCGTAAAAAATTACGTCAATCGGATATCGTTGGCCCTTTCATCAAATCACATTTGTATTGAGTTTTCTATTTCAAATTACATTTATCTTTTTTTTAAATACAATAGATTTTTGATAAAGGACTAACAATATCCGATTGACGTAATTTTTTACCGGCATATTCTATTTGATATCTTTTAAAATATAACGGTTCAAATTATCAATTTAATCCCTCAAATTAACCCAATAAGGTACATAACAGTTGCTGCTCCCGTTATTTTTAGTCAACATATGTGTTTTTAATTCTACGCATGGAACTGTTCCATACATAGTTAAAACCTCCCACCCCCGCTTACTACTTTTTTTCTCCATTGCTACAAATATTTTGTTTTAAATGGGTACTACTATTAAAACACCTATTTATGTTGATATATATTTTGGGATAAATTATATATATTTTCTAAGATTTGGTTAAAATATGAATTAATTTTGGGAATTTAAAATACCCCATTGTTAGAATTTTTAATAGAATTAGCTAAAAAAATAAATTTTTTTAACAATTCTCCTATACAATAATAAAATTACATAAATTGTTAATTGAAATATATTCTTAACATTATTAAAAACTATCAATAAACTTGATAATTTATTAACAAAATAAGTAAATTGTTATGCAATTAAAATTTTAAAGGAGTAAAATATATTTTTCAAAATTACGAAGGAGAATTTATATTTTTAAAAAGTTTAAGAAATATATTTGTAATTTACCCATTTACAGATAAACTCTAACAGAAGTCTCTATATTGGAGGATTGTGACCGTTATATTTTGCACTAAAATAAACAGACCTATATCTTACGCTATGAACAAAATGCCCGCAAAAAATTTTAAAAAAAAACAAATGCCGTTTGATCTATATTTTATTGGGGTACTTACATCTAAGTCTTAATAAATTAATTTATTGTCTAATAAGATCTATGAAAAAAATTTGTCATAAAAAAGTCACTAATTGCAAGTTTTAGCGATAATTTATAAAAATTATGATAAAAAAATCACTAATTATTAATTTTTAGCGACATATATAAAAAAATTGTCACAAAAAAATTATTTTTAACGACAATTTTACCAAAACTTATTTTCAATACTTGATGGGAATTAAGTCCAACTATTAAGACTTATTGGTAATTTATCCAATTTATTTATTATAAATTTAAAATAATGTCATGGTATACACCCCTCAAAATGTGTGTATTATATGCACCTTTATTATGTATTTTTTTGGATATATTACGTATTTTTGTGATAAATATTACATATTTTCCTGGTAAATTTATGATAATTTGTGAAAATATTACACATTTTGTAGTAATGTTATGTATTTTTTGGTAATGCTACACATATTTTTGTTTAGAAAATGTTTAGATAAAAAAAAATAGATAACATTATCACAAAGTGCATAACATTATCACAAAATACGTAACTCTATATTTTTTAATCACAAATTATAGCAACTCTATGAAAAAATTACGTAAAACTTACCAAAAAAAATACGTAACATATATCACAAAAATACATAACAGATATATATGACATATATCTTTTCAATTTCGCTTTTGCTATGATGTAGGTTGCACATTAATCTGAGCCACATTTAGTTTTAATCAATTATTTTATTTATTTTTGTGTTCATGGCATTGCGGATAAATTACACTAGCATCAACTGGAATGCTAGATCTTTCTCCCTCTCTCTCTCTCTGAAAAAATATTTCCTTAATACTGTTATATGTTTGGCTTTAAAACTTTGAGTAGAGATTTCTGGAGAGTAATAAAAAATAAAATAAAATAAAGGAAAAGTGAAAAAAAAAATCTAAAAATAAATGGATTAGGAGCTGTTTCTCATAGTCTTTTAGTCGAAAGGACCAAATACTGAACCTCAATCTGAATCAAACAGAATAATGAATATTAAAGACTATATGAATAGTAATGAAAATCTTGTTAACACAAATCGTTGAATGAAGAACTAACGGTTGGATACATGTAAGGTATGTGCAGTTTAAGTGTAAAAACTTATGATTAATTGACTTGAAGTGAGAAAAATTTTATTTTATTTTTAAATGAAGTGCTTATTTTGGTTTAAAATCAACTACTTCTTTTCTTAGATCATTTCCAATGAGTACTTAGATTTGTCATTAAATTTGAATTTGGTGAAAAAATATTCCTTTTTCTGCTCTAACAGTTTCATTAAATAAATATCAAATTCAGAATTTCACTTTTCTTTCATTAAATTGAGAACCATTGTGTCTTTTATCAAATTACTGTTCATAGTCATTGTCGAATGTCCCTCAGATGTCCTCTCGGATGACCACTTTGAATCAAAAATTTGTGAAAAAATTGCACTAGCTGATCACCTCAAGGCAACAAAAATAGAAAAATTACACTGGCCGGTCGATCAGCCGGACATCCGCCTGATTGTCCGGTGTTTTGATGAAGCTCCAAAATCTTCTGTTAAAGCACTTAATATCAAAAAAAAAATTTTTTCATTTTCAAATTTAATGAAAAATTAATACACTGCTGAAGATGCTCTTAGAGCTGGATTTAACATCAACTTGACCACCCGTCAACCACCTCTAAAAAAAAAAAAAAATGAACACCCTAAATGATATCAACTTTACCACTCCAACCCAACCCAACCCACAATATAATTAATTTTGCAGGCCCAGTCCACCATATAATTATTTTTATAGCCAACCCATTTCTTTCTCATTACATAGCTCAGTCTCTCATTTAAAGCCCAAGAAGTACTAATATATGTACCATGTTGAGGGAGTCAAATAGTACTATGTTGCTTTGTTCACATCAAAGAAGGCAATACGATCAAAGCATTCACTCAATCATCCCTCTTTCACTCAATCCTATTCAATTAATATATGTATCATTGCTTTAGTATTTGACAACTTTGATAATGATGTTTTTATGAAACTGCAGATGGAATTGTAAAATTTGATATTATGCCCTTTTTTTTTTTTGTGTGTGTTATTGTTGTTGTTGTTGCTGCTGCTGCATTATTGAAACATTAACATTAATATATATATATATATATATATGTTCCTCTTTTCGTTTTTAAAAAATTAAAATTTATTCTATTTTTTTTTAAACGAACGATATTGTGGTGATTTGAATGATAAAGTTATTGTTTGCTTTGGATTAGGTCCCCATGACTTTAAAACACGTTATTATTAAAAAAGGATGTCGATGCACTTGTAAAGCACAATTTTTTTCTTCTAATCTAGCAGATGTAAAACGTAATGTTACATTATAATGTTAAGATTAATATTTAAGTTTATAGAATCAAGCCAAAACAACTTTTTTGGCATATTTATTAAATGCCTTGGACTTGAAAATATTCATTGTAACCCAATTAGAATATTAGTATATTACATATTATTTACTGGGAATAAATATTATATACATATGTATATCTTTATCCCCCCCCCCCCACCAATTTTCCTCTACCAATAGAAAAAATAAATAAATAAAAAGTATTGATATTTAGATTTTTAAATTTTATTTTTATTTAACCTACCAATGTAGTGGCTGAAAGTATGTAGTGCATACATAAGGAAGAAATAAGGATAAGAAAAAAGAAAAAAAAAAATAGAAAATTAAAAAAATGTGCAATGTTAGTTGTTGTGGTTGTCCAATTGTGCATCTATTAAAGGGTTGTTTTGGAAAGATAGTTGACAGTTTTTTTTTTTCTTTTTTTTTTACTTTTTTTATTTTTTTATATGAGAGATGATGTGATTAAAAATTAATTTTTAACTTTTTTTTTTGTATGCTTCCAAATGGCCCTCAGTCGCATACGCTAGTCCATAGAAAAAGAAATCTTAAGACAATGATATGAACCACTAATAATTTCTCTTGCAAAAAGAGACGACCTAGTCTTAAAAGATAAATTTGAAAAACCATTCTTGTTAATTATTTGGATAAATTACAAATACACTTTCTGATGTTTAATTAAAATATAAATTGTTCTCTGTAATTTTGAAAATTACATTTCATCCTTTTTAATTTCATTACAAATCACTTTTTTTATTAATAAATCATCAAGTCAATTGTTAGAAATATATTTTAATTAATAATTCAAGTAATTTTATTATTATATAGGAGGGCAATTATGAATTTTATTTTTTTAGTTAATTCTGTTAAATAAACAATTCTAACAAGGAATATTTGTAATTTTTCAAACCACAGGAGTTAATCTGTACTTTAAACAAATTTTAAAAAGTATATTTGTAATTTAACCAAATTATTTTGATCCAATTAAGTACATTGATTAAGACTTCTGTACCATCCTAATCCATTTAATTAATGATCAGTGTTGATTTATCTGTCGATGTGAAGTGGACTCTCCTCTTCCGGTAAAATTTTAGGGATTGTTTGGGATGTTCTAAATAAGTGTATTTTTTGACTTTTTATAAAATATAAGTTGGATTTGAAGTGATGTGGTAGAGAGATGATGTGACTTAAATAAGATAGTAACTTTTTGACTTTTTTAAGGGATGCCAAATCTAGCCTTAATCGTTTAATCAAATTTTTTAGGAATTATTTTTTTTCAAATTTCATATTTTTTTAATAGAGATATTTAGGGTTAGTTTGGGATATTCTAAAAAAATGTACTTTTTTACTTATTGGCTTATATAGGTTGGGTTTAGATTGGGTTTGATGTGATGTGTTAGAGAAGTGATGTGATTTAAATAAGATAGTAACTTTTTGACTTTTTATATTATTTAGGTTATGCCAAATTTGACCTTAGCCTAAAAGATAGTAAAAGCCCTAACAAGGGAAAAAAAGTCTACAAAAGACCAACATTATGATTAATTAAAAACACATTTTTAAGTGGGGTGTGTGTGTGTGTTTTGAAATAGAAAAATAATGTTGTTATTCCTTTTAAATAAAATTGTATGTTTTATCTAATTTATTTATATATCTATACACAATTTGTATTAATTACAGTCGCTTTAATCTTCTTAAATTTATACAATGGGTTGTTCGGGGTGTCTTAAATAAGTGCACTTTTTGAATTTTTTGACTAAAAAGTTGAGAAAAAAAATATGGTTATTTGGGTTAATTTTTTGACTTTTTATGAAAAAATATGTATTAAAAAATTGTATAAATTAGTGTGTGTATGGAAAAATTAGGATTGGGAGTTGTGCAGCCGTACTTTTTGGGAGTGGAATTGATGCTAAGTAATGATTGGTTACTTTTCGGACATTGCACTGGACGGTTTTGTTCGGCCCGTGGGGGGCATCACGGGTCTTATTTTGATAATCTGAACCGTTGAATGTGTAGAACTCGTCGAATACTATATGCCTATAAAAAATCACATTGATCGGATATCGATAGCTATCTGATCAGATTTGTTTTTTTTCAATCGTTAATTATAACATCATCTTTTTTTTTTTTTACAAAACTGATTTGATCATGTAGTTATCGATATCCTATCAATGTGATTTTTTTAGAAACATATAACGGTTCAGATTATCAAAACGAGACCCGTAATGGGCCCCTACGGGCCGAACAGCAGTGTGTGAAAATTGCACCCAAACTGTGCAATTTTTTCTTAACAAACACATCAATAGAGCTGAACATGTCAGATTCTGAGTTGTAATTTTGTGTGGAAAATTAATTTTTTAATATTTTTTTTTAGTGAATAGTGATAACTTTTTAATTTTTTGAATAACTTTTTAAATTTTTGACTTTTTAGAGACATGTCAAACTTGGCCTTAGTATTTTTTTTGAAAAAAAATTCAAGGGTGGTTAATATACCATTTTAATTTCTAACATTTAGATTAGAGTAAGTTACAAAATCAATTGTGGCAAATCTAATCAAACAAACACAAATCCCAATTACGAAATGAAAATTTGTTTGCTCGTTCTAGGATATGGTCAGTTGGCACAAAGGAGTATTGTGATGGGGGAAAAAGAGTTAGGTTTATAATTTTTTTAAGATAGAAAAACAATGAATTGGAGGTTGATCCGAAACAGGGATAATGATTTTTGTTGTGAAGACTAGGTTTACCAACAGGGATTAGTTTAGTGGATAAGACCATCAAATTTCTCGCTCAAGACTTGGTTCGAGTCTCCATAATCCCTTATTAGAGTTAAACATACTCTTTAGCGTCTAAAGTACACGAGAGTTTAAGTTTCAGCTCCGACGTAGGTACAATGAGATTCCCTACAGATATATTATAGGTGCTAAGAAATAATACTCCTTGACGAATATATTAGGATAATCTATGTGTATATCATTTTTGAATCTTTGAATCAAAAAACAAGAAGACCAGGTTTGATTTGAACTTCTAACCCCAAATTCCACTTCAGAGGTTAAACAGACTTATAAGTCACATCCCACATCCACATAGAACAATCGTACATCATCGCCACTACCCCCTACCAATCATCTGTCTAAGCCGGTCCCACAAAAAATGGAATGCAAATCTCTAATAACTTTCTCCATTTATAATTAGTTCTGAACTATACAATTAAATTCTACTTAACCATGTCTTGCTTTCCACGACACTTTATGAAATCATTTAATTTATTTAATGTTTATCTATACTCACCACCAGTATTATTGTTAACTCTTATTATTGCCACCAATATATATATATATATAGGTTGAATTTCTCTCATATTGATATCTCAATATGAGAAAATTTGAAAAGCTCATAGGATTCATCACGGATTTCATTTTAATAATCTGAACTGTTCATTTTGTTAAGTTTTCAATGTATATTTTTTATAAAAAAATCTAAGGCAATCCAATAATCTTAACTTTTTTATTTTGTCACATTTGTCTCTAAAAAAAATAGATTGTCAATTTCAAAAATATATTTACTGCCTATTTTTTCGGAGACAAATAAAATAAAATAAAATAAAGTTATGATTATTGGATTTAACTATTTTTTGTTTATGGATATTATACAGTGATGACTCTATAAAATGAATGGTTTGTGTTAATGTATATATGGTATATATTTCTAGATATATTAGGTATTGATTTCTTAGATATATTTGTATTGCCATAATTAGGTTTCTTGTAGGATACTCTTTCTCATAGTTAGTTTTCTTGTAGGATATTCTTTCTCAGCCTATATATATAGGTTTTCTTTTTTATAGGATTAATTGAATACAATACATATTATTCATCTCTCTCTCTCTCTCTCTCTCTCTCTGTACTATTATAACATGGTATCAGAGCAATAGGTTAAGCTCTTAATGTTCTTAGCTTTCTTGGCAAGCGACAACCTTTCATTGGCTGCTCGTCGGATCTCAAACCATTCTGTTACTGTATTTTCCTTTCTGTATCACTTCGTGGTGATCTCTTCATCTATCCGATAATTTATTCTTACCTCAAATATTTCTATCATTTTTTTTTTTACCCGCAATCCATTTTTCTTTTTTGTGCTTCTGCTTGACTCTGTCTTTCCCTCTGCTGCAACCTCAAATATGTTTCTATCTTTAAACCTATTTGAGTTTGAGAGGGGTATTATATTTATATCATGATGAGTATGGTTATACAGTATGCAAACCACCCAAAGCGCCCCATTGCTGCACCCGTTGCTTCCCTTAGCGCACTCTCTAAGTCGCTCCCCGTAGCGCACTCTCTAAGTTGCCCCATTGGCGCACTACCTAACCCGCCTCCTATAGCGCACAACCCAAGTTGTCCAATGTGGTGCATCATCTAAGTTGTCCCTTGGCGCACCACGTAAGTCGCCCTGGCGCACAAAGTCATTTATTGCCATCATCGTTCAGTACTACGTCATAAGTTATGTGTGTGTCACGCTTGCTGGTTCAACATCCAGTCTCTACAATAGTCCGGCATGACTCTGTAAACTGTTCCGACATTGATTCCGGTCAGTTTCTACAACAATCTAGCATGACCTTAAACTGTCCCAACATTAGTTTTGGTCAGTTCCTACAATGGTCCGACACGACCATAAAGTGTCTTTAGGCATTAGCTCGACCTCTGATATATCTCAAGCGTCTTTGAGCTCCCGTTCAGACTTTGCAATCTATTTGCCTTTTATTTTATTTAATGTTTTAGTTTCTCCATCCAAACTCAAGATGTTTATCTTCCTTGAGTTTGAGGGGAGATGTTAATATATATATGATATATATTTCTAGATATATTAAGTATTGATTTCCTACTTATATTTGTATTGCCATAGTTAGGTTTCTTGTAGGATATTCTTTTTCAGCCTATATATACAGACCTTCTATTGTATAGGATTAATTGAATACAATACATATTATTTCTTCTCTCTCTCTCTACTATTATAGCAGTTTGAATCATCAAAATAAGACCCGTGTGAGCGCTATAGATCTCTCAACATGAGAAAAACCCAACTCTATATATAAATAGTACCCCCAAAAATGACAAAAACCCAACAATCACTACAAAAAAAAATTGTTTTTTGCGACGGCAAAACGCCGTCGCAAATACTCCGCACGCCGTCTCAAAAGCTTTTTGCGACGGTAAAATATCTTTTTGCGACAGCAAGTGGGGGTCGCAACAAAGGGGGTTGCAAAAGGGCTTTAGCGACAGGAAAATTTCTTATTTGCGACGGCAAATTTCTGTCGCCAATAATGGATGGAAATCTTGGTTTTTTTGCGACGGCACAGTCTTGTCGTCGGTAAAAGAGGTTTTTGCAACGGCAAAAATCCCGTCGCTAAAAAGTGTCGTCGCTGTTGACTATAGTCGACGGCAACCAGAGCCGTCGCTAATAACTATTCTCGACGGCAATTATACCGTCGCTATAGCCTTTTTTCTATTAAATTCCATACCTTTTGCGACAGTATGGGTGCCGTCGCAAAAAGTGTGGTATAATTTCTTTTTTGCGACGGGGTGTTCTGCCGCCTCAAAAAAAATTAAAAAAAAAAAACCCTGGTTTAAAATTATTAAAAATATAAAAATCACCTGTATTAAATGAAAAATAACTAAAAAAATCCAAAAATTACATAATAATATAAATACATACATAAACAAAAATTGACAAATGATGAAAATTCATAATGTTGTTCCATTCATAACAATACATAAATAAAAATTCATAACAATAAAAATTATGCCACTACATAATGTCACATAATACATACATAATGTTGTTCACAAATTTAAATAACATAAATCAAAATCAAAATCAAAATCAAAACCAAAAGTTTTCGTCTTGATTCTTTCGTGGGTTACAAAAACAGAAGTTCGTCATAATCTTTACACGCCCGCATTCCACAATAAGCAAACTGCTACTCAGGAAATATCTAAAAAAAACAAAATAAAAATAATTAATAACAATATAATGGTGTTAATATTTTAATTACAGAAAAATATAAAAAAATTAACTACTATATAATTAGAAAGATAGTTTAGTAAATAATTTTGACTAGACCGAAATCCGACTCTAACTCCCAAACCGGGAACCCAATTCGAGCCCCGTCTTCTCCCACAAGTCTCTCGTGCCTAGGAGGTCGTGTGTGCCAAGTTTCGTGCTAACCGACGCCGATTGGTGAATTTGGGGCATTAACAACTCGAATTTAAGTTTCTTAAGGAACTAGTTTGCCTAAAGTGAAATCCGGCTCTAACTCCCAAACCGGGAACCCGATTCGAGCCCCATCTTCTCCCACAAGTCTCTCGTGCCTAGGAGGTCGTGTGTGCCAACTTTCGTGCTAAACCGACGCAGTTTGGTGATTTTGGGGCATTAACTACTCGAATTCAAGTTTCTTAAGGAACTAGTTTGCATAAAGTGAAATCCGACTCTAACTCCCAAACCGGGAACCCGATTCGAGCCCCGTCTTCTCCCACAAGTCTCTCATGCCTAGGAGGTCGTGTGTGCCAAGTTTCGTGCTAAACCGACGCCGTTTGGTGATTTTGGGGTATTAACTCCTCGAATTCAAGTTTCTTAAGGAACTAATTTGCCTAAAGTGAAATCCGACTCTAACTCCCAAACCGGGAACCCGATTCGAGCCCCGTCTTCTCCCACAAGTCTCTCGTGCCTAGGCGGTCGTGTGTGCCAAGTTTCGTCTTAAACCGACGCCGCTAGGTGATTTTGGGGCATTAACTCCTCGAATTCAAGTTTCTTAAGGAACTAGTTTGCCTAAAGTGAAATCCGACTCTAACTCCCAAACCGGGAACCCGATTCGAGCCCTGTCTTCTCCCACAAGTCTCTCGTGCCTAGGAGGTCGTGTGTGCCAAGTTTCGTCCTAAACCGACGCCGTTTGGTGATTTTGGGGCATTAACTCCTCGAATTCAAGTTTCTTAAGGAACTAGTTTGCCTAAAGTGAAATTCGGCTCTAAGTCCCAAACCGGGAACCCGATTCGGGCCCCATCTTCTCCCACAAGTCTCTCGTGCCTAGGTGGTCGTGTGTGCCAAGTTTCGTCCTAAACCGACGCCGTTTGGTGATTTTGGGGCATTAACTCCTCGAATTCAAGTTTCTTAAGGAACTAGTTTGCCTAAAGTGAAATCCGGCTCTAAGTCCCAAACCGGGAACCCGATTCGAGCCCCGTCTTCTCCCACAAGTCTCTCGTGCCTAGGCGGTCGTGTGTGCCAAGTTTCGTCCTAAACCGACGCCGTTTGGTGATTTTGGGGCATTAACTCCTCGAATTCAAGTTTCTTAAGGAACTAGTTTGCCTAAAGTGAAATCCGACTCCAACTCCCAAACCGGGAACCCGATTCGGGCCCCGTCTTCTCCACAAGTCTCTCGTGCCTAGGAGGTCGTGTGTGCCAAGTTTCGTCCTAAACCAACGCCGTTTGGTGATTTTGGGGCATTAACTCCTCGAATTCAAGTTTCTTAAGGAACTAGTTTGCCTAAAGTGAAATCCGGCTCTAACTCCCAAACCGGGAACCCGATTTAGGCCCCGTCTTCTCCCACAAGTCTCTCGTGCCTAGGAGGTCGTGTGTGCCAAGTTTCGTCCTAAACCGACGCCGTTTGGTGATTTTGGGGCATTAACTCCTCGAATTCAAGTTTCTTAAGGAACTAGTTTGCCTAAAGTGAAATCCGGCTCTAACTCCCAAACCGGGAACCCGATTCGAGCCCCGTCTTCTCCCACAAATCTCTCGTGCCTGGGAGGTCGTGTGTGCCAAGTTTCGTCCTAAACCGACGCCGTTTGGTGATTTTGGGGCATTAACTCCTCGAATTCAAGTTTCTTAAGGAACTAGTTTGTCTAAAGTGAAATCCGGCTCTAACTCCCAAACCGGGAACCCGATTCGAGCCCCGTCTTCTCCCACAAGTCTCTCGTGCCTAGGCGGTCGTGTGTGCCAAGTTTCGTCCTAAACCGATGCCGTTTGGTGATTTTGGGGTATTAACTCCTCGAATTCAAGTTTTTTAAGGAACTAGTTTGCCTAAAGTGAAATCCGGCTCTAACTCCCAAACCGGGAACCCGATTCGAGCCTCGTCTTCTCCCATAAGTCTCTCGTGCCTAGGAGGTCGTGTGTGCCAAGTTTCGTCCTAAACCAACGCCGTTTGGTGATTTTGGGGCATTAACTCCTCGAATTCAAGTTTCTTAAGGAACTAGTTTGCCTAAAGTGAAATCCGGCTCTAAGTCCCAAACCGGGAACCCAATTCGAGCCCCGTCTTCTCCCACAAGTCTCTCGTGCCTAGGTGGTCGTGTGTGTCAAGTTTCGTGCTAAATCCAGCTCTAACTAGTCCCGTCTTCTCCCACAAGTCTCTTAACTTAGAATGTAAAGAATGCAAAGATACATTTTAGCTTAGAATGCAAAGATACATTTTATACCTGATCTTCTGGTTGTGGTGTATATGGATTCTCGTCTTCTGCAGATTCCCTAAATGCCCAGTGGCCACTCGATGCATCAGGAACCTATGTTAGTCAATGCATAATGTGTTAATCATATTCGAATTTTATACATAATCTTGAGTGAAAATTGAACTATCAAACAATTTAATTTATATGGAACCTGTCTGTTGGGATCCACACTCGCCCCCTGTGACACAAGGGCCATCATCTCAGCTCTCATCTGCTGTAAATGTGTAGAGAACTCTGCTCGCAGCTCCTCCCTCAACTCATCCCTTAGCTCTGCACGAACCTGCTGCGTGATCTGATCAATAGTCGATGGCTGGGGTGTTGACTGTGATGGCCCAACACCATCTTTATACACCGCTCTCCGGGGCACAATTCTCCCGTATGTGCGACAATATCCATGTCCGTCATGACCTATCAACTCATGGAAAATGGCATTCCTAGCCTCCAAAGTCCGACCATCCTCAGGTAGCATAGAGAGTTGACGATTAAACTCATCCTGTATTGAATAAGACATACAAGTATATGCCAAATTAAGATGGTTGACACACAAAAAATAAACTTTAAATACAATCAAAAGTGTTTGGAAACTACCAAGGTCTGGATAACCTCTGGGTCATCTACTCTACGTGTCATAAACCAAACATTCATCTTATCAGTAGACTCCCCCTTACTGGTCATCTACATTTTTTTAGAAATATGAAAATTAGAATCCAAATAATTTGCAAATATACAATGTTTATTTATATACAAAAATAAAACAATAAAATGTAAACCTCATGCCATATCTGAGAGAAAGTAGTACGCCCTGTGATATAAGCTATGCCGTGAGCTCGCCGATTTTTAGCGTTCCTACTTGCAATTTTCTATAACAGGTTCAACAAATGTAAGTATGTAAATATGATTTGTATGTTTACATATCATAAATATAACTTATTTGTATACCTCAGCATCGGAAGTACGCCAATACTCCACAAGTTGTTCCCACTGGCTTGGCACAATGTGCATAGGAACATCATCCTTTAGATTAGGATCAGAACTTCTAGGCTTGAAATACTTAGCCTTAATCTTGTTCTTGTGATCCTTCCATATGCTGTTGCAGTTTTTCATGCAGATTGGCTTGTACTCCTCTGGACATATATTCAAATTGTCCTATAAAACACAATTTCAAAGTTTAAGGCAAAGTATAACACAAATTTGGAATTCGAATTTGTGGACAAAAATATACTTTTACCTTCACATCCTTCCAGATAGCATCAACAATATCATCAGGCACATTGTTCCAGTCAAGAAAAGTAAGAGGAACAATGTTACCATTCCGCACAATAATGCCAAGTTGAGTAGTTAACTTAGCCACGTTATCCCCTATTGGGCAGTACTTTTCATCAAATTATATGTCCAGCTTTTTACCAGTACCCCACTCTTTAATGCCCTTGGCACATCCTCTACCACGCCTAATTGAGGTTGATGAAGAACTAACATGACCTGCGAGATACAATAACAATAAACAATATGCAATGGTAATAAACAAATGCAAATTTAAATAATGTGAATACAAATCATATCAAATAAACCTGAGGTGGGCTGTGAAGAAGTCGAAGGGTCTGCAAAATACAATGAGAATAAACAAGTTATATATAATGAGCATAAATAAATGTATGTGTAAATAATTTTCATACAAATCAAAGCAAATTTATATACCTGCGGATGGCTCATAAGCTGATGATGATAGCTGTTGTGGTGCCACTGATGGTGGACGCACCGATGGTAGGCGTGGAGGCTGAGTACATGGTAGCTGCTGTGGTGCCACTGATGGTGGTCGATACGGTGGTACTAATGGCCCCTCAGATGGTGGTGGCACTAATGGCCCCTTCGATGCTGGCCGATGTGATGCCTCCTCTGATGGTGGTGTTACTGATGTCCTGTTATGTAGCACATCAGACATCATGCGCCGGGAATGATCAGGCTTCCTCTTCGTTCCCATAATAATCTGCAAGCAATATAACATTAATTGACATTAGAAACATAGACAATGGTTTGTCATCAACTATAATATGACATTAATTGAACTAATACAATTACAAAGACAAAGTAAATTAAGAAATTGATAATTAACTACAACCTTGGCCTTAATTGAATTACTAATGTTGATTAAATATCAGCCTATTTGAACATCAACTGTTTCCCCTTCTGCAGCTTCCCTCACCCAACCAACTTCTTCATCACGAAGCATTATATTTTCTTCCAATTGTTGGCTCATGTATGGCTCGATTTGTGGATCAGTCGAACTCATATCAAATAAACCTCTTTGAGACATCTTCACCACGACTTGCCAGTCTGGTTGTAACGGGTCTGCAACATACCAAACTTGCTCTGCTTGGGACGCCAAGATGAAAGGTTCATTGGTAATTCGATCATCTCGGTACAACAAATGATTGAAGTTCACCAACGTGAAATTGAAGACATCTTCTTTCTTTCCGTGAATGTTGTCAATCCAATCACACTTAAACAACACATGTTTCTTCTCGTTGGAATATCGAATCTCAACAATATCTGTCAATTGTCAATAATAGTACACAGACCCCACACGAGGATTCTTGTCTTTTCGACTAGCATAACTTATGGTATCTGCCTTCAAAGCTACACCACAATTTTGTGTGGCTCGACGATCATCCATGGCCTTTACTCGATACCGAAACCCATTCAGTATATACCCGTTGAACCTCCTTGCCAGGTTATGAGGACCATTTGCCAATAGAATAATCTCTTCAGAAAATATGACATCAGTAGTCCTTCGCAAAGTTTGGACCTATTTAACACGAAAATGTAAAATTTAAAATGTAGATCGACTTAAGTAACTAGAATCTATAGAGTTAAATACATACATGTTCCTTGAACCAAATGTGAAAAGTTTCAAAATGTTCACGCCGAAGTTGATGATCGTCGACACGAGGCATTTTGAACTTAAGTACTTCAAGGTGTTTGCTATGTAGATTGAAATTTTAGCAATACAAAAAATTTAGTTGAAAATTCAATAAAACATAATAAAATATTGAGTGAGTGACTTAACCTACTTTATGAATGGTTGAACCGCGCTTGTATTGAATAAGATGTACTGATGAGCTTGTACCCAAGAAGTATTATCAAGATAAAAGCTTGTGTTTTCACCAATAGCATGACCCAAATTATCAGCACCACTATAGTTCCTCACGGGTCGACTAGATTTGGTTTCCACATCATTGAGATATTGTGCACAAAAATTCATGCATTCTTCCATAAGATATCCTTTAGCAATTGATCCTTCAGGATGAGCTCTATTACGCACGTATTGCTTCAAAGTAAGAAGATACCTCTCAATTGGATACATCCATCGAAACTGAATCGCTCCACCCAATAAGGCTTCATCAGCTAGATGTATAGGCAAGTGCTCCATTATATCAAAAAAACTCGGAGGAAATATTTTCTCTAGATGACAAAGTGTTATAGCGATACGATCTTGAATATATTGCAAGTCCGTTGCACGATTCACTTTCGAACACAATTGTCTAAAGAAATTGCTCAATTCAATCAAGGGTTCAATTACATTCTTCGGTAACGATCTTCGAATAGCCAATGGAATAAGTTGTTGCATCAGAATATGACTATCGTGGCTCTTAAGACCCCCAATGTTTCTATCATGTAAGCGCACACGACGTGATATATTGGATGAATACCCGTCAAGAACTCTTACTTCCTTCAACACTTTCAAGAACAAATCTTTCTCATCCTTGGTCATCGTGAATTGTGCTGGTGGTAAATAGGCTTTATTCGACCCTCTTAACTGTAAATGTAGGGGTTTTCTAATATTCATATCTTGTAAATCACGCCGAGCATTAACACCATCCTTCGATTTTCCTGCAATCCCTAATATTGTCCACAACACATTGTCACAAACATTCTTCTCTATATGCATCACATCGAGGTTGTGTCTTATTAGATTGTGCTCCCAATATGGCAATTCATAAAAAATACTCTTTTTCTTCCAACTATAGGTGCGATGTCTAGCTTTCTCTTTCTCTACCTGTCTCCTATGCCTCTCCTTAAGGTCATCCCTCTTGTATTGGGTTAAAATACCCTCAGATTCTAATTGTAGCAACATCTCAGTTCCATACAACAATTTTGGTTTGAGTCTGATTTCCCGACTACCATCAAATGATACTTTATCCTTCCGGAATTTATGGCCAGTAGGTAAAAATCTGCGATGACCCAAGTATGATTGTTTCCTACTATGCTTCAACCAACACGATGTAGTTTCCTTATTGCAACAAGGACATGCATATTCGCCTTTAGTGCTCCATCCTGACAAGTTTGCGTATGCAGGAAAATCACTAATTGTCCACAGTAAAGCTGCATGCATTTGAAACATTTGATTTGTTGATGCATCAAATGTTGACATACCCTCATTCCATAGTTCTTTCAACTCCTCAATCAACGGTTGCATATACACATCAATCTTGTCACCAGGTCCTTTCGGGCCGTCAATAAGCACGGATAAAATTAGAAATGGTTGCTTCATGCACATCCATGGCGGCAAGTTGTATGGAATGAGCACAACAGGCCAAGTGCTATGAACTATGTTCATCGTCCTGAATGGGTTAAAACCATCAGATGCTAAGCCAAGCCTTACACTTCGGCAATCATTACTAAAGTCAATATTCCGATGGTCAAAATATTTCCATGCAAGGGAGTCAGCAGGATGCCTGAAGACACCATCATTA
Source organism: Camellia japonica (assembly GCA_030407325.1). NCBI lineage: Eukaryota > Viridiplantae > Streptophyta > Magnoliopsida > Ericales > Theaceae > Camellia > Camellia japonica. Next base: position 170,808,432 of record JAPPVO010000016.1, read on the forward strand.
GTTCGTTCCTCTGCATGCCATCTCATGAACTTGGCCGTCTTGGATGACATAAACAACCTCTGCAACCTTGGCTTTAAAGGAAAATACCTCATCTATTTTGCAGCTATTTGTTTGCCACCTTTGTTAGGACCATTTGAACCACCATCACCATTTGATTTTCATCTAGAACTGTTGCATATGACACATTTATCAAGATTGGTGTCCTCGTTTTGAAACAACATGCAACTGTTGGGACATGCATCCCACATCTCATACGTGAAGTCGAAATTTGTTGTGACCTTTTGAGCTTTATAATATGAGTCCGGGAGTTTCACACCCAACGGGAACGCCTCATTCAATAACTCAAGCAACATGTCAACAGACTTGTCTGTCCACTGATTAAGCACCTTCAAATGTAGAAGTCGAACAATGAATGACAAAGATGTGAACTTCTGACAACCCGGATACAATTCACTTTGTGCATCTTGAAGAAGTTTGAAATACTTTGCAGTCTCTGCATTTGGACCGAGCTGGGGTTCAGATGCATGGGGATCAGGCCCCTGTGGTTCATCACCCTCAACACTTGTACCGGCATGTGGATTTCCCATAGCCCCTTGTATCATTCCAATCATATCATCCCCAATGTCTAAATTAGCTAATGTTTCATTCTCTCGATTACTATGCAAAGATACGTAAGGTTCCCCATGATTAATCCAATGTTTGTATTTTTAAAAAAAATCATTCAAAATCATATGCTCCCGTACACCCTCTCGTACAAAATAGTATCGATTCTCACACTTCCTACACGGACAACTGATCATCGAACCTTCAACCGTATTGGTGTAGGCAAACACAAGGAATTCATCAATCCCATTAATGTATTCGCTCGACATCCTATTTGGCAAATCAATCCAACTCTTATCCATCATCTGTACACATCCACAAAGTAACTCTAAATATAATACCTACGTATTCATGTACCATGATACCTATCCGTCCAATTTCTCTCAAATAGGTAGGTGGTCTTATCCCAGTTAGTTATTTACCGATTTGATGGGAGAACATAAAAAATGAAATACTTATACAACAACACGTGAGATCAATTAATTGAATAAAAAAATGATATAATTTCATACTTTCTGAGTCATAACTAAAAAAATAAATAAATCATAACCAAACACCACATGAGGCACAACCAAAGATCTTATAAGTCTTAACTAAAATAATATCATAATTAACGAAGATAATTCATCATAACTAAAGAAAAAAAAAATGACATAACTAATGATACATATGATAAATGGATGTGTATGGATTTTGCAAATACGTATATATATTTTTAGTCAATAATTAACTTTTAAATTACAACCTAACGAAGCCTAAGATTAGAAAAGTTGGGTAATTAGCTTTCTACCCTTTTAGTTTCTTACCATTGATGGGAAATGGCCACGTAATATTGTAAATTAGTTTAGGGTATTTTAGTCAATTCAATTTATTTTGGGAAATTTGCAACCCAACAAAGCCAAATTATGTCCTCAACTCGGAAAAAAAAAAATTGGGATTAAAAAAATACAAAAAAAAAAGTTAAATAAATCAGTTATTTAAAATGTCATATTTAAATAATAATCATTTCATTTTTTTTCTCAAAAAAAAGTCAAAAAAATTAAAAATTTATTCCCAAATGAAATTAATTTTGCCAAGTTAAATTAATAAAAAAAAAACACTAAAAAATCAGGTTAAAAAAAATTCATCTATTTACCAAACGAAAGCTAATTTTTAAATTAGGTTAAAAAATTTCCCAAACAAAATTTTTTTCAAAATTTATTTTCTTACTTATTAAATTTACGAATATACATAACTTCATCTATTTAAAAAAAAAATACATAACTTCAGTAACTTCATCTATTAAATTTACGAAAATACATAACTTCGAAATTTATATATATCTTTTTCAAAAAAAGAAAAAAAATGTTGATGAAGTTATGTATAGATTTTTGCAGTAAATTTTTTTCAACCAAATTTACGAATAATAATATCATAATTATATGTATAGATTTACGAATATACATAACTTCATCTACAGATTTATTTATTTTACTTCATCTACAGATTTACGAATATACATTCATCTATATATATATATATACAGAGAGAGAGAGCATACGCAGAGAGAGACAGATTCGTCGCCGGACCACCGCTACCCGTTGTCGTCGCCGCCGCACCACCGCACCACCGCTAGAGAGAGCCGTTTGCCTTCATAGCTCGTTTGAGGAATTTGGGGGAAAAAATGTTTCGAACATTTAGGGATTTGGCTGAAATGATCGAGCGGCAAGATGAAAGGGAAGGGCGGGGGTAATTTTTTTTTTTTTAAAACTTTTTGCGACTGTTCGTTTTACACCGTCGCCGATGGTTACTAATTACATCATAAAACGGCGCCGTTTTAATTAAGCCTTTTTTGCGACGGAAGTTTGCCGTCGCAAATTGCCACTGTTTGCGACAGCAAACATATGCCGTCTCAAAACTAACTTTTTTTGCGATGGTAAAAAACGCCGTCGCTAATACTTCCGCATTTACTACCTATCCGCGTGGTTTTATTACCGACGGGACAAACGCCGTCGCTAAAACCTTTATTTGCGACGGTGTAAGTTGCCGTCGCAAAAAACCATTTTTTGTGACGGGAGGCGCGCCGTCGCTAATGCTTCCGTGTTTTTTACTCCATTTTCTTGTAGTGAATGTAAGTGTTTGCAGATAAATTTGTAGCTTGTTTCTTTATAAGAATTCCAGTCCAACAAATTATATTCAAGTTTTTTCAAAAAGAAGTTACATTCCCAGGATTTGTAATAAGCTAATTATGTAATTTTATTAAACATTTGAAATATTTTTTTAGAGCTTTTAGAATAAAAAGTCCTTTAAGATAAAAATATGAAATATTCATTATAAAGTACTGCTATACAGGCACTAAAAAAAGAATTTGAATGGCATCATCAATTAAAAATATGTAATTTTAATTGATTGATAATTAAAGAAGATATGAGAGAGAGAGAGAGTTATTTTAGATTTAAATGGCATCACCAATTTCAATTGGAAATGGGGGTGGATGTTGTACTCCCGGTACGACGGTCACTGTTGTACCCTCACATGAGCCAATTTCAAGACCCATTTCAATAATTTAAACCGTTTACTTTTTAGAATATATCAAGTAGAATATACATGTAAAAATTCAAATTGATCAGATATTATTAACCTTTTCATCGACTTACATTTCTATTCAATTTTATATTTCAAATCACAATTATCATGTATTTTGTAGATACAAATGTGAGTCGATGAAAAGTTTAAGGATGTCCGATCAATTTGAATTTTTACAGGTATGTTCTATTTGATGTAATCTAAAAGGTGAATGATTTAGATTATTGAAACGAGTCTTGAAATAGGCCTATTTGAGGGTACAACAATGCTTACTATCTCGGGAGCACAGCATTCATCCCATTTCCATTTCAAGGGGTTGTGTTGGAATAAACTATTTTAGTAACTTTTTATTTTTTATAGAAAGATGTGCAATGTGATAGATAGATGATGTGACGCAAATAAAAGATGATGTAATCCAAATACAATAAAAAGACAATAAGTATACTTTTCTAGGAGCTACCAAACAACCCCCCTTATGTAAAAAAGTAGAGAATAATTACAGATGAGTGGAGAATTAATTTTAATTGAAACTTATGTCTATTTTAGAAAGTAGGTTAAAAATTAATTTATTGACTTTTTGACTATTTTAGATCACATTACCTCTTTATTTTTTTTACATATTTTTTCAAAAAATTTAAAAATTAATTTTTAACCTATTTTCTAAAGTAAGCCTAAAATTTATCCAGTGCCATTTTTTCCATCTCCTTCCTTTCTCTCTTTCCCTTCCCACTGAACTCAAGTCACGGGCCGCCATGACCATTAATGCTCCAATTACTATTTTTAGCAAAAGTCTTTAAAAACTAAATTCGTGCCAGTCAATTAAACTAACTCCTAGTTTATTGCAGAATATTTTTAAACATGATTTACCAAAGAATTTTTAACATGACCAAATTAATTTTTTTTAAGGATCATTAGACGGAGTATTAAATTTTAACAACAATTGAGTTGGATACAAAATATCTTTACTTTTGTTTGAAAGTAAGCTTTTCAAAATTTCGAGAGGTTAGATTGAGCTTGTGCTCATCACATGGAGTCCAAATTTTTTCCGAAAGTATAAACCATATCCATATATAAAAATGGTTTGGGATACACTATTATAAGTATACTTTTTATCTTTTTATTTTTTTAGATCACATTATCTTTTTATTTTTTTATATATTTTTCATAAAAAATTAAAAAAATACACTTATTTAGCCTTTCCGAATAATTCATAATTGAACTTTTTAATGAGTGGAAAGGTGAAGGTGGGAGTACAAATAGGGAGAGAGGCATGGGACATGTAAGGAAAGGCATGATAATATTGACTTAGGTCAAGTTTGGTAACTCAAAAATAATCTATTTTTTTTTATTTTTTTATCTTTTTTTATCACATTACCTCTCTATTTTTCTACACATTTATTCGTAAAAAGACAAAAAATACACTTATTTAGGTCATCCCAAACAACCCCTTATTAAAATTATAGTTTGGTAAACAGTAATACTATCGTTTGGGACTAAATATTTTAATTAAAAGGTTAAAAAAAATTTAAAATTGTCGCATTATTTTTTTTTATTACATTTTTTCTTTAAAAATTAAAAAATAATTAGAATAGCATGTTTTGAAAATTATCAAAATTTGATTTAGATAAGGGGGGATTGTAATCCATCGGACTATTACTCCTGGGATACATTGTCTCCGAACTATTTGGTTGGACTGTATTTGTATCCTATATTTGTTTAGTCATGGGATTAGATGTCTGGATTAGACTATTTTTAGTTATCCAATATTTGTTTAGGATATTATAGAGAAGGATAAATGCTCAAATGACTATTTTATCATTTTTAATTATTTACTAAGTAATAGCAATATTAAACATAGCTTTAATATTTTAATTATTTTTAGCTAGATTAAATAAAAATTTATTTTATTTTATTTTATTTTTTGCACAATTAAATAAATTTATTTTTAAAAAATTAAATAAATTAAATATCAATAAAAATCTATGTTATTTTTTAATTACAATTTTAAATAATGAAATAAAATAAAACATCTATTAAAATTTAAATAATGAAATTAAATAAAATATAAACAAAATTTTAAAATAAAATATCAATAAAATATCTATAAAAAAATATTTTAAAAAATTAAATAAATAAAACAAAAATAAAATTAAATAAAATTATTTTATTTTTAAATTGAAACATTTAAATTTTATTGAATTTTACTAAATATAATACATAATTAAATACTAGAGGGCAAAAATGTAATTTCATTGTCTAATCCCATGAGATGAGTTATCCCATGATTTCTATCCCCCCCATGGGATAGGATAGTCTCACAAATATCCGGACTATTAGTCCGGAACAAAACTTTTGAAACAAACAATGGACTATTAGTCCGATGAGACTAATAGTTCAATCCTACACCCTAATCCTTCAAAACAAACACACCTTGATTAGACGGACTGGACAAGGGGAGATTAGAATCCATCGGACTTGAGTCCTGGGACTGTGAATCCCCCGGACTATTTGGTTGGATTGGATATGTATCCTGTGTTTGTTTTTCATTGGATTAGATGTCTAGAAATGACTATTTTTAATGAATCCAACATTTGGTTGGACGGACTGGATAGGATAAATGAACAAAAGACTATTTTACCATTTTTCAATTGTTTACTAAGTAATAGCAATATTAAACATATCTTTAATATTTTTAATTATTTTTAGTTAGATTAAATAAAAATTTATTTTATTTTATTTTTTACACAATTAAATAAATTTATTTTTTAAAAAATAAATAAATAAATAAATAAAATATCAATAAAAATATATATTATTTTTTTAATTAAAATTTTAAATAAATTTGTTTTTAAAAATAATAATAATCAAACAATGAAATTAAATAAAACATCTATTAAATTTAAATAATGAAATTAAATAAAATATAAACAAAATTTTAAAATAAAACATCAATAAAATATCTATAAAAAATTATTTTAAAAATTAAATAAATAAAACATCAATAAAAAGTTAAATAAAATTATTTTATTTTTAAATTGAGACATTTAAATTTTATTGAATTTTATTAAATATAATACATAAATAAATAGTAGAGGGTCAAAATGGTCATTTTGACCACCTAATCCCAATAGTGGATAGTCCCCAAAAACTATCCCATACCCCCCCAGGACACAGTAGTCCCCTATATGGGGGATAAGGAGTCCGGCCAGACATGGAGTCAGGCGGACTAAAAAAAAATCAAATGGCGGATAAGGAAGCACTATTTTGATTACAATCCAAATAGTGGATAGTCCCCCCCTAATCTGGCGAATCAAACACGCCCTATAAGTATACTTTTTATCTTTTTATTTTTTTAGATCACATCGTTTTTTTATTTTTTTGTATATTTTTTCATAAAAAATTAAAAAAATATACTTATTTAGGTGAAGGTGAGAGTACAAATAGGGAGAGAGGCATGGGACATGGAATGGAGGGCATGATAATAGTGACTTACTGAAATTATAGTTTGGTAAACAGTAATACTATCGTTTGGGACTAAATATTTTAATTAAAAGGTTAAAAAAAATTAAATTGTCGCATTATTTTTTTTATTACATTTTTTCTTTAAAAATTAAAAAATAATTAGAATAGCATGCTTTGAAAATTATCAAAATCTAATTTAGATTCATCTGACGCATAAACTCCAACTAAATCAATTTAATTTTCATCACATTTAAATTTTGAGAAAAAATCTAGATCATTCTTTGGGTAATTAGGGTACTATTTGGCATCCTTTATATTAACATATTTTTTTATGTCACACCATCTCTTTGTTTTTTTTATATATTTTTATAAAAAATAAAAAAATATACTTATTTAAATTATCCCAAACACCCCATATGAATTTCATGTTTGGCAAATTTAAAAGTGAATTTCATCATTTTGTGATTGGGTTGAGATTCTCTACTGGAAGGTATTGTTCAAGCTTAATGACTCACCACTGGTACTAACTCGATAATTTGAATTGCTCGTTTTACAAAATCTTTTATATATGTCATTTATATAAAAATTAGATCAATTTGATAAAATTCATTTATTTTATTGTGTTTGTCTAAAAAAATTATTTTCAAAAATATCTTGTCATTTATATTTTAAAATAAAAATAAATTAAATTAAATATGTTATAATTATCGAATAAAATTAATAATATTTTTAATTACTTTGCTACTTTCCACGAAATTATAATTTTCAAAAAAATAAAAATAAAAAGAATCAATAAAAAAAGGGTGAAGACCAAACCTTCTATGTCGAATAGCGAACCTTCTATGCACGCGTTTAAAGAAACCCACCCCGTTGCACGTGCTCTCTCGTCTGGGATTCGGTATTGTCTGTCCACGTGTCAACCCCTCCTCCCATTACCCCAATCCAGGTGTTCTCTCTCTCTCTCTCTCTTATATATGTACGCAGCCTCTATCCTCCCAGTTCCGATAAAGCCTAAAATGCCCTAGGCGGACCCAAACGAGGTCGTTTCAACTCCGTACTTCGACGCTCGCCGGATATATGCGTACACCACTTTTTCGATTAACCGGTGACCAATAGTTGATGCAGTGATGGAGATTATTCCGGCGATGGAGACGGAGGTTCAAGCAAACTACACCTACATGGGACGGAGCTTCGGCGATTTGAGCATCAACGACGATTCATCGTCCGCCTTCAGTGATTGCAACAGTGATCGATCCGGCGAGTTTCCGACTACGTCGTCTCAGAGCCGCCGGCTTCTCCTCGCTTGCACTTCCGAGAACTCCGACGATCAGATCCGAGAACTCGTCTCCGATCTCGAATCCTGTTCGATAGAAGGGCAAAAGCAAGCGGCGATGCAGATCAGGCTCCTCGCGAAGAACAAGCCGGAAAATCGAATCAAGATCGCACAAGCCGGTGCGATCAGGCCGTTGATTTCTCTAATCTCATCCTCTGATCCTCAGCTTCAAGAGAACGGCGTTACAGCGATTCTAAATCTATCTCTATGTGATGAGAACAAAGAGCTGATAGCCTCGTCTGGAGCAATCAGACCTCTCGTGAGAGCTCTCAAGGTCGGAACATCAACGGCGAAAGAGAACGCGGCTTGTGCTCTGCTTCGCCTATCGCAAGTCGAAGAGAACAAGATCGCAATCGGACGGTCGGGTGCGATTCCTCTACTCGTGAATCTTCTGGATACAGGCAATTTCAGAGGGAAAAAGGACGCATCGACGGCTCTGTATCTGCTATGTTCGGCGAAGGAGAACAAAATCAGAGCCGTTGAGGCTGGAATCATGAAGCCTCTGGTGGAGCTAATGGCTGATTTCGAATCAAATATGGTGGATAAATCGGCGTTCGTGATGAACGTGTTGGTATCGGTGGCGGAAGCGAGGACAGCGTTGGTGGTGGAAGGTGGAATACCGGTCCTGGTGGAGATCATCGAGGTTGGGTCAGCGAGACAGAAGGAGATTGCGGTGGCGATACTGTTGCAGATTTGCGAGGATAGTGTGGCGTACCGTACTATGGTGTCCCGCGAAGGAGCGATTCCTCCTCTGGTTGCATTGTCGCAGTCTGGGACCAGTCGCGCTAAACAGAAGGTAAATTTTATTCATTCCCGTCGACTTTTCTTTTTACTGTAAATTGTGACTGTTTGTTTTCGGTCTCGTTTATTTTCTTTCATTTCATTTGTTCCAAGTTTTTAAAACTAAAATCATTAAAATTGGTTTGATGATCTGGATAATTTTTTTATTACCTTTTTTAACTAATTGCTTTTAGAATTTTTTTTTGCTTTTTATGTAATCCGACATTGGTGATTGATCACACATAATGCACGTTTTGTTGGCAAACTAATTGAAAAGGAATTATTGTAAATTTATTATACCACTGTCAAACTAGCTAAAAAGTACATCATTTATTAATGTTTAACTAAATTTAGAAACTATTTTTTTTTTTGCAAATCTTTAATAATTTTTATTTTGTGTGATGAATTTCATATATTTTTGGTAATTTTCGATGACAAAGGATAGCCGCCAGTACTTTTGGACACCGTTTAATATTAAAATACTATATAAAATTATTTAGAAAATAATGAAAAGATTAGTCAAATTGAATAAATAAAAATATTTAAAATCATGAAAAAATTATTTTTGCATTTTTCAATTTTTTTTTGTCCTTTATTTTATTTTGTTTTTTTTGTATCTAGGGGTGACTCATAATGGAAATGACTACCAATTTTGGTCCACGCTGGTAGATCTTACCAGTAGCTACATCATTTTCAGGGCTATAATTGTCCTTTTCTTATGGATGCCCATAAAAGTTGGGAGTTGTAAAAAAGGTCAATAATAAATGTATTTTGAAATTGAAATATCCAAAATGATTTCTTTTCATATTTTTTATAATTATTTTTTTGTTTAGGGAGAATTATAAAAAAGTGACATCAACGTAAAAATAATTATATTGTAATATCATGAAAGTATAATTAATTTATGCAATTAAGTCTTATATTTTTATTTTTTATAATTATTTTGAGTTTATATAATTTTTTTGCAATTGTCCTTTTTATTTTTTTTTGGGTATTTTTGTTTCGATCGGAATCTGAGAGAGTGTGGTGTGTAATGTTGTTGGGTTGGGTGGACAGGCGGAGACACTGATTGAGCTTCTACGGCGACCAAGATCCGGCAACGCCGCGTCCAGGACTTCAGATCTATCAGTTTAAGCGTCCCCACGCACTGAACATCATGCCCAAATGTAATCATACAAATCCACACTTTTCCAATAAACAAATCAAAAAAATGCATAAAAAGAAAACAAAAGGACAAATGGAAGCAAAGAAAAACTGTAAATAGGTGGTGATGGTGGTGATGTTGTAGTGAGAGAGCTTGTAAATTTTTGAAATGGTTTTTGGAGCTTTGTTGTTTTTGATTGATTATTACAAGTTTTGAAATTTTGTATTGAAATTGTCTTCTGATTATTCTGTTGTAGTGTGCCCTCTCTCAAATTCTTTTTGTTGAGAAAATTAAATGAAAGGAAAATTAGTACTCCCACTTGGAGAAAAGGGCTTAGTCCATTGAGAGAAATAACCATGCAAAAATTAATAAAGAACAAAAAAGTTTTTTTTTTTTTTTTTTTTAAATGTTTATGGGTATTTATGGCAAAGTTGTGTAGGGGAGGGGAAGTCCACAACACTATATTTTAAAAAATAATAATAAAAATTGTGTGCGTATAATTTGTCAAAACGAATAGGTAGATATTTATGTAGTGTTTGAATAGTTGAATAAAAATGAAATAGAATGTTCATTCTATTGAAATGTTTGTTATTACATTTGATTTACAAAGACATTGATAAAAATTTGAATGGCAAGTGAATTATTATTCACCATTGTAAATTAATGGTAATGGAATAAGAAGGAATTCTGCCTACCATTAATAGTAAATTATTATTCCTTTTAGTCTTTTCACTATACCAAAAAATTTAGTTTAAATTGGAGTCCAAAATTAAACATTAAAATATATATATATATATATATTTGTTGTTTTCAAAAAATATATATATCTGCCAAATTCTATTTTGGGAATTTGGATATAAGTTATTTTTTATCTTATATTTAAGCTTTTTAACTTATTTACAAAATTAAAATTATTTGGCAAGAGGAAAAAAAATTGTTCTTTTGTTTTTCTCAATATTATGGTGTCACATCACTAGGCAAATGGGTAAATTTATCATATTATTCCCATGTAATTTTATGAAATTACAATTTTACCATCGTAAGAGGTTATTTTAGTGTTACATCACAGGAGAGTTGGCTTATTTTCAACTTTTCAAATAATTTTTTTTCTCCTCAAAAAGCTTACTTTTGACTTTTTGATTAAATAGAAAAACAAAAACAAAAACAAAAAAACAACTTTTATTTTTGATAGGCCAGTTTATCAATATGAGGACATGGATAAAAAATTCCAAATTTATTGTCAGTTTTACTTTTGCTAACACTTTTATTTTTCAATTTTTCCAACATCACAGAATTCTCTGCACAAGCTTTAGGCCCGGTTTGATTGTTCGTATGGGATATAAGAGTTTGAAAATGATATGTAATATTTAAAAAGAAAGATAAAATATAATATGTCATAGAGGATGAGATACAAGAGTTTGAGGAGGATATATAATATTTAAGGATAAGAATAAGATATAATATGTTATAGGATATGAGATGAATTATATACACTGTAAGGTCACTTATACTATGTTAAGATATGATATAGGATGGAACAAGAGGAGAGTAATTATTTTTGACGTTTGGATAAAAGATGAGTTATATCCGAGAGTGGGAATATGCAACATACAATACTATGGGGGGTGGTATTGCATATCTTCCATTTTACATCATATAATATCCGGACTCCTCATATCTGAAATAATCAAATACAAGATATAAGGAGACAAAAAAAAAATATGTAAAATTTACCTCATATTATATCCGGTCTCACACTCATATTTGACCTTTATATTCAGTAAACAAATAACACCTTGAGTCTCAAAATAAATTGTTACTTGAAATATGAGGGGTTAGAGAATTGTAAACTCAAAATTGATAATAAAAATGAAAAGCCAAAAACCTCTCTCTCAACTTTCCAATAGCTACCTTTTTATGTATATATAAACTATTGTTGTCTCATAAAAATAGAAATCATATTCAAATAAAACTATTGTGGTAACGTTTATCACGTGATTTTAAAATTTGTGAGGAGAATGTAAGCACACCTCAAAAAGTTTTTAGTTTATCAATTTCTATAATAGTAAAAAATAAAAATTGTGCAATTGTTCATAATTGACTTTGGTAGATACGACTACTGCCACAGCCATTTTGGATTAAGGTAAGGCTTTTAATTATTAGTCATATTTTACCAGAACAATGATTACTTTTGTTGAAACTAAAACTGTTGCTTTATATAAAAGTTAAGTACGTACATTTTTTTAATTATAAAATTTTACATTATAATAAAATCAAATGCATCACAATCAGAATCCCAAATGAAGAGTAATAAATATGATATATTATCGGGGAACTATTGTCCAATGGTGGAGAAATTTTTTTTTACAGAAATATAGAAGAGTGTAAGTGAGATTTTTATCTTTATAAATTTTCATTTACACCTTACGATAGAATTACTTGCACTCCCATGTGTTTATAATTTTTTTCTACTTTTCACTAGAGAGTAATTCACCTATATTGTTTTTATACAAAAAATAAATTAAAATGAAAGTAACCTCAAACAAATTTTAAAAAATAAAACTCGCACACGAGTGGGATGATTATCAACCCTTAATCTTCCTATCTATCGAGATGGATAAATTTTGATACATTTGTGATTCTTTAAGCCTGCAATTGCGAGTGATGTAACCTTTTCAATTTTGTTTTGGCAACGGTTAGAGCAAACACCACTAGATTTAAATGGTTAAAATTCATAAAAATGAACTCTAAATTATGCACTGTTGATTAACTTTTGTGCTTTGTAAGCATATGTTTGCACCATATCCCTCATGAAATTAAAACAATTTTATTTTTTTTTGTGAAAATTGGAACATTTTTAGGGGTACCCTTGCAAAATCTACTCTTGTAATCCATAACGTTGTGTTTGAATCATAAATTTTAATAGAAATTTGAAAAATGAAACAAAAATAAAAAAATAATTTTTTTTTATTCCATTTACATGTTATTCATATTTTTTCTTTTTCTTTTTTCAAATTCTTACCAAAATTCATAATACAACCATCTGGGGAGGTACCTAGGTTGCCTTAGATGTACAAACACACCTGAAAAGGATATCAAGCAACTTAGGTTGCATTTTTCAATCAAATGACCTATCAGTATGAGAAGAAAAAAACATAAAGTTCAAAATATTTAAATCCAGACATTTATTGAATAAAACAACCCTTCATTTATGTTAGTACTTGTGTGATATTGCTTTCTATTAAATTGTAGAAATAACTTTCACTTTCAATTTTTCATGTTCTTATTGAATCAGTCCCCATTTTAGGCACCAAAGGATTCTCTTATCTCAAATTTTTTATAGCGTTTAAATCATTTTCCTGTTTTCTTGTCTCAATTCTTTCACAACATTGTCATAATTTACAACATAAGGACATGACTTTTGAGCTCTTTTTAAGGTCTGGATGCAACGTGGCTGAAATTTTTAGAAGTGGAAACAGTTATCATTTTGTTGGGGGACAAGGGTAGAAGATCTTCATAATCATCTATGATTATGCTGACACTTGCCATTATGTTTAAAAATTACTAAAAATAATTTTTAGAACTGTTGTTATTACTGCAAAATGTATATTAAAATATATAAAAATATATATATTAAAATTATAAATATTTTAATATTTTATGTTCTTTATTAACAATTTTTAGGGACTCATGGTGATGTTGACTCTTAACTTCACACAAATTTCCCACGTCTTACATCCAAAATTGAGAGGCACATGGGCTTCCACATCACAACTCTTCCCTCCACCATGTTTTTTAAATTATCAAACAAAAAAGACAATGACTACAAGTACGAGTGTGCCAAAAAAAAAATTTAAAAAAATTGCCAACTCTCCAACTCATATCAATTTAAACTGATCTAAATTAATTCATGTGATTTGAGAAGGTGAGTTAATTAATTTGGACCAGTTAAATAATAAAAAATGATGAGTCAATTGGATTGTAGGTTAAAATTTGTCATCAAGCTTTACGTTCGTTCATATAGTCTCTTCCTAGCTCTAAGAGTGTATTTGTTTGAACATATTGGATAAGGGTAGATTGTAATCTACCAGACTATTATTTCCGGTATACATTATCTCCGGATTATTTGATTGAACTGGATTTGTATTATATATTTGATTACTCATGTGATTAGATGTCTGGATTGAACTATTCTATTGAATTCTATGTTTGTTTAATCATGAGATTACATGTTTGGATTTGACTATTTTATTGATGTATCCTATTTTATTTAATTTTTTTACTAAAACTTTTAAAAAATTAAATAAATAGAACATCAACAAAAATTATATAAATTTATTTTAATTTTTAGTTGAGGTTTTTTAATTTTATTTTAATTTGAACTTTTCAATAAATTGAACTTTTAATTTTATTTTTAATTAAATAAATTGTATAAATTGAACTTTTAATTTTATTTTTAATTAAATAAATTGAATAAATTGAATTTTTAAAAGGGGATTATAATCCATTGGAGTGTTAATTTAATTTAATTTTTAGTTGAGATTTTTAAATTTTATTTTACTTTACTAAGTATAATTAAAAATAATATTAAAGAAATGAGGGTCAAAAATGTCATTTTAACCTTCCAATCTGGTGGAGGAGTTATCCCACATTTTTTTATCCCACACCCCCTCCATAGGACACAATAATCCCACAAATAAAGGATTGATTGTCAAGTTGAAATATTAGTCCAACTTATATTTTTTAAACCAAACATCGAACTATCACATGCAATAAATATGAAATCTCATTCCACACTCTAATCTCTCTAAACAAACACCCCTAATAGTATTACTCAAATGGCACTCATCTCTTATTTTCATTCATATTTTTTTCTCTTTTTTTTTATTCTTTTGGATATTAATTTTTGAAATATTATTTTAACTAATATCATACATTCAATTAATTTGTAAATTCATGATTTTAAATAAATAAATAAATAATTGTTGAAATTGATAATAAATGGACATTTACACACAAATGTTAATTTATGAACTTATATTCTATTAAGTCTTAACTAAGATTTTTTGGACCTTCAAATCCCATTAAATTTTTAATAGTCAGAATTGCCCTTCAAACACTGATTGTTCATAATTTATGATTATCTATAAAAGAACATGATGATTTGACATTTATTTTGATTTTCAAAACTTTAAATCATCGACTTTCAAATTGAAAAAATTAAAAAATATTATGTATATATATATATAATTGAAAATTTTGTATCTATAAAAGAGCATGATGGTGAAACATTGATGTGCAAAATTGGAAAAAAAAAATTAAAAATGAAAAAATTGATAATATTCTCCGTTTTAAAACTAGAAAAAAATTGATGATATTCTCCATTTTAAAACTGGATGCGTGATGACGAGCGGACAGTTGCGAATTAAATTTTTTCAATCCGCCTAGTTTTGGACAGATGACTGATTTGAAGTTCATTTGGCCGCAACCGAATTGCCAAACCGCGAACACCCCTAGTAATTTGTAAGATTTTGTGATTTCAATTTGTTTAGATATTCTTTTTGTGTTTTCAATTAAAAAAGAGTTTCAATATTCTGTTGAATATATTATGTTGAAAAAGAGTTTTCAACTTGAATATATTTTTTGAATTGAAAAAAATAAATGTATTTTTTATCTATATTTTTTTATTTTTAAATCTAACTCAAAAAATAATAAATAAATAAAATAATATATGCTGGTTGGTTTTTGTTTTCAAAAACAGATATAGATGTAACAATATAGAGATATACAATCTCTACTATTACTCTATTCATGGTTTTGGTGATTTGAATTGTTTTTATATTTTAAGAACCACATATTGTAATACTTTATGTAATATTTTATGAGGATGAGGCATGCTGTAATTATAATGTGTGGATGAGGCATGCAGTGATTGTAATATTCTAAAGTTTCAAACTTTTTTTCTTTGGATGAAGCATACAGTGATTATAATACTTTTTTAAATCATTGACTATAATGCTTTTTTTTTACTTTTTTTTTTTTTTGTGAGGAAGTGCACAAGTTAAATTATGTTAAAAATTTATAAAATTTTAAATTGCCAAACCGATCTGCATCCATCCGTCAATCCGCTAATCCGCTCAATTCATATCCGCCGGATTAGCGGATGGATGCGGATTGATTTTCACCAATCCGCCAATCTGATAGATGGATGGCAGATTGGAGGTTCCGTGGCCGCAACCAACTCGCGCCCACCCCTAGTTTTATTGAAAAGTTGAATCAAACCAATAAATAGAAGGGTAAAAATGTTTAATTTTATACCATGTTTTTTTTTCACCAGTTAGTGAAACAATTATCTTTAACATTACTATACAAAATTGATAATGTTCTTAATTTTAAAAATTTGAAAAAACTGATAATATTATCAGTTTTACTAAATATGACTTATTGATTTAAAAAATCTTAAATAGAACTTAAGTTACCATAACATTTATAAATAGGACTTTTAGGTAATTAGAGTTAATTACCTAAAAGTCCTATTTATAAATGTTATAATAGCTCAGGTCTTATCTAAATTTTTTTGAATCAATAAGTCTTATCTAGTAAAACTGAGAATATTATCAGTTTTTATCAATTTTTAAAACTAAGAAAATTATCAATTTTATATAGTAATATTTCAGATAATTGTTTCATTAACTGATGAAAAAAAATAGAACATGAACGTTTTTGCCTTTTTACTTATTGATTTAATTCAATTTTCCAATAAAATAGAGAACATTAATAATTTTTTTCAATTTTAAAACTGAAAACATTATCAGTTTTTTCATTTTTAAAGTTTTTTGTTTTTTTGTTTTTTTATTTTTTTCAATTTTGCACATCAATGTTCTATCATCATGTATAGATACAAAATTTTTAATTTTGCACAAAAAAAAAAGTAATTCAATTTTTTTTATTTTTTCAAAAAAAAATTCAGCTTGTTTGGTTCTGGTTTTTAGAAAACAGTTTTTAGAAAATTCTACTTTTTTATTTTCCATATTTTAATGTTTTCAATGAATTTTTTTAATATTTTAAACAACTTTTTAAATTTTTAGACACACCTAACATAAATACACTTAAAAAGTATAATATTTGTGATTTTTTTTTAAAAAAAATACACTAAATACCGTATTTTTATGTATTTATTAATTTTTTAAATTATTTTTTCACAAATTTTTACTATTTAGATACATCTAATTAAGTAAGGTGCATCTAAAAAAGTAAAAAAATTGCTTAAAATTTTAAAAATATTCACTAAAAATAAAAAAATACAAAAAATAAAAAAAATTAATTTTTAAAAAACTGAAACCAAATACAATGATTAGTTTTTTTTCACAATTTTTTTTAGTTTTTTCAATTTGAAAGTTGATGTTTTAAAATTTTGAAAATCAAAATAAATGTCAAATCATTATATTCTTTTATAGATAATCATAAATGATAAATAATCATTATTTGAAAGACAATTCTGACTATTAAAAATTTAATGAGACTTAAAAGTCCAAAAAATCTTAATTAGAATTTAATGGAATATGAGTTCATAAATTATGATTTGTATGGAAATGTTCCAAAAAATTATTGATCAATGAAACATTATTCAAAGAATTTGATGTACGATTTTGCCCCACCAAAAAAAGAATCTTGACCTTCAGATACTTCCATTGAATTGTTTGGCTACTTCCATTGATTTTCTCTTTCCCAGAAACCAGCCGGGAAAGCTGTCTTTTTTCCAAGAAAACACACGACATCCAGAATCATATTTTGCTACTTTAGCCTATTATTATCAGCAAGTTTAAGTTTACATATGACCAAATATATAATAGAATTTCATAAAGAACCCATATATGAGGCCAATCTCTTGTAAGACATTTATATTTTATTTTATGTTTAATTTTTAGATTTCTAACATTACTGTATGATTATCATCACGCCCTTTCTTGTTTGTGAACAAAATAAGCCAAGTAGATGGTGTGAACAGTTGGAAGGGTACAATTTACTTCTAACCAATAATATATGAATTAATTGTTGTATTGATATGATATGATTTGATTTGATATGCACCTGAATCATATGATTAAAACATAAGTGAACGATTAAACATGTGAAATGTCTCTACAGCCATGCCCAACACTAATAATATTTAATTAATGTTGTGTTTCAAACTTTCAAATCCTAAAATTTTAAACAACTTTGTCATTTATATGTAACCAAAATATATATAGAATTAAAAAGTTAAAAACTGAGGAGCTTTATCTATTTTTTAATGAAAGTGTCTGCATTTGATACAGCTTCCGTGTGATGAAATTTTTATGTTAAGTGGCAAAAATATTCATATAGTATGAGGAAAAAAATTGTAAAAGAAAAATATTCGTTTTTGATTCTTTATTCTTATTTTTTAAGAATAAAAACGCCATTTCAAGGAATCTAATTGGTGGCAAACAAATTCATTTCATCGAGAGGAATTAAAATCCTATTTTCACTGACTGAAATTTTAATATGTCAACAGTGAATATGATATTGCTTAATAATTTTGTAGATAGAGATATTTTTTTAGTAAATTTTTTCTAAATTTAAATTTGACATAAATTTGAGTATTGTGTTTGAAATGCCTTTATACTAAAAAGAGTCGAGATCCCATTTTTCTCTTTTTAACAAGGCAGATCCTAATTAAGTGGATATTTGGTATCCCCTACAAAAGTTAAAAAGTCACTGAAAAAGCAAAAAAAGTGAACGCTATTCCTTTGTTTGGGCGGGAAAAAAATGTTGAATAAACAGAGGATAAAATTATGAATTTGCCCTTTTGAATTCAACAAGAAAAAGTGCATGCTAGTGTATCTATCTGTACACATTGTACCAAATTTCCAAAGTCAACAAAATTAAACAATGCACTGAATGCATACAGTATGTGTCAAGAAGGGTACAACAGTGATTTTGATATTTGATACAACATTTTATTACACATTTTTTTGTAAAGAATTAAGAAGTTATCCCAAACATATATCTTTTTTCTCTCTACTGTTTTAGCTAAAAAGTCAAAAAGTGCACTTATATAAATCATCCCAAACAACCCCTAAATAGAATCTCAAAATTGATATGTTTTGTTAAATTAATTGGGCATGATTAATTGAGATTATTAATAATGTGATAGCCCCAAATTAGTAAAAGAATAATACTATATGCACAAATTAGTATACTAACAAGTGTACTAATTGATGATATGGCATAATTTAATAGGTTTTTGGTATTTGTAATTTGTATAATGAGTGAGGTCAATAATAGTATCATAACTAATGTTGGTACACTAATTAATATATTAATTGGCGCATGTAGCACCAACGTTATTAAAAACAGACTCAAATCATTAATGTTAAGGATTAAGAACTGGAACAACATTTATTTAGAAAAATAATATGTAATCCATATTTAATTTTGACTCAGTTAGACGCAACATTTTTGTTTTTTTTATATTTAAAATTTTGATCTCTAACATTAACACTCCGTTTGGATCGTGGGGTTAGAAAAAGAAGGAAATGATTGGAGTTCTCATCTAGGTGAGAAAAGAAAAGAAAAATAAAATAAAATTGTGATTTCTCGCCTTCTTGTATGAATGTATAATGATTAAAAGATGATAGATGTATCTTTTTATTTTATTTACTTTGTATTTAGAAGGTAGTCTAGATATTACAATATTTTTTTTTTTTTTGTAAAGAATAATTTTAATTTCTCATTAAATCTCACAACTTTTGATGAGAAATAAAACTTAAATCTAGAGTGATTTGTCTTTCTTACCCTTTTTTTTTCTTCTCACCATTACTCACATAATTAATTATCTAAATAAATGATGAGGAATCTCGAACTCTTTATTTATTTTTTTTATTCTCGCCAAATCTCTAAATCAAAACACAGTGTAAGATCGGCCTCGTTTGAAAAGTTAGCTAGGCTAAAATAGTTGTATTTAGGAAGATAGTTAATTTTTTTTGTAATTGAATATGAAGTTTGTAAGAGAAAAAGTGAAATGATTATAGATTCGATATAACATTTTGTATTATTAACTATTTTAACCTATTTTATTTTTTTATAAATTTTAATCAAAAAATTTTCCAAACTCAACTTTCCAAACACCGCTATTAGTCGCATAATCGGATTTTTAGGGAGTTGACGAGGCCAACCGTGGTCCGTGTGTACCACTTAAGTTACAATCAAACTACCGAGTCCGCAGAAAAGAGTCAGTAGCTTCCAAAATGAGAAAACGAATCTAACAATTTTTGGCCAAGACCATCTTATTCTATTATCTTCAATTTCCATCGGAAGAACTTCCACACGCACACCCACATCCACACGCAATTACGATCGCTTTTAACAAGTAAGTAGGACTTGGGCAAACCTAAATTAACTACTCCACAAACGTATATCCATCGTATTCATATTCTTCTTTTTTTAATTTTTTTTTTTTTTTTTGAACCAACTCCATACCAAGAAGTTAATTGGTAATCTTGAAGGACCTTAACGTGATACTCCAATACTGTTGTAATTGGTAGAGAGAATGATGCCCTGATTTGTATTGAATGATTAAGAAATATAAAAAAGTATGATAAATTATAATTGATAAGAGATATGATCACGTGAGCGCCCCTGAACAAACCAATCATTTTTCCTTCATACCACCATAATATAGAAAGAACCTAACTAATAATTGTGCCTACAATATAAGAACAAGGGGGAAAAAAAAAATTTATGAGATATTTTTATTATTGAATTTAATTTTTTTATTACATATTTCTAGATATTTTTTCCCTCTAATCCCAATAGTGGTTAAGATTTGTTATATGGATAGAAAGATAATACATAAATAGTTTATATATTATCTCATATTTAATGAAGGGTCTCACACACAATTTGATATGTATCTTAGATTAATTTGTGTGATTAATTTTATTGACGCTACCCTTATTATTATTTTTTTATACCACATTTGATATATTATTTCATATGACACAAAACAATCATAACCATTATTGCATTAATATGCAACAATTGTGATAGTGACATGTGGAACGATATGCCAAATAAAAATAAAAATATAATAAGTGTAGAATTATTAAAAATAGTAAAACTATTTACATAGATATCATTATGTGAATGAGTTCTATGCATGTTGCACATATGTATTAAAAAAATATATATGTTCTTAATTACTCAAAATTGAAATTTTGGGGCATAAATAGTTTGGACTCACATCGACCCAAAACTCCATTACTGGGTTTAAAATCATGGGCCCAAAACCCTGCCAATGTGAATGAGGACCAATCAAATAACCTTTCCAAGAGCCCGTTGGGCCACAGACCTTTTCATATCTGCTTATGAAATTAATTTAGAACTGCAAATGGAAACAAGTTATTCCAGTTCAATTTTTGTTTGACTCCTTATTTTCTTGTTCGAATTTCGAAACATAAATAAATTGAATATATTTAAATAATTAACATTAACGGCCTCAATCACCAAAAGGTTGGGCAAACCCTAACGCTGTGTTTCGTTGGAAGATTTGAGGAGGGATTTGAAAAAGGAAAGGGAAAGGGAAAGGGAAAAGTTAGGTGAAATGTGAATAAAATATACCTACATTTTACCTAGTTTCACACACCTTTTCTCTTTTCCTTTCCAAATCTCTCCCAAAATCCCTCAACCAAACACTAAAATGCTTCACCAATGTAAAATAAATAAATAAATAAACAAAACAACAATATAAAGGTTTTGACTAACTTGTAAAATCCCAGTTGGTAACACAGAAGATTTGATTTTCAGAATTGGAAGTGTTATGACTATTTTTTATGGTATAGAACATAAGTATTGAAATTACAAAAACTGCCAATTAATTACTTATTCTTTTTACCGTTCTTAAAAATAAAATAAAATTACATACTCTTTTTGCATAAGACTGTTGTACTATAGCCATTTCAAATGATATGACTTTTTCTTATTTTTCAATTTCTTTTTATTATCTAGTATGGGTAATTTTTCGTTTTGACCCTTCAACTTTACTTTAATTTTTTAATTAGCATATCGCCCGTATTATGCATGGGATAAAATAATATATCATTTAATAAAAATATGATAATTATATTTAATTTTTTTTTATATTTTATAAAACAAAAGTTAAATGGAAGTTAGTCAATCAGGATTTTCTTCATTGTTTAAAATTAAAAAAATCAAAAAAATTAATATGAGATATTGATCATAAGACTTCTCACTAAAAATCTCATTTTGTTTATATAAATAGGAGTATAAGATTTATTTTATGTAAATGAAACAAGTCACTTTTTCCTTTTTTTCTCGATGTGAGATTATAAAATAAAAGTTAAACGAAAGCTAGTCAATGGGGGTTTTCTTAATTGTTTAAAAGTTAACAATTGTTTGAGCGAGAAGTTTATTTTGAATCAAAGAATCTTAGCCGCTTAATCTTTAATTAGGTCAATCTTTAATTTATTTTGAATCAAATAAATTTAACCAATATATTTTGCTAAAATTGCAGTTAAACCAGTGAATCAGTCAAACTGAAACGGTTCACTCTATCGGCTAAGTCAAAGAACCACCAAACTTATACAAAAATTAATTAATTAAAACTTTTAAATTTTATTTTAATTTTAAAATTTAAACTATCTTGAATTGAAACATACATAACACTACAATATTAAATGGGAATATAAGGTTTATATAGTGAAACAACTCATTTTTTCCTCATTTTCCTGATGTGAGATTGTAAAATAAAAGTTAACAATTGGTTGGATGGAAAGTTCATTTCTAATCAAGCAATCTCAGTCGTTCAATTTTTAATAAGGTCAATCTTAATTTATTTCAAATCAAACAAATCTAAGCAATATATTTTGATAAAACAGCTAAAATCGTGGTTAAACCAGTGAATCAGTCAAACCGAAAACGATTCAGCCTACTCAGCTAAGTCAAAAGACCAACTAATTTACAACAAAATTAATTAATTAAAACCTTTAAATTTTATTTTAAAATTTAAACAATCTTGAATTGAAACATGCACAATACTATAATAATAAATGAGAGTATAAAATTCACTTTATATAAGTGAAACAACTCATTTTTTATTTCTTTTCTCAATGTAAGATTGTAATTATTTTAAAATTAAATATTATGAGAGTTTCAAAATCTCATACAAATTTTTTTTTAAAATCAAAACCTCTATGTGAGATTGTAAAATAAAAGTTAAATAAAAATTAACCAATGGAAATTTTCTTAATTGTTTAAAATTAAGAAAATAAAAAAAAATGGTATTGATTATAGGGGGCTTCTCACTAAACATTTTCTTTTCCTTATATAAATAGGAGCATAATATTCACTTTATATAAGTGAAACAACTCAGTTTTTCTCTCTTTTCCCGATATGAGATTGTAACATTTTATATAAGTGAAACAACTCATTTCTTTTTTCTTTTCTCAATGTGAGATTGTAATTATTTTAAAGTTAAATATTATGAGAATTTCAAAATCTCATACAAAATTATTTTAAAAATAAAAACTATGTGAAATTGTAAAATACAAACTCTCACAAGGCTCCTCACTAAATGGGATGGAAGTATGAGATGTTGGAAAATTAGTTTATATAAGGCTTATTTTGGGCCAACTTTGAGCCCAACATTGAGTGGGCCCCAAACGTCTTTTGAGGCGGGTCCGAAGAGGTGAAGTGTTCCTTGCCGCGTGGCAAGTCACACGGTGAAGATGGTTCGTCAAAACCATTTATGAGTGAATGGGAACATGACGTCATTTTCGGGTTCGTGGAATAGGAAATTTAAGGAAGTAAATGTGGGTTTCTTTGGAATGGGTTTCTTTGGAAAGGGTTGTCCCACATTGAAACTTTAAGAGAGTTTTGTTGAGTTTATAAGCTCTAGCCTACAACACTTGGGTTGGGCCCCAAGGGGCACCCCAAGTTTGTAGAAGGGAGGAGTTATGGACAAAGTGTACCTTAGCCCAAACCACCACACGCGCGTGCCGCCATGCCGTGCGCGGGTGTAGGTCGGGTCGGTTCTTGTATTAATCTTTTGGACAAAAATTCTTTTGAATTTTTTCAAAATTAATTGCGGGAAGATTTAATTAAATTCAAATTTGAATTTAATTTATGTCCTAAATTCTTTCCTTATTCAGTCCATGACAAAACAAGTTCAAAACAGTCCATAACAGATTCGGTTTTGAGTAGTTACAGATTCGGTTTTGAGCAGTTTCTTAATAGATGAATAACTGCTGTAATTATCTGTTGAAACAGTGCCGGATCTGTTTGAAATTTAAACTATACCTGTACAGTTTGAATTTGCACCTGTTCACTTCCATAATGCACCAATTCGGGTCAGATTTAGTTGCCTATAAGTACCAACATTCCAGCAGTGTTTTGTATCCGAAAAACAGTCTGTAACCTTTATATTTGTTGTCCAGAATTTTTTCTTCTTTGCATTTTATTCTTCATTCTAGTTTTAGAGATAAAATAAAGAGAGTATAAGAACACAAAATTCTAGTTCGCCGTACAAATTTGTGTGGAGTGCTACTACAAGTTTGTGAAGATCATTGTATCCTGCGAGATAGACGCCACTCAACCGTAAGCACCGTAGCGGGGCGTATCTGTCTTAAGGATAGAGTGTCACACACTCGACTTGGTCTTTTAATTTTTATTTGGTTCGACAAAATAAATTCGGTACGTTATTTATTTATTTTGTTTGACTTTGTTTCAATTTATTTTATTTACACAGAAGATTGTTCCAACAATCTTAAGACAGATTCGAATTATTCTGTTTACAAAATTTTTCGTTTGTTTCCCTTTCTCTTTCTTCTTTTAAGAAAATTATTTTCTGTGGATTTACAAAATAATATTCTGGTTGGAAAAACAAATAGTGATTATATGCTATTTGACAGATAGTAGTAATATACTGTCTATTTTCTTTGACAATTAGTAGTAATATACTGGTGTCATTAACAATTCAGAATATTTTTTTATGGAATTTTGTCAGGAAATTAATTTTGGTTTTTAGAAATTATTTTCTGAGTTTTCATTAATTAAAATTCTGTTTCAGTATTTTAATTATTGAAGTGTTATAGAAATTTAATTTTCTGTGTGGAATTAATTTGGTTAAATAAAATTTTATTTTATTTCCAAATTAATTGGAAAAATAAAGTCACATTCTTATTTCTTTTATTTTTACAGAATTTAATTCTTTGAATTTGGATTAATTTTCTGTGTAGTATAAATTCTAATTATAATTTTGTTTATAATTTAGAATTCATGGCTACTGAAACAAATGCTCAAACAAGTACTACTGTGATGGCTGCAATGACGCCAACCCCCTCTCCTGTTGTGATAGTACCGGTAAATCACGGTGAAAAGCCAGAGAAGTTCTCAAGAATTGATTTTAAAGATGGCAACAGAAAATGTTGTTCTATCTTACAACTCTGAACCTAGCTCGTTTCCTCCGTGAGGATGCTCCTATTTTGAAAGAGGATGAAACCGACCGGCAAGTGGTTGCTGCGGTTGATGCCTGGAAACATGCTGATTTCCTTTGCCGAAACTACATCTTGAACGGATTTGACAACACATTATACAACGTCTACAGTCCTATTAAGACAGCAAAGGAACTTTGGGAGTCTTTGGAGAAAAAATACAAAACGAAAGATGCCGGCTCAAAGAAATTTATGGTTGGTAAATTCTTGGATTTTGTAATGGTTGATTCAAAATCTGTGATCAGCCAAGTTCAAGATTTCCAACTCATTCTGCATGACATTCACGCAGAAGGCATGTCTCTCAGTGAATCCTTCCAAGTTGCAGCCTTAATTGAAAAATTACCACAAGGCTGGAAGGAATTCAAGAATTACCTCAAACACAAGTGCAAAGAAATGTCTATGGAAGAATTAATTGTGTGTTTGAGGATTAAGGAGGACAACTGCAATTCTGAAAAGCGGGCTGGTAAGCATCCTATGGTGTCTAAGGCAAATGTGGTGGAACATGCTTCAAAAACCAAGAAACGAAAGTCTTCTGGAGAAAGTTCATCACAAGGCTCTAAAGGGGAGGAAAATAAAAAGTACAAGTTTAATGGCAAATGTTACATCTGTGACAAAGAGAGACATCGGGCCAAAGATTGTTGTAGCAAAGACAAAAGCAAAAGAAGAACAAGTAAGAAGCCTGCTCAAGCCCATATGACCGAAGTGGATAATATTTCCAACGGTGTAGATGACATCAATCTTTCTGCAGTTGTTTTCGAGGCAAATCTTGTCGGAAATCCTAAAGAATGGTGGGTGGACACTGGTACTACTCGCCATATCTGTGCCGACAAAAAGATGTTCACATCTTATTCTACAGTGGACAATGGTGAACAACTTTTTATGGTCAACTCCTCAACTTCCAAAGTTGAAGGACAATGAAAGATTGTACTCAATATGACATCTGGAAAGGAACTCACTCTCAACAATGTGCTGCATGTACCGGACATTCGCAAGAATCTTGTTTTCGGATCTTTGTTGAGTAAGAATGGGTTTAGGCTAGTATTTGAGAGTGATAAATTTGTACTTACTAAGAATGGGATGTATGTAGGAAAATGTTACATGTTTGATGGCCTTTTCAAGTTAAATGTAATGATCGTTGTACCCTCAGTTATTAATAATAATACATCTTCTTCTTACTTGCTTGAGTCTTCAAATTTATGACATAGTAGACTAGGACATGTTAATTATGGATCTTTGCGTAGATTAATTAGTATGGAATGTTTACCTAAATTTGACATTGATTCAAATTAGAAATGTGAAATTTGTGTTAAGGCAAAATTATCTAAAACTCCTTTTCATTCAATTGAAAGAAGTACGGAACCACTTGAATTAATTCATAGTGACATTTGTAATTTTAAATCAATTCAAACTAGAGGTGGGAAAAGTATTTTATCACTTTTATAGATGACTATATTAGATATAGTTATATTTATTTAATTCAAACCAAGGATGAAGCTTTGGAAACTTTCATTCAATATAAGAATGAAGTTGAAAATTAACTTAGTAAGAAAATCAAGAAACTTAGAAGTGATAGAGGTGGTGAATATGAATAATCTTTTGGTGAATTTTGTAAAGAACATGGAATAATTCATCAAACCACTGCTCCTTAGTCACCTCAGCAAAATGGAATTGTTGAAAAGAAAAATAGGACTTTAAAACAAATGATGAATGTCGTGTTAATAAGTTCTGGATTACCTCAAAACTTGTGGGGGGAAGTAATATTTTTTGCTAATTATATACTTAATAAAGTACCCCGAAAGATAGTGAATCAAACACCTTATAAATTGTGGCCTGGAAGAATACCATCCTACAAATACTTAAAAGTGTGGGGGTGTTTGGCTAAAGTGGCTATTCCTAGTCCTAAAAAGACTAAAACAGGTCCTAAGACCATTGATTGCATTTTCATTGGTTATGCCAAGAATAGTAGTGCATATCGGTTTTTGATTCATAAATCAGAACATTCCGAAATGCATGTAAATACTATTATTGAATCTCGGAATGCATCTTTCTTTGAACATGTATTTCCAAATAAGACTAGACATGAGACTAATAACAATAAAAGATCTCATGATGCTATTACTAGTCAGGATCAAGAACATGATCAAGAACAAGAGTTAGATCAAAATGAGGAAAATGAACCTAGACGTAATAAACGTGCTAGAACCTTAAAATCTTTTGGTTCAGATTTCCTAACATTTTTGTTAGAAAATGGGCCTTTAACTTTTAAAGAGGCTATGTCCAGTCCTGAAGCTCCTTTATGGAAAGAAGCTGTCAACACTGAAGTTGAATCTATCTTGCAAAATCACATTTGGGAATTGGTAGATTTGCCACCAGGTTGTAAACCTCTTGGGTACAAGTGGATTTTCAAAAGAAAATTGAAAGCGGATGGATCAATTGACAAATACAAGGCAAGACTTGTGGTCAAAGGATTTAGACAAAAAGAAGGTCTTGATTACTTTGACACATACTCACCGGTTACTAGAATAACATCCATTAGAATGCTAATTGCCATTGCATCTCTATACAATCTAGAAATTCATCAAATGGATGTGAAAACCGCTTTCTTAAATAGTGAGTTAAATGAAGAAATTTACATGGAACAACTAGAAGGTTTTTCTGTTCTAGGAAAAGAAAAGAAAGTGTGTAAATTGGTTAAATCATTATATGATTTAAAACAAGCGCTAAAGCAATGGTATGAGAAATTTGACAAGGCAATGATGTCAAATGGATTTAAAATTAATGAGTGTGACAAATGTGTTTATATTAAAAACACAGACAAAGGTTATGTCATTGTATGTCTTTATGTAGATGATATGCTCATCATAGGTAGTAATAATGATATGATTAAAACTATCAAGAAAATGTTGAATAAACATTTTGACATAAAGGACATGGGCATTGCTGATGTAATTCTTGGTATGAAAATTACCAAAACATCAGAAGGTTATGCTTTGTCACAATCTCATTACATTGAAAAAATACTTGACAAATTCAGCAAAGATGATGACCATCTTGCTAGAACACCTGTAGATGTTAATTTGTTTCTTTCTAAGAATGTACAGGAAAATATTTCTCAATTAGAGTATGCTCAAATTATTGGAAGCTTAATGTACTTGATGAACTGCACTCGCCCGGATATAGCTTATGCAGTAAGTAAATTAAGTAGATATACGAGTAACCCGGGAGTAGAACACTAGAAAGCAATTATAAGGGTTCTAAGATATCTCTGATTTACTCGTAACATTGGGCTTAATTATACTAGATATCTAGCAGTACTTGAAGGATACTGTGATGGAATTTGGATATCGGATACTAGAGACTCAAAGTCCACCAGTGGGTATGTCTTTACTCTTGGTGGGGCGGTTATATCTTCTAAATCTTCCAAACAGACTTGCATTGTTAGGTCTACTATGGAATCAGAATTCATAGCTTTAGACAAAGCAGGGGAAGAGGCGGAATGGCTTCACCACTTCCTTGAAGATATTCCAATATGGCCAAAACCGGTGCCTGCTATATGCATACATTGCAATAGTCAATCTGCAATAGGTAGATAACAGAGTCATATGTACAATGGTTAGTCTCAACATATTCGTCGTCGACATAATACCGTAAGACAACTACTCTCTAATGGAATTATTTCCATTGATTATGTAAAGTCTAAAGACAACATAGCGGATCCATTAACCAAAGGGTTAGCAAGAGAGTTAGTTGAGAATTCATCGAGGGGAATGGGACTTACGCCTATTAAATAAGAGTTACCACAATGGCAACCCAACCTAATTGACTGGAGATCCCAAGATCGAGATTCAAAGGGACAACCGAGTTGTGAATAACTCAGAAGGATCACTGAGGAGTCTAACTCCTACCCATTTCTTTGATAAAATAGTGATGTCTGCGGCGTTTTAGGTTAAGTAATACTTTTAATGATTCTTATATCTAGGTATACCTAGTGGAGTATGGCAGGATACTCTTCATAAGAATCACCTATATGAGTGTGAACTGGGCCGGTTCTATGAGATTTGTGAAGGGCTACAATTCTCTAGAGCACTCATGAAAGACTAGGTTGTTCAGGGCCAAAATGAACACAATAGTGAGAACTAAACTGTGTCTGGGAATATACTGTGTGAGTTCTATTGTCTTGGTTTACACAAACGGTTGAACAGTTCAAGACATCATGTTCACTGGTTAGGTAGTAATCCGATAGTGTCTCACAAGGGAAGGTTCAAAGCCAAAAGCTACCTATCCTTTGCAGAATATTTCTAATTTATGTACTCTCTGTTTTAGATCATGTTGTTGCATTTTCTCTCCGTCAAATTCCATTCATGTGGGGGATTGTTGAAAAACTGGTTCATATAAGGCTTATTTTAGGCCAACTTTGAGCCCAAAATTGAGTGGGCCCCGAACGTCTTTTGGGACAGGTCCGAAGAGGTGAAGTGTTCCTTGCCGCGTGGCAAGTCACACAGTGAAGACGGTTCATCAAAACCATTTATGAGTGAATGGGAACATGACGTCGTTTTCAGGTTCGTGGAATAGGAAATTTAAGGAAGTAAATGTGGGTTTCTTTGGAAAGGGTTGTCCCACATTGAAACTTTAAGAGAGTTTTGTTGAGTTTATAAGCTCTAGCCTACAACACTTGGGTTGGGCCCCAAGGGGCACCCCAAGTTTGTAGAAGGGAGGAGTTATAGACAAAGTGTACCTTAGCCCAAACCACCACACGCGCGTGCTGCCGTGCCGTGCGCAAGTGTGGGTCGGGTCGGTTCTTGTATTAATTTTTTGGACAAAAATTCTTTTGAATTTTTTTAAAATTAATTGCAGGAAAATTTAATTAAATTCAAATTTGAATTGAATTTATGTCCTAAATTCTTTCCTTATTCAGTCCACGACAAAACAGGTTCGAAACAGTCCATAACAGATTCGGTTTTGAGCAGTTACAAATTCGGTTTTGAGTAGTTTCTTAACAGATGAATAACTGCTGCAATTATCTGTTGAAACAGTACCGGATCTGTTTGAAATTTAAACTATACCTGTACAGTTTGAATTTGCACCTGTTCACTTCCATAATGCACTAGTTCGGGTCAGATTTAGTTGCTTATAAATACCAACATTCCAGTAGTGTTTTGTATCCGAAAAACAGTCTGCAACCTTTATATTTGTTGTCCAGAATTTTTTCTCCTTTGCATTTTATTCTTCATTCTAGTTTTAGAGATAAAATAAAGAGAGTATAAGAACACAAGGTTCTAGTTCGCCGTACAAATTTGTGTGGAGTGCTACTACAAGTTTGTGAAGATCATTATATCCTAGAAGATAGACGCCACTTAACCGTAAGTACCTGTAATAACCCCAACCTCTGATTAACGTTAATTCGCACTTAATTATGTCTAACAGTAGATTAGGAGAGATTTGGAATTAATTTGCATGTGTATTGCATTATTTATGTATTTCTATCTGTTTGCCATAAAATGATCTGTTCATGTTTCGACCTTGAACTGCGAATTGAAAGCCTTATCGGCATCCGAACCAGAAATCGACTTGATCTATATGCTAGTTAGGATTTATAGAATTTTATGGTAGGTTCAATTAAAAGTTGATTTGGTACGATTAAATTAGATTAAATAATGTAAACCATTAGTTGGCTTTAATTACGAAATTGCCCTTGAGTGGGCCACTTTCTCTTACATTGTTTAGAGTTGATTAAAACACCATTTTCAGCCTTTTGCCTAGACCAAAATCGTGGGTGAGAGGAGAGTGTGAGGAAAGACTTGATTTCAACTAGATTTTGGCTTGGAAGTTGGAGGTTTGTTGTAGACTTGCAAAAATTGAGCTTCCATACTTGAATTGATGACCTAAGGTAGGGAGTTCTTCCTTCTACTTGTGAATTTAAGATTAATTCTAGCATGGTTCATGGAAGATTAGAGTTTAAAGTCTAGAATGGGGTTAAAATGTTGAATTGAGGATTAATTCATGCATGCATGCATAAATTTCCATGCTTTGGGTTTGAATTCTAAGATTTCTTCCATGCATGTGTTAATTTCACTCTCATTGTGGTCATGCATCTTATTGTCCATCAAATTGTCAAGTTTGATAATGTTTTTGAGGGTTTGGTTTCAAGGAGATTCTTGCATGATACATTTAAGTTTCGTACTTGAAATTTTATTTGAAATTGTGTTCAATTGACTTACCTTTGGGCTTGATTTTATAAAATTGATCTTCAAAACATGTCATACTATGAGTTTACAAGAGTTTTCCAGAAAATTAGCCCAAAAGGATCGAATTTGATGCTTTGAAGTTAAGTTTTGAGCTTGAGGTTCAAATCTGGAAATTCCAGATTTTGGACTCACGCTCAAGCGGGGAACTCCACGCTCGAGCGTACACACTGAGTTCATGAAGTCCACTCGAGCGGGGGAAAGTGACGCTCGAGCAAGAATTTCGTGTATCCAGTACTTTTCACATGTTTACAGTCCACTCGAGCGGGGTAATGCACGCTCGAGCGAGGACTTGTGTCTCACGCTCGAGCGGGTATCGAGCGCCCATTGAGCGTGAATTTCATGCATCCAGTACTTTTACTGTAGCTTGCAGTCTACTCGAGCGGAGTAATCCACGCTCGAGCGGATTCCTTTTGTCTGCATGTCCGCTCGAGCGTAGTAAGCCACGCTCGAGCGGGACCCTTATTTCAACAAAATTTTGGAAAGTGTTTCTAAGTGCATCTTTGCATCCTCATTCCATTCTAGGCATTCCTAGGCCATGTTTAAGACTCTATAATGAGGATTTAAGGTTAGAAACACATTAAGAACTAACGACGTAAGTTTTGTGCAATTAGAATGTGTGTTTCAAGTGTGTGTCCGTTATGTGTTATGTAGGTCACGTGCCGCGTGTGGTGTGATCAATCTGCTCCGTCTATCTGGTTCAAGGCCAACTGTGAGTAATAACTTAGTAAAGTTATGTTCGAACTGTATCTACTTTCTGTGTGATAAAACAAGATATGTTTTATGAAATGATATGTTCTGTACAATGAATGATTGTTCAATTTCCGATATGTATTCGTGACATCCTTAGCATCATGTGATACCTATTAGCTGTTACCCGGTATTGGAGGTTCCTTTAAGAAACTTATTTCTGTCTGCACTCTGTTACCCGTACCGGAGGCCCTGTCACGGGGGCTCAGCTTCTGTTCTGTTACCCGGATCCGGAGGTTCCTTCATGGAACTGGTTATTCGTAACCTCACGTGTATACGTTCTATTCTGTTAATGCTAATGGATGTATCATGTAAACTTAACCATGACTTATGATTTTTGTCTGCATATGATCTGGACAAATGACGAATTTGATACAAATCTGAATTATATTTCTGAATCTGTACGAACTCATTCATTGAAACCCTTTACTCTGTTGTTATTCATTGGGCTTTCGCTCACAGTTTATATTATATATGTAGGTGAGACGGCACATGACCAGGGCCAGAGTTGACGGCCTTCTGTTCTGTTTTGTCAACCAACTGTTGTGCCTCCCGAGGAAGTTCTGAACGAAGCCTAATGGCATGGCTGTTTTTGTATTCATGCTAGTCAGTGTATATGTTTTGTACAGTCAGATCTTGGGAAGTACATTTCTGTAAATATTTTGTAAATATGGGTGTCCGTTGACTGGCAAGCTTATGTATATATATAAGTTTTAAAATGTTCTGTCCCATGTACGTTATCACAGCTCATTGGACCTTGTCTATTTTGTACTATTACTTCCGCAGCCCCTTATTATTTGCTAATCTGTTCAGAGGCCTTCGGTAATCTCCGGATTACTGGCCGTTACGGTGCTAAACCTACAGGGGCGAGTTTGGGTCGTGACAGCACCGTAGCGGGGCGAATTTGTCTTAAGGACAGAGTGTCACACACTCGACTTGGTCTTTTAATTTTTATTTGGTTCGACAAAATAAATTTGGTACGTTATTTATTTATTTTGTTTGACTTTGTTTTAATTTATTTTATTTACACAGAAGATTGTTCCAACATGAGATTCACTTTATATGAAT
The DNA here is from genome assembly GCA_030407325.1 of Camellia japonica. Lineage (NCBI taxonomy): Eukaryota > Viridiplantae > Streptophyta > Magnoliopsida > Ericales > Theaceae > Camellia > Camellia japonica. The sequence goes on from JAPPVO010000016.1 coordinate 170,841,912, forward strand.
AAAATAATTTATTATTTTCATTCTTTTCCCGATGTGGAATTATCAAATAAAATCTAGTCAATGAAGTCAAGAAAATTAGTATGAGATATTAAGGCTCCACACTAAAAACTTCACTTTCCTTATATAATATATAGATTAGGTTTTCTTCAATTCAGGATGTTGGAAACATGTAAAGATCAACACAAAATTATGAATTTTTATGCTAGTGATTTCAGCGCATCACATATGACTTTTGAAAAATGAAAACCAACTACTATTCTATGATTTTTATTACAAAAACAGAACTTGGATTCAAGTAGGTTGTATACTTTATTTATTTTAATATTATCAGAAGAACAACAAACACATGGGCAATTCTGGTAGACAATCCTGTTAAACATCATGCACAGTTGTTTTGGCAGCTTTTATTTGCACACTACACTTTGTTTCAGTTTACGATATTTTTGTCGTTCAAATGTCAATTTTTGAACAAAAATAATTATTAGAATATTAATTTCTGAATAAAAATTAATTGTTTGGATATCAATAATAGAGCATGGTTTCGTTCAAAAGTTGTAATCGGAGCACTAAAATTGTGTGAATTGAGAATTTTTGTTGAGATGCTCAAACAAGACTCCTCACTAAATAGATATGGGAGTATAAAAATTCCTTTTATATATGAGTAAAACAATTTTTTTTTTCTTCTTTTCCTGATGTGGGATTATCAAATAAAAATTAACTAATGGAAATTTTCTCAATTATTTAAATTTATTTTTTAATCAGAAAATTTAGAAATTAGGATTGAAATAATAGAGCTCCCACAAAGTTTGTGTGTTAAAAAGACCATTTTCCTTATGCAATAGATGTCATCTAAATTTTTAATTTTTTTCATTCGAACACTTCAATTTTCATAATTATATTAATTTAGTCTAATTCAATAATAGTGTGAGAAAAATAATAACTTGCATTTGTTGGATTTGGGGTGGTTGTTGTGCCGAAGCACAGTAATCACTATTGTGCAGTTAAATAGGTCCATTTCGAGACTCATTTTAATAATCGGAACTGTTCACATATTATAATATATCAAGTAGAACATACCTATAAAAAATCAAAATAATTGAATATCGTTAAATCTTTCATCCACTCACATTTGTATTCATTTTAATACTTTAAAATCACAATTGTCATTTATTTTTGTAGATAAAAATATGAGTGGATGAAAGGGTTAACGATATCCGATTAACTTATTTTTTTACAGATATATTCTACTTGATATACTCTAAAATATGAATATTTTGGATCATCAAAATGGGCTCATAAATGGGCCATTTAGCTGCATATCACAGCAGCCACCCCCAAACTCGTATTTGTTACACTTCAAACCGAAACATTTAGGTAAATCCTATATGCACCTTACTATAAATTTAATGTAACCACACAATTTTATAACATTAATTATAAAATACATAATTTCACTATAAATTAGCATAACAAAATGTAAAAAATTTTGTGATTAGTGTTACAAAAATTTATAACTTGGTTACGATATTTTTTGTTATACCAATTTATTGTGAAATTATGTATTTTGCGGTTGATACTAAGAAGTTATAAAATAACATCAAATTTGTGATAGAATACATATGGCATACACCTTTTTAGAGGTGCACACCATAAGCTTTTCCAAACAGATATGTTTCTCTTATGAGTAGTGCTATTATAGTCTAAAAATTAGACTCACTTTTTAAGTCAATGATGCGACAGTCTATTAAAATATTTAAGACATCTCTCTTTCTCATATTTTCTCCTATCATCAATAAAATATCTTATTCACATATCATTGCGCGGAGAAAGTGAGTTTATATATTGTTTTTCTCATCTCTCATATAGGCTATGATATTTTTAAGGCTCAACTAAGAAATGCAGAATATTATAACCAATGAGATTAATTTGCTCTGCTGCCTAAAATGTATATATCTTATTAGGAGGTTAAAAGTTTAAATCTCTCCTCTTGAATTTGGGTCTTATTTCTAATTTTTTTTTGGATTGTGCTTCTCCATTTTTGGTGCTTTTTTATTTTATTTTATTTTTTATATTCAACATAATTATAATTGTAATATGATAACAATAATAAAAAAAGTAAATTACATAACATGACAAGATCAATTTTATGATCTCTAAATGAATTGGATTGTATTAATTGAATCCGAAATAAAAATAAAAATAAAAGTTAGAAGGTCGAGAATTTATTTTATTTATTTAATTTTTAGAGAAGAGAACAAGTTGGAGATCCTAAAAATCAGATGGAGCAATTTTGTGGAAGAGAATCTCTCACTAGGGATAGCCCCATCAATTGGTGGGGTTACCCATAAATTTGGACACACAATAGGACCGAACACACATGATATTCTCCTCTCTCTCTCTCTCTCTCAAATAAACCATCATCATTCTCCAAAATTCAACCTATGCGGCGACGTTTCTTGTATTCATACAATGCATTTGGCTGTGGAAAATTACATACAAACAAAGTACACAAAAACTTTATTCAAAATCATTCCCATTTTCTTTCTTTGCTTTTTCCAAACAAAAGGCAAAAATTCTGATAAGAGTACAGAAAACAAAAGTAGAAGCATAAAAAAAATAAATTAATTACAAAAAAAAAGGAAGACAAAATGGGTACGTCATCACGTGAAAATCACGTGCAGATCCTTATCCTCAAAGAAGACCATTTGATTTTTTTAACCCCATACACAAAACAAAAGGACTAGTGTCCTGTCCACAACTTATTCGCCAGGTGTCAACATCACCACCCTTATTAACAAGAGTGCTCTCGGGCCTCACTCCTATCATATATAATAGTCCCCACATTTACTTACCGTGTGGTCTCATTTTTTTTTTTTTTATATATAAACTAGACTCACCGTGGGAGGTTTCGCCGGAGCACCGGAGCAAGCAGCGCCGGAGCACTCATGTGAGGCAAGTGGCCCTCCGTCCGCAGCGTCTCCACCGTGGTCCGCCCTCCAAGGTGGTTCTTCAGATACTCCGCCACCGAGGCCGGTACCGAGACGTCTCGGGCTGTCTGGATTATGCAACAGGGGACTTTAACTAGGCCCAAGTACCCCCTCAAATCGCTGTTGAATACCGTCCGAGACACGAAGAGCGAGATATCGGGCCTCATGTTGAACAGAGTCCGGCTGAATTCTCGTACCACCGCCGGAACATCGGCTCCCACCGCAAGCGGAGCGAACCCGTTGACCCACGCCTCGTAATTGGCCTCCATTGCTGCAAACAGTTTCTCGATCTCAGCTTGCTCGAACCCACCACGGTAATCTCTATCATTTAAGAATCTGAGAAATACCCAATTACGAAATTAGGAACAAAATCCAAAAATATTCCAAAACAGGGCTAATTTTACGATTTTCCTTTAATTTGGGGGTTTTTTGTTTGTTACCTTGGGGAGGCGCCGATGAGTATGAGTTTGGTGAAGAGTTCGGGGCGGCGAATGGCGGCGAGGATTCCGATCATGGCGGAGATGGAGTGGCCGACGTAGGCACAGCGATCGACGTTGTGGGAGTCGAGGATGTGGAGGAGGTCGTCGACGTAGGCGTCGAGAGTGGTGTATCGGTGGAAATCGAAAAAGTCGGGGTTGACACTGCCGGCGCAGACGAGGTCGTAGAGAATGACGCGGTAGTAGGGGGTGAAATAGGGGAGAATGCGCTGCCACGCCGATTGATCGGTGCCAATTCCGTGGGCTAGGATGAGGGTTTTCTCGCCGGTGCCGATGACCCGGACGTTCAGAGCTTCCAAGAGGCTTTGACCCATTTTTAACAGAGGCTTTGATTGTTGGAAAGAGAGAGAGTAGAGATATACAGATAGATATGTATAGAAAGAAGGTAGGTGCGTGTGTGTGACACTGTGAGAGTTGATTATGAGCTGTGGGTGTTTTTGTTTCAAGACATTTTTCCAAGTATTTCGTAAGTTCGGGCTGCTGCCTATTTATATACAATTAGCGGTTTGCACTGTGTGTAACTTCAATTTTTTTTTTTTTTTATAATATTAAAATAATGTTTTTTGAAGTATATTTAAAATAAATTATTTATTTTAAGACCAATCTAAATAATGTCGTGAAAAAGATTTTAAATATTTATTTTTAATTTTAATAATTTTTTTTAAAAAATAAATAAAGTACAAATAAATTGAGAGAGAAAAAGAATTCAATTAAAAAAATTGAGAGAGAACTAGGAAAACAATTTTAGTTGGAAAAAAAATATAAAAAAAATTGTAGAACCCAAATGAAAAATAAAAATTTTAAGAGAACGAATTGATTCATCTATAATAAATAAATAAATAAAAGAGAAATTGAGAGAGAGAGAAGTGGGTGAGGAAAAAAAAACCTACTCAATCCTAAGTTGAAAAAAAAAGAAATAAAATAAAAAGAAATTGAGTGAGAGAGAGAGAGAGAGAGAGAGAGAGAGAGAGAGAGAGAGGAGGGATGGATTCAATTAAAAAAATTGAGAGAGAATTGTTAAAATCATGGATTGTTTGGGGTGTCCTAAATAAGTGTATTTTTTGTCTTTTTAGATTAAAAAATTAAGGAAAAAAATATAGATGTTTGGGTCAACTTTTTGACTTTTTATGAAAAAAATGTGTATTAAAAAATTGTATAAATTAGTGTGTAGAGAAAAATTAGGATTGAGAGTTGTGCAGCCGTACTTTTTGAATTTTGTGAATAGTGATAATTTTTTAACTTTTTGAATAACTTTTTAACTTTTTGACTTTTTTTTAACTTGCCAAACTAGACCACAGTTTCAGTTTGCAAAAAAAAATCTCGAACATAAATATAAAAAAAAATAAAGACTTTAAGAGAAAGAATTGATTCATCCATAAATAAAAAGAGAAATTTAGAGAGAGAGAGAGAGAGAGAGAGAGAGAGAGAGAGAGAGAGGTGGGTGGAAAAAAAAGGGTACTCAGCACTAAGTTGAAAAAAAAATAAAATAAAAACTAAATTGAGAGAGAGAGAAAAAGAATTTAGATAAAAAAAAATTGAGAGAGAAAACTGGGAAAAAAGTTTTAGTTTGCAAAAAAAAAAAAAAAGTCTAGAACCCAAATAAAAAATAAAAACTTTAAGAGAAAGAATTGATTCATCTATAATAAGTAAATAAAAAGAGAAATTAAGAGAGAGAAGTGGGTGAAAAAAAAAGTACTCAATCGTTAGAAAAAAAGCTATATAGTTTTCCACTAGTGTTCTACGTATCAAAAATAAATAAAATAAAATAAAAAAATTGAGAGAGGAGTGGGTGCAAAAAAGAAGTACTCATCCATTAAAAAAAATGTACAATTATCCACTAATGTTCTACGTATCAAAAATAAATAAATAAAGATTTTGAAAGATGGAGAATAGAATTGGTTCATCACAAATAAAATTGAGAAAGAGAATTAAGATCACAATTGATACAGCATAATAAAATAATACAAAAAATTTAGAGAAAATTGGAGAAAATAGGTTCAATTAAAAAGAAATTGAGAGAGAATTGGAAGGAAAAAAAAACTTTATAGTACTCAATTCATATTGTACAAATCAAGAATATAAAAATAAATTGTATAAAAAACATACCTGGCAACATTTATCTTTGTATTTTTACTTGAGGAACAATCGCTTTCAAAATTAGTAAAATGATTGAGGTTCGAAATAAAAACTATAATAGTTTGATTAAGAAAATTAAAGTGAACAATTTTAGGAAGAAAAAGACAACAAAAATAATTAAACTTCAATGGTTTGATGGTTTGAAGGGAAGAATACCTTTGAAAAGTTTGATTTTCAAAAATCAAACTATTGAGGACAGTTAAACTATTGTGGATAGTTAAACAATAAAATGAAAAGTAAATTTGTAAATTTGATTTTCCAAAATTGAAACTGCTGGGACTGTTAAACTGCCGTGAAACGTGTAGGCGTAGAGAAGTGGTGTGTGGAAGAGTTTTTGAATTATAATTTGATAATAGGATTGTATTTTGAGTTTTGAGTTTTAGGATTGTAAATTTTTAAAATTTACAACTCATAATCAAACACAAAATTCAAAATTCTATTCAAAACTCAAATTTTTTTTAAAAATTTTGAATTTTGTAAAATATAAAAAATAACAGGTGCCTATTGTAAAAATAAATAAATAAATAAATAAAAATAGTTAGCACTGTTCCGGTCAATCGAACGAACGTCTGGAAGGACGACCGGTTAACTTAAATCTTCCCGCCTTGAAAAAAAGTTTTTAAAAGTGTGTAGAATTAGAGGTGTTTTGGGAAGTTGGTAAAAAGCTGACTTTTGGCTTTTTACCAAGCTTTTTGGCTTTTTTGGAAGTGATTTGGGAAGTTGATAAAAAGCTGGCTTTTTTACTTTTTGGTTTAATATTTTTTAAAAGTGTCACATCACTCTAAAATGACCAAAATATCCTTACTTTTTGCATGTTAACATTTTTTTAAATTAATTAATTATAATGTTCCCGAGGGTAATTTGGTAAATTTGTAAGTGGCTTTTTTGGGTCTTCCCAAATGAGTATAGTGACGTTTTTGCAAGGGTGGCGTTTTGGGGAAGTTGCTCAAAACGTGACGTTTTTGGGAAGTTGCCAAAATGGCACTTAATTTTTAAAAACTCTAAACAAACAAAACACTCAAAACAAGAGATGAAAATATGTTTAGAGAAGCTAACCATTTTTTATTATCTAATTTTCAAGTGGCAGAAGTTTCACTACATCCAATTTAGAGTTCATTTAATAATAGGGAAAATTATTTATAAGTCTTATTAGGGAAACTTATGCTACATATGGTCCTACTAAAAAATTTATGTTCCCATAAGTCCTGTGGGAAGTTTGTTGACACATTTACCCTCAATATTAGTTGTTAATATCATAAATAATAGTAAAACCATATATAGGAAATTGATATAAACGTAACGTAACGTGACACCTATACATAACGTGACATCTACATAAACGTAACGTGACATATCTACATAAACGTAACGTAACGTGACACCTACATAAACGTAACGTGACATATCTACATAAACGTAACGTAACGTAACACCTACATAAGAGCCCATAGAATGGAACCACAATGTTACTAAATCCTAAATTAACATGCATTCTGATAAGAAATTCCATCATTGTTCTGATAAGAAAGAACCTTACATAAGTTATACATAAAGGCAGCTTCAAAAAATCTTATTTTAGATGAGGTGAGCCAAGGTTCCATTAATAGGCTTCACCCTGTCCACAGGACTCTTAATTATGAAACATAGTAGCAGCAAATTGATTACACAATGAAGGAATTGTTTTCTATTCTCCAAATGGACCATCTCAGAATAATTGACAAACAAGTAGATAAAAACCCAAATTAAAGGCAAGAAAAACACCCAAAATGAATCTCACCTTCGCCAAATCACGCCCTAGTTTCTTCGTTGTCATGGCCAATGAATCTCTCTCCTTAGAAATGACACGTAAAGTAGTCATTTCTATTTATTTTATTATAATGAAAAGGGATTTAAGCGTCGCGGTGGTGGTGAGGAGCCGAACCCTAGCGTAGTGTGCCCTTCCATTAATTAATTCAAAATTATAATTTTTATTAATTAATTTAGATTTCACATATATTATTGGAAATTTTTTAAATTTTACAATTAATAATACAAAATAAAAATATATTAAGATTATATATCTATTTCAAAACAAACGGATTAAAAAAATAAAAACTTATTAAGTTTGCGAAACGTAACGTGACACGTTACGTTACGTTTATGTAAGTGTCACATTACGTTTATATAGGTGTCACGTTACGTTATGTAGGTGTCACGTTACGTTCATATTGGTGTCACGTTACGTTACGTATATATAGGTGTCACATTACGTTACGTTTATGTAAGTGTCACGTCACGTTACGTTTATGTAAGATCTTGTGGAATACATTCTTATGAAAATATGACTTGAGACTCTATAAGAAATTACACAGGACTTAGCCTAGCATAAGTGTCTGAAAAAGGATTTATAAATAAGTCTCCCTTAATAATAGTATAGATAAAATCTCGTTTGAAAATTAATTATTTTAATTAATTTTTATTTTTATTTTTTTTATAAAAAGACATAGAATAGTAGAGAGAGTCACGTGTCATTTTATAATGACTTTTTAATTATATTAGTCACTCCTTAAATATATATATATATATATAAAAAATATTATTTTAATTAATACGTTTGAAAATTTATTTTTGTAAATAAAAAACTTAACGTGATATTTAACTTTTATTTTTTAAGATAATAACAACTTTTTAAAAATATTTCCAAAAATTATTGCATATCAATGTAATTCTGATAAAAAAAAAATGTAATTTCATAAAAATAAAAAATAATGTATTTTGTTTAAATCTTAAAAGTGGATTTTAGTCTATTTTGCAGAGTAAGTTAAAAATAAATTTTTTAATTTTTTTTAAAAAACATATAAAAAAAAAAATAAAGAGGTGGTGTGACCCAACTCAATTGTCAAAATAGGCCTCACTCTCTAATTTTTTTTTTATTTTTATTTTTAAAATTTTTTATAGTAAAGCAAGTCTACGTTGGGTGTCCTATGCTTGTGACGTTTTCCTTTTTGATCAGTTTTTTTATTATTCTTTTAAATATATTTTTTTTTATGTTTTTAAATTTATATTTATTTTTTTATAAGTTTTTTGTGTGAGTTTGTTACTTTTTACCAAAACCAATTTCTTTGTCATCTGCCTTTTTACAGGGGGAAAAAAAAAAACATTGTGCAATTTTATTATATATATATATATATATATATATTTTTACAATACGTTATGTTAAAAAAATAACAACAATAAATTCACAGGCTTGTAAACTAAAGGGAAGATAACACATTGATAAAAAACAATAATTACAAAAAAGTGAGAAATATTACAAATATTAACAATTAAAATCATATATTTTTTTTAATTATGTTTAATAATTTTTAAAAACTCACCTGAAGAGTAATTTCTCCTAAATCAAAAGACATAAAAAAAAGAGTAGATTACACTGCCCACCTCAAAGGATTAGATTAATATTATAGGATTCGTAAGTTTGAATAATTACATTGACTTTGAATAAAAATAAAAAATAAAAAAAGAGAATAATTACATTGACTTTCATTTGAACTAAATGCATGTATGGACACTGAGATTAATAATAATAAAATATATATTTCAAACCCAAGTTAATACAATTAAAATTTTGAGAAACCCCATTTAATTATACCAAACTTATAAGGTTTGATATATTTTCTCAAATTTCAAAAAAGATTAATGTAATTTACCTAAAAAATAACTTCTATTATCTAAAAACTACAAATAAAGATCAGAAAAATGATTTTTTTTTTATTCTTTTTTGTTTGTTTGTTTTATTTATTTATTTTTTAAGATAGAGAACAAAAAAAAAAATGCTTTAAAATAGTTACCCAATAAATAAATAAACAAAAGCCAAATAAAAGTTAGTCTAAATTAAGACTTTGCTTGACATATTTAAAGAGCTAATATGGATTGTTTGATATAGGTTCTAAGAAGTTATTATAACTTCTTTTAATTTGAGAACTTGCGTACTATTTGGTACACCTTCTGATTAACTTATTATGCAAAAATAAATCAAATAAACCTAAAATATTGATTCTTTAAAAGTTAAGAAATAAATTCTTCTCACTTTTATTTTTTAATTATCAAATTTTAACTTAAAAAATACTCTACCAAATGTGTCCTCTTTTTTATTTCTAACTAAGATGCCGCCCACCTTAATAAAATATCACACGAACTAAAACACATTACGCACGTGATTTTTAAGGGTAATTACACTAACACCTGAGATTTCTATTTAATATAAATTTTTTTCTCATATTTAAAAAATTACACTTATCCTTTGTCTAATTAAATGATTATTTGCCCCTTAGCCTTTATATATATATATATATATATATATATTATAATAAAATAATACTGATATTTTATTCATGTCATTTTAAGAGAAATAACAATCAATCTTTTGGGAGACTTATTTATAAGTCCTTTTTCATAACCTTATGTTAGATTAAGTCCTATGTAATTTCTTATAGAGTCTCAAGTCCTATTTTCATGAGAATGTATTCCACAAGATCCTAATCTTTTTACCCCCATTTTCACACCTATACAAAGATCCTAATCAGCTCCTACGCCAAAACACGAAACAGAGAAATCCAAAAACCTCCTATACCCAATTCGAACCTCAATTATCAATCGAACAGCTAAAAATTCAACAAAAACACCAAACAAAAAAAAAAACTTTTACATAAATCAACAATTCATATAAACACGCACGCACGCACACACAGAGAAAACAACAGGCAGCCAAAGCATATATATGAATATTTGTAAAGAATAGACTACCTGAGGATGTGAAGGAAGATGAAGAGCGAGAACCTTAAAGTGAGGAAGGATCAGAGATGAATCGATGCGTGAATAGCATCGTCTTCGTTCTTCGTCGTCGTAGGTGCGGAATCACTGGGCTTTTTTGTTTTTGTTTTTGTGTGTTGCTGGATGATTCAAGACCTCTTCTATACATCTCACTGACCCTTGGAAAGGGCACAACGACAGCACAAACCCCACCTAGATTAGTTTTTTTTTAATTTTTTTTTCTTTAATATCAGATTCCCCCCCCCCCAACAGAGACAAATAGAAATGAACATTGTTAAATTTTACAATTAATAATACAAAATAAAAATATATTAAGATTATATATCTATTTCAAAACAAACGGATTAAAAAAATAAAAACTTATTAAGTTTGCGAAACGTAACGTGACACATTACGTTACGTTTATGTAAATGTCACATTACATTTATATAGGTGTCACGTTACGTTACGTTTATGTAGGTGTCACGTTACGTTCATATTGGTGTCACGTTACGTTACGTTATATAGGTGTCACGTTACGTTACGTTTATGTAGATATGTCATGTTACGTTTATATAGGTGTCACGTTACGTTACGTTTATGTAGGTGTCACGTTACGTTACGTTTATGTAGATATGTCACGTTACGTTTATGTAGATGTCACGTTACGTATAGGTGTCCCGTTACGTTTATGTAGGTGTCACGTTACGTTACGTTTATATCAATTTCCCTATTTATGGTTTTATTATTAATTATGATATTAACAACTAATATTGAGGGTAAATATGTCAAGAAACTTCTCATAGGACTTATGGGAACATAAGTTTTTTTGTGGGACCAAATGTAGCACAAGTTTCCCTAATAGGACTTCTAAATAATTTTCCCCAATCTTTTTGGTTTAATTCACAAAAAAAATTGAATTTCTTTATTTTTTGTGTTTTTTATTTTTACTAATTTTTTTTAATATTTTAAGCATTTTTTATTTTTTATTTTTTAGATACACCTAATCTAGATATATTTAAGAAGTATATTATTTTGTGATTTTTTTTTTTAAATTCACCAAATACAAACAAAAAAAAATACAAAAATATAAAAATTCAGTAATATTATAATAAATATGAATGGCGATATTTGATAATACTGTAATAAATGTGGGTGAATAGAAGAGAAAGAAAAATGATGATGGAAATAAAAAAAAAAAATTATTCATATATAAAAATTTATATAAAAAATATCATAAAAATATTGCGATAGTGATATTGTTATAAATATATATAATGTTTATGAATATTTTGTTTTAAAGTGAAAGGTTACCATTAATTTATATTATTGTGTTTGAAAATTTTATATAAAATTTATGTTTATATATCATCACTCAATAAGAATATGTTCAGATAGAATTTAATGCTGAAAAGTTATAAAATGTAGTGTTAATGATAGGAAGAAGAAATAGTATGAAAAATGATAAAATGGTCATTTAAAAAATTTTAAAATATGACATTAATTATCCATGAAATAATTTGTAATAAAATTTCAAATTTTATAGAGAAGAATATAATTTTTTAAACCTGACGAAGAATCTATATTAAATAAAAATATGAGGGGGGTGGCAGTGTAGTTTACCTGAATTTTAATGATATATTCCATTGACAATACGCTGTTGAGGTTATCCTTCATGTCCGTACATACTCGATCTACATAAAAAATGGCCTCTTCTTTTTTAAATTAGTTTTTTGTAATGATGTAATGTCTGTTTTATTTCACTTGCATTGGGAACCAAATTTTTTTTTTAAAGAATTTAGAAATGATATTTATGTTGATAAAATCATCTGGTGATAAATTTTTAAGTTTATATTAAAGTTGAACTTGACAATATTCTTTGTGGCTCAATATGACCTTATTATTAATATAGATATTATACATATTATGCATACATAATTTAGTGCTGGTATATACGTATAATATACTTAGTATTTCCCGCCTAGACCCAGGCCGAACCCATACTAACATGGTGTATGTCCACCCTTATTTGTACTATAATTTTATTTTTTATTTATCTGATATTTTTCTTGTATATATATATATACATTGAAAAAAAATTGCAATAGTAGATCTCAACACGGTTCTAATGTAACCAGTAAGATTTGCATTGATGATGGAGCAGAAAATAAAGCTCATAAATGGTAGTGATGATCATGAGGCTGACATTTCAGATATGTATCAGTTTTTACTATTACGTTATCAAACTTGTCCTGTGGTGAGGTGTTAATTTTGATCGATCATTGTTGCTTTTGTATGGTATCTCATCGTCTCTTTGTCCACTGATGATGACCTCCTCCTCCACACAAATTATTAGCTCCTTTGGGATGAAGAGTTGACGAAAATAGTCATATAAGATAAAATAAGTTATTTTAACTAAATAAAATAAAATATCACATTTAATTTATAATTATTTTATTTTTTTTCTTATAAAAGTCAAAAAAAAAAAAAATTTTATCCCAAATAAGATTTTGCAGTCCCAGGATAAAAGTTAAAAAGTCAACCCACATCCAAAGGTATCGTTTGGGAAGTGGGTTATCTTTTTGATTTTTTGGTTTTTTTTATTTTTTTTTGTGAGAGAATAGTGTAATGATTATGGGTTGGATGTGATGTTTTGTTTGTTGTGGTTAAAATAGCCTATTTTATTTTTTGTGGCTAAAATAACCAAAAAAAACTTCCAATCCACCTTCCCAAACGGTGCCAAAATAAGCTATGAGGGTTGAAAATGAAAGCACTTTATCAATATGATCAACATATCACATATTTTGATTGGATCATAAATATTGCTGTTGATAATAGAATGAAGACGTCCATTTTATTTATAAGATAATTAGACGTAAAAAATAAGTAATTGAATATAATTAGTTATTTTTTTAAGATAAATATAATTTAATCAAGTAAATTATTAATATTTAATTTACTTAATTTTTGCATTGGTGATATGTTTAGTGAACTTTATAAGATGAACAATTGAATCACAGAGGCATACATATAGGTGATTGTACCTAATCAAACTCCTCTCTAATTAGATGTGAAAATGTCATCCATTTCAAAGTAGAATGGCAATAGTGTAAAAATTGTGACACCAATCCAGTTTTGATTAGCGGATAAGAGCGATATGATGGAGGAGGATGATGACGACAATGGGGACGTTAGCGGTGATGATGCACTTGCTGACGATGAAGATAAGAGATGGAAACATAGAGAACCAAAAAAAAAAAAAAAAATGTGAGTAAAAAAAACCCAATTCATCAAATTATAAACAAATTTGCACCCCAACAACTTTGGAAAATTGGATCACATACCATTGCTTTGATTATGGTCCAAAACAAGAATATTCACCGATTCATATTCAATAATGTAATTGTGTTTTAACATGAAATCTATGTTATTTATTTTATATGAATATATAGAAAGAGTAGAAATGCACAAATATCGGGCTGAGATGGATTTGGGTCAAACCAACACTGTATAATAAAAATGTGTGTGTCATTCTAAGCCCGACCCGATCCGACATCAAACCTAACCTAGTCATCACAAATCTAACTCTAAGAGGGCGTTTAGCATGTGCTAAATTATTATATTTTTTGACATTTTATGATAAAATATGAAATATAAATTAGATTTAAAATGATATGTTAGAGAGATGATATAATTTAAATAAAGTAATATGTTAAAATAATACGTACTATTTTAACATATATCAAACAATACTTAAAATAATATCTAATTTCAAATTTGCTCACTTTTCTTAAATCTAAAAAATATCAAGAGTAGTTGTAGAGGGGATGGGTAGGGCCAAAGGGGTGTTTTGAAAAAATAATTAAAAATTATTTTTTTAACTTTTTTGATATTTTAATTTTTTTATAAGTGAAAAAATAAATTAAAAATGAAGGAGTGACTTTTAAACAAACTTCTCAAAATTAGCCATAGGATAGAAGAATCAGATTCAATGGTCCCTCTTTTTCTTGTAGCCGCATCCATGTATCTCATTGGTCCTCCTCCTCCCTGCACTTGACAACCCCCACCCCCACTTCTCTCTCTCTCTCTCTCTCTGAAATTTATGCTTCTATGAAAAAGATTGGCCATGCCAAACAAACCCCCCCCCCCCCCCCCCCCTCTCTCTCTCTCTCTCTCTCGCTCTCTCTCTCTCTCTCTCTTTCTCTTTCTAGAAAGTAAAAGCTATTGGTATCATTCAGTGCATCCTATTATCATGACTTGCATGTTTTTTTCTTCGTCTTTTTCGAAAAATACTATACAAATTCATAAATTTTATACTCCATTCGTTCTAAAATATTAGTCCCTTATTTTATTTTTTATTATTCCAAAATATTAGTCCATCTTCAAAAATCAAGTACAAAAATAATATAAATTTCTTATTTTGTCATTCCTTTAAATTAATAAACAATATAAAAAATACAATTATGACATTGATATTCTCAAAAAATATACTACCAAAAGGGTAATTTTAGAAAATCAACTTTTTTAAAGTACAATAATTATACTACTAAAAAAAGTTAAATTCTCCAAAATGGACCATTATTTTGGGACAGAGGGAGTAAAAAAAATTTATAATCTAATTCATCATGTAATAAAAAAAATACCTTTAAAATAATAAGAGATTGATCAATAAATTTCATATTTTGAACTTGTAATTCATAAAGTTTCATATTTTTTCTTGTAGTCCATTTAGTCATTTTAGATGTATAATGACTCATTTGTCCGCCACATTAGAGTGTCATATTTAAAAAAAAATACACTAAAGAGTTTTTTAGTATCATATCATATCTGTCACATTAGAGTGTCACATTTGAAAAAAATATAATAAAGAGTTTTTAATTTTTTTTAGAGTGTCACATCGTACCCGCCACGTTAAAAAAAAGTATACTAAGGAGTTTTTAATTATTTTTGGAGTGTCACATCATACTTGTCATGTTATCACATTTGAGAAAAGTACACTAAGAAATTTTTATTTTTTTTGAAGTGTCATATCATATCTGTCATGTTGTAATATTTGAAAAAAGTACATTAAGGAGTTTTTATTTTTTTTGAAGTGTCATATCTTTTCCGTCACGTTGTCACATTTGGAAAAAAATACCTTAAGGAGTTTTTTTTTTTTTTTTTTAGTGAAAGTTTTGGAGTGTCACATCATAACCGATACGTTGTCATATTTAGGAAAAGTACACTAAAGAGTTTTTAATTTTTTTGGAGTGTCATATTAATACTTGTCACATTGAAGTATCACATCATATCTGTCATATTAATAAAATGGTATAATTGTCTACCAAAACACTGTCAAAATAAAAAATGGGACCACACACAAAGAAACTCTCCACTAATAGGACTTAATAGATCAATAGAAAAAATTTGGGACTAATTAAAGTACTTCTTTGTGAGATGAGATTTATTAATAAATATTCCTAAAATAATAAGATCCATTTCAATAATGTGATAGATATCTCATGCAAATAAGAAAAATTTATAAATTTATTAAAAATAATGGTATGCAAACAAATTCTCTTTTAATGAAATTACTTTACAAATTAATAAGATAATGAGTTGTTTTTATCATTTAAATTGAGTGGACCTCATTTCAAGTTTCAAAACTAAACTATTTCACGGCACATCAATTTTTAATTTGTAAAAAAATTTGTTTGTATTGTATTTCTAATATGTTAAAAATACTATTTTTAATTGGAGAAATTACTCATAAATCCCATTTTGATAAATGTTACTCTAGTTAGTCCTGAATGTTTTTTATTAAACCATTTAGTCCTAAAAAACATTACCAACATCACTAAAAAACATCATAAAAAATCAACATCATAAAAACATCAACATCATCAACTACATCGTAAAACATCATCAAAACAACATCCTAAAACAACACAACATCATCAAAAACAACATCGTAACAAACATCGTGAAAAATTACACATCAGATTCTAATCCTAATGTTTGATGTTTGATGAACACTATTCAACCTTCTTTCTAACAAACCAAACACTACCCAACAATATAATTTAACAATTAACACTCAGACTTGCCAATCCCGATGAACATAAACAATATGCCAAGTTCAATCATCAACTAGAAAACAGAGAGAACAACCCAGAAAACCAAGTTCAATCATCAACTAGAAAACAGAGAGAACAACCCAGAAAACGAAATCCATCTAATCCTGAAATTGAACAAGGAAAAAAAAATCATTCGGAAAATAAATTGTGAATCTGCGATTCACTTTTTCTTTACTTTTCTTTTGTTATTATTTTGGATTATGTATAAATATATGTAATTTGACATCGATTAACCAAAACCTGACGAATTTGAATACAATAATCAACATACAAGGGGACCAAACGAAGAAACAAACCCTAGAACAAGAAAGAAGAGGAATTTTGAGTGAACAATGTCGAACCAAAAAGAAAAACGAATTACTAAAAATCTTAGGGTTGAAGAGAAGATCGTGAGTGATCAGAGATGTACCACAACTGAACCTTACCTATCATTGACACAGAAACCCTAGAAGAAGAAGACGACTAAGAAGAAGCTTTGCCCTATCCGTTGATGTTCATGAAAAATCTGAAATTTGTGATTTGGGGGTTTTCGGTGTGGATGAAAGGAGAGAAGCTTGAAACACCGTTAGGAAGAAGACAATTATCACCCATCTATGTGGATGTATATATATATAACGAATTTGATGAATAATTATTGATGTTTGATGAATAAACCTAATATTTAATGGTTGTGTTTGATATTTGATGAATAATGTTTGATGTATGATGAATAATCTTAATGTTTAATGGTTGATGTTTGATGAATAATCTTGACGTTTGATAATGTTTGATGTTGGATGTATAATTCGAACGTTGATAATATGTTTTGATATTTGACGAATAATGTTTGATGTTTGATGACGTTTGATAATGTTTGATGTTGGATGTATAATTCTAACGTTGATAATATGTTTTGATATTTGACGAATAATGTTTGATGTTTGATGACGTTTGATAATGTTTGATGTTGGATGTATAATTCTAACGTTGATAATGTTTTCACCGAAATTATACGAATAATCCTGACGTTGGTAATGTTTGATGTTTGATAAATAATTCTGACGTTACTAATGTTTGATGTTTGATGAATAATGTTTGACATAAAAAGGCCTATAGTAAGCTTTTAGTGAAATAGGACCTATTAGTCCAACAAAAAACATCCGGGACTAAATGGTTTAACATTCCCAAATTTGGGATTTATTGGTGCTTTCCCCTTTTTAATTTGATTATATTGTATTCCCATTTGTCAAATGTTATATCTGTAAATAGACTTTTTATTATAGAATTTATTAATTTATAAAATTTTACTATTCTGTTTTCATTATATTGTCCTAGCAAATGGGAAGTTTGTGTGGCATGCCAGATTTTTTTGTTATTTTAGTTACAAAAAGATAAAATAAGTTTTTTAATTTGATAAGACAAAACATTACATCCAATCAATAATTATTATTATTTTTTTCTTACAAAAGTCAAAAAGCTAAAAAAAATCTATCTCAAACAAAATTTTTTAGCCCCAGACTAAAATAATAAAAAATCTAAAAGGTGAAAAAGTTAACACACATCCCAAATGAACCCAATTATTAATAAGATATAAGATTAATGTCATTATTTATTTTTTCTCTATTCAAGGCATTTTTATTTTTGTAGGATTACACCTTGACATTCTCATTTCAAAATTTTCATCCTATCATAATAGTGAGCGTGCATTTTAAACCTATGAACAACAATTTCAGAATCAAGAATCTCTTACCACCACTAACCTTAGCCTAAGTAGGTTGAGATGGGGAAGGGGATACAATTGTTGTGCAAGAAATCAGTCATAAGAAATGACATTGACAATACATGCATGGTCTGCGTGGCATGCACAACCAAATTTATAGTACTAGTCCCTATCTAATGCAACAACAATTACCAAACTTTGTTCTATCAACATACTCAAAAAAAAAAAAAACCACACCGACAAAACAAACTTCTTAGAGTAGAGACCTTTATACATACATGATTTTTACAATTTTCACTCTTATTTCAATCATTTATAATATGAAGTTCACACATATATAAATGAACCTTACATATACATCAAGAGTCAAAATTAAATTAAGGGTTGGTTTAGAATGTCTTAAAAAAATATATTTTTTATTTTTTTACGAAAAGATATGCAAAAAAATAAAGAGGTGATGTGATAAAAAAAATAAAAAAATAAAAAAATAAATTATATAGTCCATACCAAACAAGCCTGATGAAACTCAAAAAAAAACAGGTCCAAACATTTCACCAAGTTTTTAACACAGTAATCTTGTATACACTTGGGATCAGAGGCATTTAATTCTCTTAAAAAAAGTTGGTTGGGGACATAACTTTATAGGACTCAGACCTGCAGAGAGAAATGACCCACGAGAATGTGAGCCACAACTTTGATATTCATTGTCAGGCTAAGCTAAACAAGTAGGTTTTGAATCAATGAGAGAAAAAGGCTTTTGAAGACAGATGAAAATGAAATATCAAAACTACTCGAAGTGAAAGTGTTTTGAAAAATATAAACACATTTTGGATGAACGAATTGCACGAGTTTTGAGTGTAAGAATTTAGTTATTATTGGTTGATTTCTTGTCAACCAAATGTGTTGGGTTGCGTTTCTCCATACCCAAAATAATTTGATTAAATCTGTTAAAATTATATAAATTCACATTAATTTATAATATTTTATTAGCTAATTGTAGATTAAATTTTAAAATTTATAATCTTCTTTTTAAATTATTTCACTCTGTTCCGTTATAGTTAATACATATATATTCTTTAACTTTCAATAAAATATCAAAGTAAAAATAAGTGTGACAACGATTTAAAATGTGAAATTTGTTACAAATTAGTAATTATATATATGAAACATATTATGTAAAATTAATTTGTGTTATATATATATATATAAAATATTATGCAAAAAAATGTTATATATTATGCAAATGTTGGATACTTGGTTATAATAGTCTTCAATCCCCCAATCCATTCAAAACTGCTCAAGTCGCGATTTGCCAATCCGCTAATCTACCATTCAGTTTGTAATTTTACTCTCAAATCGTCCAAACAATACCACGTACACCCCTAATTTTGGTAAAGCCCATGTGAGTTACATAAACTCATATGGAGAGAAGCTAGGTTTTTGTTAGGATATATCTCCTTATTGGAGTTTGAGACCCAATTGGTTTGTTAAAGAATTTTAATTTAGTTTGGTTTAGGTATAATATATTTTAATACATTATATCTAATTTTTTAGAGACTCAATCCAATTTGATTACAACTAGAATTTGATAAAAAAGAGCCCACAAGTTTACGATATATATATATATATGGCCTTGTTTTCGGAGAGAGAAGTCAGTGGCCTAATTATATTTTGGTTGTTGCTTTTCCGAAGTTTGTGCGGCTATTACAGATTGTTAAATCAATTTGGTGGGTTTTGGTCTCTGCGAGGCTGCTACATATTGGTTCAATTTTCGGTTTTTGAAACTTGGTTTGTGGCATCTTCGGTTAGTGTTGGTTTGTTATTTTAGGTCTTTTACAACTTTGTTTTGAAGATTTTGATTCATCTATTTAGTGAGATCTTTCCTCTTATTTATTTGTGATTATTTGAAATTCACCTAAGGGTGGTTTTGTGAGACCATTCGTGTCTCGTTTATAATCATTTTGAAACTTATTTGGTTGATAATGGAATCGGATTTCGATCCGGTGGACGTATCTTACATTGAGGGAACCACGTAAAAATTCTTATGTTGTTTTTTATTTAATTTTTTCACATTAATTTTTATTCTCATTGATTGATTTACTTGTGGGGAATCACATATTTTCCATAACAGTTTTTGGCCCATTTGTGAGAAAATATTTGAACTCCATTTGTTGCCAAAAATCTGTGAGAATGAAGAAGACGGAAGCAGCCACAAAAACAGAGGAAAAGAGAAGATAGCAGTTTTTTATAAATTCTGTCTAGCTTTGATCAAACAGTCCAATCAATAAGCATTCGTGGTCCGATTGAGCTGAAATTTGATAGGCGAATTCAAAACTCAAGGCTCTAAGATTTAACGGTGGAGATCAGATTTGGAGCATTCTGAGGCTAATTTTTTGGCTTGGAACAGTACCATGTTTTTTATGAGATCTCTTATCTTTTTATTTTGGTTGCCAAGAATGTTCATTTCTTGAGTTTGTATCTTTGTTGTTTGCCTCTAGTTATAACTAGAGAGAATATATTGTACCCCCATTATTTTGGTGGACTACAGTCTCGTGGTTTTTTTACTTCTCACATCGAGAAGGTTTTCCACGTAAAAAAAGTGATCGTGTGTTCTTGTGCGTATGCCTTTGGATCCATTTTGTTATCTAAGTTGTGCTCTATTTAATTGCTACCTAATAGATTCGCATAAAGAGGGAGAATATTTTATTTTCGCAAATTTGTGTTTGATTTGGATTGTTGAATCGGTATTTTTTTCTCCCATCAAAGTGGTATTAGAGCAAGGTTCATATTATTGAGTATCTTGTATTGAATGATGGAAGCTAATTTGAGTAGAATGGTTACTTTGGATGGTTCTAATTATCACACTTGGAAAGGAAAAATGGAAGACCTTCTTTATGTGAAGCAATTTCATTTACTAGTGTTTGCTACAGAGAAGCCAGACGGTAAATCTAATGAATAATGGACCTTGTTGCACCGACAAGTATATGGATACATTAGACAGTGGGTGGATGATAATGTTTTGAACCATATTAGTGGAGAGACATGTATGCTCACTTTGGAACAAACTTGAAAAATTGTATGCCTGAAAGACTAGAAACAATAAAATGTTTCTGATAAAGCAATTGATGACTTTGAGATACCAAGATGGAACCTCATTGACAAATCATTTGAACACATTCCAAGGAATAATTAATCAGCTGGTTGGGGTGGATATCAAGTTTGATGATGAGGTACAGGGGTTGTGTTTACTTGGTACATTGCCTAATTCTTAGGAGACATTCAGAATGTCATTATCTAACTCGGCCCCAGATGGTGCAATCAATATGGATCTGGCTAAGAGCAGTGTTTTAAATGAAGAGATGAGAAGGAAATCACAAGGATCCTCTTCACAATCAGAGGTTTTGGTTACAGAAAGGAGGTGAGAAGTAAGAGCAAAAGTCCTAAGAACAGAGATAAAAGCATAAGCAAGTCCAATAAGTTTGCTAATGTTGAGCGTTATCATTGTGGCATGAAAGGGCATATCAAAAAATATTACAAAAAATTGAAGAGAGAGAACAAGGAGAAAGGGAATGAGCATGATGGAAAGTAGGGGTGGGCGTGGGCGGATTGGAGAAAATCAATCCGCATCCGTCCGCCAATCCGGTGGATGTGGATTGAGCGGATTGGCGGTTTGGCGGATGGATGCGAATTGGTTTGGCGGTTTGAAATTTTATAAATTTTCAACATAGTTCAACTTGTGCACTTCCTCAAAAAAGAAAAGAAAAGAAAGTATTACAGTCAATAACTTAAAAAAGTATTACAATTACTGCATGTCTCATCCAAAGAAAGAAAGTTTGAAACTTTAGAATATCACAATCATTGCATGCCTCATCCACATATTACAATCACAGAATGCCTCATCTACATAAAGTATTACAATCTGTGGTTCTTAAAATATAAAAACAATTCAAACCACCAAAACCATGAACAGAGCAATAGTAGAGATTGTATGTCTCTGTATTGTTACATTTATATATGTTTTTGAAAACAAAAACTAATCAGCATATATCATATTTTCTATTTATTACTTTTAGAGTTAGATTTAAAAACAAAAAAATATAGATAAATAATACGTTTATTTTTTCAATTCAAAAAATATATTCAAGTTGAAAACTTTTTTTCAACAGAATATTTGAACTCTTTTTCAATTGAAAATACAAACAAAATATTTAAATAAATTGAAAACACAAAATCTTATAAATTACTAAGAGTGCTCGCGGTTTGGCGGTTCGGTTGCGGCCAAATGAACCTCAAATCCGCCATCCGTCCGCCAAATTGGCGGATTGGAGAAAATCAATCCGCAACCGTCCGCTCGTCATCACGCATCCGTCCAAAATGTGGCGGATCGGTTCGGTTCGGTCGATTTTGGCGGATCGGTATATCCACTGCTCACCCCTAATGGAAAGGATAATGATCGAGTTGCCGCCACTACTTCTAGAGACTTCCTCATTGTTTATGATAAAGATGTTGTTAACATAGCATGCCATGAGACCAACTGGGTGATTGATAGTAGTGTCTCTATTCATGCTACATCTCGAAAGGATTTTTTTCACATCCTACACACATGGCGACTTTGGTTCAATAAAGATGGGCAATGATGGCGTGGCCAAAATCATTGGTGTTGGAGACGTTCACTTGGAGATGAATAATGGCGCAGGGTTGGTTCTTAAAAATGTAAAGCATATTCCTAACATGTGCATGAACTTAATTTCTACAGTTAAACTTGATAATAAGGGGTATTGTAACACTTTCAATGATGGTCAGTGAAAGCTCACTAGGGGTGTTATGGTTGTAGCTCAAGGTAAGAAGTTTTCTACTTTATACATATTGCAAGCAAGGCTTGCCAAAGACATTATTAATGCAATGGAAGATGAGTTGACAGAAGAGTTGTGGCATAAGAGGCTTGCCCACATTAGTGAAAAAGGCTTGACAATATTGGCTAAAAAATATTTTTTGTCTGGAATGAAGAGTGCACACTTGAAAAGATGTACTCATTGCTTGGCAGGAAAGCAGAATAGAGTTTTCTTCAAGAGTTTCCCTTCTTCAAGAAAACCAGATATATTAGACTCAGTATATTCAAATGTTTGTGGGCCTATAAAGACGAAAACACTTGGTGCTCCATTTACTTTGTGACCTTCATAGATGATCATTCAAGAAAGTTATGGGTCTATACCTTGAAAAGAAAATACCAAGTATTGGATGTGTTTAAATAGTTTCAAGCCTTGGTTGAGAGACAAACTGGAAAAAAGCTGAAGTGCATCAGAACAGATGATAGGGGAGAGTACTAAGGCCCCTTTGATCATTATTGCAGACAACAAGGTATTAGGCATCAAAAAACACCTCCGAAGACTCCACAGCTAAACGGTTTGGCTGAGAGGATGAACAGGACATTGCTTTCACAGGCACAGTTGCCAAGATCTTTTTGGGGTGAGGCTTTGAGTACAATTGTACATGTTCTTAATGTCACACCATGCATTCCTCTTCAACTTAATGTACCAAACAGAGTTTTGATAGGTAAAGATGTTTCCTATGATCACTTACGTGTCTTTAGATGTAAGGCATTTGTGTATATTCCAAAAGATGAGAGATCTAAGCTTGATGCGAAGACCCTACAGTGCATCTTCTAGGCTATGGCCTAGATGAGTTTGGCTACATGTTATATGATCCAATTGACAAGAAACTAGTAAGAAGCCCAGATGTTATGTTTATTGAAGATCAAACTATACAAGATATTGTGAAGCAGAGAAAACAATATCCTGGTATAGTGATGGTCTAGTTGACTTGGATCTAGTTCCTTTGACAGATTTGCCTGCACAGGTTAAACATGATGTTCAGGATGACCAACAAGGTCTAGGTGATGCAAATGACCCCTTACAGGCTAAGATAAGTGATAGGACTCTTGATCAGTTGGCAACACTAGAGATATCGCCAAATGTTCCAACCAGGAGGTCTACTAGTGACTGACATCCTTCTACTCGGTATTCTGCAGATGACTATATGTTAATGACTAACGGAGGAGAGCCCGAGTGTTATGCAGAAGCCATGGAAGATGACCATAAAATAGAGTCGATTGATGCAATGCAAGATAAGATGCAATCATTGCATGACAATCACACTTTTGAGCTGGTGAAGTTGGCTAAGAGCAAAAGAGTTTTGAAGAACAAGTGGGTGTACAGGGTGAAACATGATGACCTCACTTCACAACCATGATACACAGCTAGACTAATTGTTAAAGGATTCAGTTAGAGAAACGACATTGATTTTGATGAGATATTCTCACCAAGTGTGAAAATGTTTTCCATTCCTGTGGTTCTTAGCTTAACAACTAGTCTAGACTTAGAGATTGAGCAAATGGATGCAAAAACTGCCTTCCTTCATGATAACTTGGAGGAAGAGATTTACATGGAACAACTAGAGGGTTTTAGAGTGAAAGAAAAACATGATTATGTGTGTCAGCTAAAGAAAATTCTTTATGGTTTGAGGCAGGCACCCAGACAGTGGTATAAGAAGTTTGAGTTAGTTATGGAGGAGCCAGGCTACATGAAGACTACTTCTGACCATTGTATATTTGTGCAATAATTCTCTGATGATGATTTTATTATTTTATTGCTTTATGTTGATGACACGTTGATTGTTGGCAAGAATCCTTCAAGAATTGGCAAATTAAAGAAACAACTAAACTAGTCCTTTGCTATGAAGGACTTGGGGCCAACAAAGCAGATTAGTGGTATTCGAATTTGTCGAGATAGAAAAGAGAAGAAGTTGTACATGTCACAAGAGCAATACATTAAAAAAGTACTTGAAAGATTCAACATGAACAATGCTAAAGTGGTTAGCTCACCTCTTGCTACTCATTTTAAGTTAAGCACTAATCAAAGCCCTTCTACAAATAAAGAAAAGGAAGATATGGAAAGAGTTCCATATACCTCAGCTGTAGGAAGCTTAATGTATATAGCGATCCCAGTTTTCCCTTTTTGCATTTGTTGTGTTCCGTACCTCGGTTCCATAGAGTTGGTAGTTGTATCTATCTTGTTGTTGCCCTTTAATTCCTTATCTTTGAGTTTTAGGATGTATTGGGCTTGGTTGTTACAGGTTGGTTGAGCTTTGGTTCCCATTCTTGTTGCCCAGTTTTTGAGTGGTCCGCTCGAGCGGGTCCTTGGGCGCTCGAGCAGAGATTTCATGCTTCCAGCATTTTTGTGCTCTGCAAAAACTTCTGCAGGTGCGTTATTCACGCTCGAGCGGACTTCTTGTCCGCAAGCGGGCCTGTTGGCGCTCGAGCGGGTAGTTCTTGTTCTATGAAAGTTCTGGGAGGGGAAAATCTACGCTCGAGCGGACTGGTTTTCACGCTCGAGCGGATGTACTTTATTCTTGTGTCTTGGCGCTCGAGCAGGACTTCTTGCGCTCGAGCTGATCTAGTTTTTTGTTCTTGACGCTCGAGCATCCTGTTCTCCGCTCGAGCGGACCTGTCGTATATCAGATGGCAGCTGGGCATTTTTGAAACACTTTTTACACTCACACTCTCTCTCTTACTTTCTAAAAACTGATTTTGAGAGCTCCTCTCTCTAGAAAATACCTTCTCTCTAGGGATTGATCTAGCTAGAGTGACCTACTTTCTTAGTGCCTTTGTAAAAAGTGTGTTGATCGTCGAGGGCTTTGTTTTGATCCGAAAAGTTTGGAGTTTGGAGCATTTTCGGTTTCTTCATCTTCTCCGTTTGAGCTCTAACTTCGAGGTAGGGATATCCTACTCTATCTTATAAGCTTTGTCTTTAAATTTTGGCATTTGATATGTTGGGGGTTGTTGGGTAATTTTGAGAAATTTTGGGGTCATTGTGTAATTTTTAAAAGAGGGGTTTTCAAATTTATAAACCCATATGTATGTAATACATTGAGAAAATAAATTAATGTTGGATCATTGATGAAAATGGAAGCTTAGGGTTGTTATGTGAATTATGGGAAAAAGCCCTAATTTGTTGATAAATTGATTTGTATAATTAATTTTGGGAAATGAGAAATTGAATAGGAAATATTCAAATTGGAAGGGTATGGGATTAAAGGGTGTAGTTGGATTAATTTATCGCTCACCTAGACATAATGATATTTTATGTGTCATTGAATATGACAGTTGAAAAATACATTAACTTTATGTATTGATTGATTATGTATATGATCTGTGTTTATATACATTGTGTTGTGTGGGAGGAGATAGGGGATGTACTCCACGGTTTAGGGGAAGATAAGGGATGGACCTCTAAATCGGAAATTGTGTGTCATTGATACAGCACTACAATGTGTATCATGGTGAAGTATGGAAGTGTTTGTTTGATTTGATATAGCACTAAAATGTATATCATTATCAATTGTGAAGTATAGAAGTGTTTCTATGTTATATTGATACAGCACCAAAATGTGTATCACTTGTGAAGTAAGGAAGTGGTTTATGTGTTATTGATACAGCACCAAAATGTGTATTACTTGTGAAGTAAGGAAGTGGTTTATGTGTTATTGATACAACACCAAAATGTGTATCCATCATGAATTTCGAAAGTGTTTTAGTAATGAGTTATAATCTCATTAAATTATTTGGCCAGGTTCTGAGCCTTATTTTCAAATTCAAAGTTGAATAAGAAATGGAAAGTGAAATGTAACATGGACATGATTGTCATGAAACTGTAATATGATATAAGTTGGAATATAAGTGTGGACCATCTACCGAATGCTATTATTTTAGTCATTATTTATAGTTGGTTTAGTATATTCCTACTGGGCTGTGACTCACCCTATATGGGACATCATTTTCAGGTACAGGTAGCATGCCACCTCCAAAGACGTAGCTTGGGAGGCTTGAGACTGTTGAACTATCTTGTATTTTTGGTTGTATTACATATATATCAAGCCAAGGGCTTTCTTGTATAGAGTTAGTACTCTCTTTTTTGTAACCAAGTGTTGACTTGAAAAGTTGTAAGCTTATAGGGCGTTTACTTTTGTTGTCAACATGTAATACATTTTGTAATGGATACTCTGATGAAATGTAATTATGCTTATTTCTCTTATGTTTGAGCATGTCAATACTGTATGAATTATGGCTTTATTTTGAGGGCGTTACAATGTATGTAATGGTCTACACAAGGCTAGATATATCTCACTCAGTTGGTGTAGTCAGCCAATTTCTTTCAAATCCAGGAAGAGAGCATTGGAATGCAGTAAAGTGGATAATGAAATATCTTAGAGGCACTTCCAGGTTGACATTGAATTTTGGAAATGGAAAACCAACTTTAGTTGGCTACATTGATGCAGATGTAGTAGGAGATGTGGATACCTGTAAGTCTATTTCGGGTTATTTGATCACTTTTTCAGGTGGAGTTGTTTCTTGGCAATGGAGGTTGCAAAAATGTGTTGCACTCTCTACAACAAAGAAAGAGTTTATTGTAGCAACGGAAGCTTGTAAAGAGTTGTTATGGATGAAAAAGTTCTTAACGGAGCTTGGTTTCAAACAAGAACAATATGTGTTGTTTTGTGATAACCAAAGTGCTATTCACTTGGCTAAGAAATTGACATTCCATTTGAGGTCGAAGCACATCGATGTGAGGTACCTTGGATAAGAGAAATTCTTAATCATAAGTTGTTAGAACTTGGAAAAATTCATACTAATGATAATGGTTCTTGTCACGCCTCCAAATTTTAATTACTCAGAAACATTACCAAAAGCTTGGAAATTAGGTCCAATTATTATTATTATTATTTTAATTATTATTTTTTTTTTAACAAATATCTATTACCCTTGAATAATAGAAACATAATAATACATGTTTTCTCTCTCAATGAATACAACAATAACAATAATAAATGTCAAGCTTCCACTGCTGAGCTACAAATCAATAATTATAAACATCAATATACAATATTCATTTCTTTCACATCTATGATGAAATTATATATAAAAGACACATGGACTCCACAACTCTTTAACTAATCAATCCAAATTTATCTTCCTAAAAAAGAATAAAACAACAAGGGGTGAACACTAATGCCTAGTAGGAATCTCATAATTCTACAACAATAGCTAACATATAGATAAAAATGATCATACATGCAGAGTGATACCATTTAGTAAGGTGACATTTTGTAAGTTCAAAATATTATACGAAGAGTATCATTTTCTTAAAATTTCACTTGAACCTTTAAGAAAACTCCCTACCATAAATGTTATCTCTCATCATTAAGAAGCCATAAATTCTTTTTGAAAACAAGTACACTTAGAAAGGACATCATCTTAAATTTATTAACTCGATTCCAAATGATTACTCATTTAATTTCCATTTTCATATTTCTTATTTCATTTCCGTTTTTCTCTTATACTACTTCCAATTACCATACTCCATAACATCAAAATCCAAAGGATTGGAGTTCAAACATAACACATGAATAATAAACCCTTTTTAATTCAATTTCTCAATTATTTACAAAACAAAACTCATAATCTTCCCGTATAGTCACAAGCAATTCATTGAGTTCATCATCACCAACCCCTAATCCAATTACCATTTCATTTTCCATTCTTTCAATTAATTTCATATCAAATATCGGATCCATTAACAAGTCATCTCCATGAGTCACACGCTTTACCGGTCACAAGCCGGAAGGAATGTGGAACCTCACGCTTTACTGGTCACAAGCTGGAAGGAACGCGAAACCTCTCGCTTTACCAGTCTCAAGCCGGAAGGAACGTGGAACCTCAACATACCACACACTTTACCGGGCGCTACTCTGGAAGGAAGATGGAACCTATTTCAAGTGCCACACTTTGTCGGCTCAAAATACGGTGGGAAACGGACCCCAAGGTAACATCACAATCCATCATTATAATTAGTGGGTAATGCCAACACATCTTCCGTTATTTCTGTAACATATTAGTTCAATACACATCCACTATATATTAAAATTCCATTCACATAACAAGTACACAATATGTTCCACCACCTTATCCATTATCCATTAAATCATTCATTGTTTTTGTTACAAAAATATAACAACACATCCAGAGAGGCACAAAGATTCATCTTTAAAGGGATTCAAAACTCTTGGGTTCAAACTATTTCTTTACTTTTTCATATTATTATCAAGTCTTCAAATTCAATTTTTACAACACATTGATTATCAATTACTACCCAAAGTTATAAATTAAATCTCCAACATTAATTTCTTTGATATAACTCCTTCATATAACACCATCATATTTCACAATCTCCCATTTATCATTACTCACACTCATCTTAACCCAACCTAGACTTAACACAATTTTTAACATAACTCAATGCAATTCAACATAACACAATAAATTTCTTAAATATTCACTTCATCGTGTTATCGCAAATCTCATATCATCCATACCATTAACAAATTTATTTACCCAAATTTAGTTTTCATATTATAACATAATTTAAAAGATCAACAATAAGAGTTCAATCGCAACTTTTACATAAATTTCCAACTATCTCCAAAATGCAATTAAACTTATATATGTACAATTTAACATCCCAATTTCATAATACTACTTTCAATTTAAGCAAAACCCTCTTCTATTTTCATAAACCAAACTAGGATTTTAAGAGAAATTAAACTTTTCGTCCAAACACTTTTTATTCTAACTCTTCTATTAATTATACACCCAATTTCATAAGCCCATAATCATAACCCAACAATTAAATCCCAATATTTCAAATCCTAAACCCCCAATCTCATGATTTAAAACAATATGCTTAAAAATATAAATTTTGTGTTTATATAAAGAAAATATTACAAATCTATCTATAAATAAGAGTATTGAAGGAGAACTAGAAACCCCTACATCAAGGATCAAGGAAGAAAGCAAAGTTTTAAGAAGAATCCTTCGCAAATCCAAACTTTAATCGGTAGAAGAGTAAGATCTTCAAGCTTTCTTCACTTTTTGGTAAGAGATCTTGGCCAAATCTTTGAAAAATGTAAGCTATTTGGGTCAAGTAATCAAGGGTTTTCGGACTTAGGATGAGGGGAAGGAAGAGAGAAAAGAAAAGTGGAGAGAATGATCTACAAAAGCACTTTTTAAGTTGCTGATTCGCGTAGTCCGCTCGAGCACCACTTTCTGCGCTCGAGCCTACTTTCTTCCAGCACAGATACTAAAACTTCAAATGGGCATAACTCTCTCATCCGAACTCCGTTTTATGTCGTTTTTGTGTCCAAATCGAAGCCTCGGAAACAAGCTTTCTAATGGTTCTAACCTCACGTCTAAATTCAAAGTATGGAAAAAGAAAAGGCAAAAGAGTGATGGCTGTTCATAGGAAAATTATCCGAATCAAGATTCTTGGTTTACTCTTACTTTACCATTATGTTACCACTTTGATCAACATCCCAAAATGGAATAAGGAGACTCCAAATACACTAATAAAAATGTCAAGGGAAATCTCACTTTCTACGCTCGAGCGGCCCGCCTGCAAACACGCGAGATACTAGGAGCAACAATTCTACGCTCAAGCGCCACTTCTTGCGCTCCAACGGTCACTTGGACAGACTGTCACAGTTCTAATATGTTAACAAAAGCTCTAGCAAGGGAGAAGCTTGAGACTTGTTGCCAGGATAGAGAATCCCTCCACCTAGTCAGAAAGAGAGAGATTTGTTGGGTTGGGTTTCCCTCCTATGTGGAGGATGGCCCAAAACATTTTGGTAAAGCCCATGTGAGTTACTTAAGCCCACATGGAGAGAAGCTAGGTTTTTGACCCATTTGTGAAGGAGTATTTAAACTTCGTTTATTGCCAGAAATCTGTGTGCATGAAGAAGACAAAAGCAGCCACAAAAATAGAAAGGAAAAGAGAAGATAACAGTTTTTGATAAACTCTGTCCATCTTTAATCAAACAGTTCGATCGGCAAGCATTCATGGTCTGATTGAGCTACAATTTGGTAGGTGAGTTCACAACTCATGACTCTAAGATCTGAACAGTGGAGATCAGATTTGGAGCATTCTAGGGCTGATTTTCTGGCTCGGAACAGTACCCTATTTTTTGTTAGATCTCCTATTTTTCTTTTTTTTTTTTTTTTTTTTGTGAAGAATGTTTATTTCTTGAGTTTGTATCTTTGTTGTTTGCCTCTAGTTATAACTAGAGAGAACTTGTTGAACATTCATTATTTGTTGATAGTGGGGATTTTGGTGGACTATGGCCCTATGGTTTTTTTTTTCTTTTCTTCTCACACTGAGAATGTTTTTCATGTAAAAAAAGTGCTCATGTGTTCTTGTGCGTGCCATTGGATCTATTTTTTTTTATATATGTTGTGCTCTATTTAAGAGTGGTGCTATTAGCACCCCAAGAATTGTTTTGGACTCGCCATTTCTTTGGACCCCCACTTATAAATTTTGATACCCTTAAAATTTCTTTTCCCTCCAAATAATACCAAAATTATCCTTGTGAAAATATTCCACCCATTGAATGCACACCCTCCACACCAAAAAAAAAATCCCACTTCCAAAAAAACCCTAACAAAGCCCATGAAGAAGAAGAAGAAGAAGAATAAGAAGAAGAAAAATAGGCAATGTGATTAACGTCTCTACTGCTTCATCCACCATTGTCACAGTTGGTATGCTCTCTCTCTCTCTATATATATACACATAATTTTTTAGTTTTCTCATAATAATTTTTTCTCTGGCAGAAAAAAATTATAATAATTGGTTTAATTTTCTCAGTAAAACAGGTCTGAACCTATGAATAATGTTCAGCTACCAATTTCCGAACAAATAATAAATGTTCGATTATTGGTTTTCGAACAAATAAACAATGTTCGGAGCATATGTTCCCGAATTTCGGTCATATGTTTAGGAGTTCAATCCCAAAAAAATGACGAACATATTTTATTATTTTTGTTATTTTTTTCAAGAAACTTACCCTTACAAGGCCAATCTCCTTTGAGTTAAAAACAACATCAAAACTATGAACCTCCTCTAATTTTTTTTTTTGTTGTACTCCTCTCGTCCTATGGAATTGTGGTTGCCAGAAAAACTTCCACTCATTATCATTACCGAAGAAGTTTAGGTAATTAAATGGTTGTCACCGTTACTGCCAGAATATTGCCGACAAAGGGTTTTCAAGATTTTGAGGGTGGGCAGGTTTTGAAGGTAGGATTTGGGAAGACAGATTGGTGGTGATGGAGATGGGAGCTCTCATAAACCCGTATTCATGATGTAGTGGATGTGTAGGTTTAATTGTGAGATAGGGTGTCCCAAAATTAATGATATCCTTTGTAGTAATTTTATTTGAGGTTATTATTCTAATAAAAAAAACTAAAAATTGGAAGGTCCAAAATAATTTATAGAATGCTAATAGCAACATCAAAATGTACATGTTTGTTGTGTTGAATTGGAATTAAGCCATCTAACTTTTTCAATTAATACTTATTTATGTTTCACTTTCTTTCTGGTAATGTTTATTTATTTATTTATTTATTTTCGATTAAAGAAAAACAGAATTGTAAGGACACGAGTTAGAAAAAGAAAATGAGTGGGACCCCTTTTTGGAAGACTCCTACAATCTTTAAAGTGATCCACACCACTCATGATCTGTGGGCCCACTCATGTATGTATGGGGCCGACATCATGAGTGTTGTGGATCACTTTGGAGATTGTGAGGGTCCTCCAAAAAGGTTGTGTCTATTTGCGCACCACATTTCATCTCAAGAGACACCACTACTCAAGGCACACTTTTAGTAATTTGATAAATAAAACATTTGCTCAATACACACCACAATCTTTCATCTTTACCCTCACTCATTCACATACCCCATTCACAATCTTTCATCTTTACCCTCACTCACTCACACACCTCACCCACCAACGATCTTCCATCTCTCTCTCCATTCTCTCATTGTCATCCTAGTCTAAACTAGTAGTGAAGACCCATTCACTTCCAATATCTGTTTCATCAAAGACGTCGCCAGTGGTGCTCGTTGTTGTCATCACAGTTGGAAATAACTCCACATTAGAGATACAGTAAGTGAGAATTCTCATTTGACTTAGATTTTAGGATTTTATGTACGTTTTTCCATTACCATAAGCTTTATATTTGAAATTTCATTTTCCGAACCATTCGACACTGTACTTTCGAACATTAACCATTTGTCTGGATTGTGTCTGTCGAACAATGTAAATTTGTTCGACATTTTAGTGTTGAACATAACTAAACTATTCGGAAGTATACTGTCGAGCATAACGTTTTAGATACTTTGTGTGTATTATATTCATTCTAATCTTTTATGGTAATTTTACAAAAAGCGTGTATCATAATCCTTTATCCTTTGTGGTCATTTTACATAAAGTTAATATTATAATAAAAATTAAATCAATTAATAATGTGCCTTAAAATAAAAAGTGATGTATAAATAGAGACTTCCCTCCAAAAAGGGGGAAAAATAATAGATAAAGTTATGGAGTTTGTGGGTTCCACTTTCTCAACACTGGCATGTTGCGAAAACAATGACATTTTAAGACAACTTTTGAAGATGATCTGATATTATTTCCGTGATAATAAAAAATTACAAAATACATTTAAATTATTTATTATTATCTCTCAATTATTTAATAAAATATAATTAATATTATTAACCTAATTGTAAAATTTTCACTAAATTTATACGTCATATGATACTTTAAAACTAGTTGGGATCAAATCAATGGATCATCAGGGTCGTACGACCTCTTGGAGGCAAGTTTTCCATGGAGTACTCTAATTGGTTTGATGAGTCACTGGGCTTATCTTATCTATACTTCTTCTTCTTCTTTTTTCTTTTTTTTTTTAAATTTTTTTTCAGCTTTGGAATTTAGCATCTACCTATATTCGACCATTTCTAGGTTGGAATCTGGATGGCTTAGGAATGGAAAAAAAAGAAAAAGAAAAAAACAAGAAAGAAAGAGAAGGGAATTAAAGAAATATGCAAACTTTTTGTAGCAGATACAAACAAATGTAAGGAAAAATTTTATGATTGAATTTGTTGAAAAAAATAACATACAAATTTATTTTTTATACTCAAATATATATAAATAAAATAATTAGTTGATAATTAAAATATATATAAAGAGAGAAATACCACATGAAAGTAATTGATTAATTAATCATTAGACTTGAAAAATAAATTTAATTTTTTTATTTGAATAGCCGGACTCTTTCTTGAGTGATAAGGAAGGTTTTTCCTCTGCTTTTCTACCTAACATGCATTTCACGTGTAAGAACTTTAAGAAAGTAATAAAATGCGCAAAAAACTAGCTATGAAGCCGTTGCGTCATTAGTAAGATTGCTAAATTATGAACTCAAAATGTCATAATTTAGAATCATAAAAACATTCTCTTTATATCTACGGATAAATTTACATACATTTAACTCTTTCTAAATTCTGCAATGACAAAAGCCTCGCAATTTTAATTGTTTTCTTATTAGGTCTAATTGTTTGGGATGATCTAAATAAGTGTACTTTTTGTCTTTTTACGAAAAGATGTGCAGAAAAGTAGAGAGGTGATGTGATGGAAAAAAGATAAAAAGATAAAAAGTGTGTACTTATTTTGGGTAGCCAAACTTTAGTATGAATTATCTTGTATGTCATAGATCATATGTTTACTGTCTCAATAGGTTTCTAGCCATAACATTAGTTGTTAATCTCGAGATACATGATCTAATGATTAATAATGTACTGAAATAGGAGAATAAAATAATTTTGAAAATAGAAGATCTCGTGCCATCTTGTAAGAATTTAATTAATTTATTTTTTTGACAAGTTAGATGCAAATTAAAAGTTGATTGAATGATCTAGGTACAACTATATCCAACCTCCAAAGAGAGAGAATAACAAAAACTATAATTTTATAGAAAAAATTTCACAGAAACTCTCACATAATTAAAACTTTCACGTATATGAGAGATAAAGGGACAGAGCCCATGTGGGGAGGACCCTCACAAATATGTTAGAAATTTTTTTTTTTTATTTATTTATTTATTTATTACCTCCTTTGTTTTAGGAAGAGGTACAGTAAGATTAGAAGCATGGTCTTTTTGATTTATTGGATTCCAAGTCAGGTGTATAAAAAGGGGGGTCTGGTTTGGAGTCCTTCTCTAGTATCATTACCTTGGAGATTATTGCAAGAAAATTTTCGACATAATGATTTCCACTATATATACATATTTATCAGACTGTAAATTATGGTTGTACATGTTTTTTTTTTTTTTCTTCTTCTTTTTTTTTTTAAACATAGTCTTCCCACTTTTCCATTCCTTAAATTTTAATTATTAAAAATAAATAAATAAACCATTTTCAGATTTTGCCTTTCTGGGCGCATGCGCGCTTCGATGCCATGCCCCCCACTCCATATTCGTGGGTTCCCTTGCTACATTGAATATGACATCGCATCGCATTGTATTATTATTCATTTTCATTTTCATTCTCATTCTCATTCTTTTCTTGATCGCTTTTTGATTTGACACATTTGGATAAGGTGGTGGGATTTTGATGCCTGTAACATCTTAATTTCTAACAATTAGACAATCTTCTTCACTGTGTGCCTTCCACCAATGCCTCAGACATTGTCTGATTAATTTTTTTCCCCATAAATATCACTTCGGACAATGAATATGTTCTCAACAGTTTGATGATATGGGCATGAACCAATGTAGAATACGTGGCACAGTAGTTTTTGAAATAATTGGATTGACACAAGTACAATAAAAGGATGGATTAATGTTAGGGGAAATTACTGATAAGTAGAGATTAGAAAATT
The DNA here is from genome assembly GCA_030407325.1 of Camellia japonica. Classification (NCBI taxonomy): domain Eukaryota; kingdom Viridiplantae; phylum Streptophyta; class Magnoliopsida; order Ericales; family Theaceae; genus Camellia; species Camellia japonica. Next base: position 170,877,954 of record JAPPVO010000016.1, read on the forward strand.
TATTTACAAAAAGGTAAAAAAAAAATTATGATTTTAATTATTAATATTTATAGTGTTTATCACTTTTTTGTAAATAATTTTTCTGATAATTTTAGCAGATAAGCTTGGAATTATTTTAAATTTGGGTATTCTGGACTCTAATTGAAAACGGTTAGAATTTTATTGTGACTTGAGCTAGATTTTAAGCAAATTTCATCATTTGAACTTCCAAATTAGTGTTTTGTTGTTTGTTGAAATTTTTTGTTTTAATAATAATTTTGTCTAATAAGGTATGACTTGTTTAGATATGTTTTTTCAAAATTTCTAGTCTCTATTTTTTTTTTCTGTTTTCTTTTGTTATGTGTCTATCAAGGAAGAGCACCCTCAAATTTACTCATAATGACATGATAGGGAGTTGAGTTTTACTTGATTGATTCCTAAATAAATCAACGACTGATATGTAACAGTCCACGTCATTGGAATAAATTTAGAGATTATGTTTAGGGACCTTAAACATTTCCTATTTAGATTAGTTTTTATTTTGTTATAAATAAATATGTAAGTCTTTTCGAAACCCCTTTTTGGTTTTGCTAATAATTTTTTTTTCTTCTTCAAGATTGTTATTATTATTTATTTCTGGTGAATTTCAATTCCTGGATATTGATATTTGTGGTGTCCATTTTTTTTTAAACCTATATATGGTTTCTAATAATTTTAATCATTTGAGTTAGATAGATTAGTGTTTTAATCTTTTTTGTGTTGACTTTGAGTGTCCTAATCAAAACTCACCACTGTTACAAGTCCAAAAGTGGTGGGTGAATTAAAAAATATATATCTAAATTGAAAATAGGGTTTTGATTGAAGAAATGAGAGGATAAGATACATAAAGTTAAAAAGGCAATTGGTGTTATTTTTATATTATTATCAAAATCACGCGTGCCACTAAAAGTTCAAACATATGCAACGCACATTTGAAAGGGTTTTGGTGGGAATTTATCATGTCATACAGTTAATACAAATAATTTTTTTATTTTTATTTTTATAAACCGATGGTTCATCCATCGTATTAGTCAATTGGATCCTATAATGCATTTCAAAATTTTATCACATCAGTTTGTAAAAAAATTATAAAAAAAAAATATATGTTTATATAATATTTTTTTTATGTGATATGTTTTGAGTTGTTTTATAGTTATAAAACAAAAAATTTGTTTAAAATGAGGAAACTTTATGTAATCATTTCATTTCAAAGTAAAATATTTTTTAGGAAAATTTTTGAATCAGTATAAATTTTAAAAAATAATTACATAAAAAGTGATAAAGTTTACAAATATTAATAATTAAAGTTATAATCCTTTTTATGAATGTGTAATAATTTTCTAGAAATATCACGAAGTGGTATTATTTTTCTTTTCTTTTTTTTTTTAAACATAGTCTTCCCACTTTTCCATTCCTTAAATTTTAATTATTAAAAATAAATAAATAAACCATTTTCAGATTTTGCCTTTCTGGGCGCATGCGCGCTTCGATGCCATGCCCCCCACTCCATATTCGTGGGTTCCCTTGCTATATTGAATATGACATCGCATCGCATTGTATTATTATTCATTTTCATTTTCATTCTCATTCTCATTCTTTTCTTGATCGCTTTTTGATTTGACACATTTGGATAAGGTGGTGGGATTTTGATGCCTGTAACATCTTAATTTCTAACAATTAGACAATCTTCTTCACTGTGTGCCTTCCACCAATGCCTCAGACATTGTCTGATTAATTTTTTTCCCCATAAATATCACTTCGGACAATGAATATGTTCTCAACAGTTTGATGATATGGGCATGAACCAATGTAGAATACGTGGCACAGTAGTTTTTGAAATAATTGGATTGACACAAGTACAATAAAAGGATGGATTAATGTTAGGGGAAATTACTGATAAGTAGAGATTAGAAAATTTATTTACAAAAAGGTAAAAAAAAAATTATGATTTTAATTATTAATATTTATAGTGTTTATCACTTTTTTGTAAATAATTTTTCTGATAATTTTAGCAGATAAGCTTGGAATTATTTTAAATTTGGGTATTCTAGACTCTAATTGAAAACGGTTAGAATTTTATTGTGACTTGAGCTAGATTTTAAGCAAATTTCATCATTTGAACTTCCAAATTAGTGTTTTGTTGTTTGTTGAAATTTTTTGTTTTAATAATAATTTTGTCTAATAAGGTATAACTTGTTTAGATATGTTTTTTCAAAATTTCTAGTCTCCATTTTTTTTTTTTCTGTTTTCTTTTGTTACGTGTCTATCAAGGAAGAGCACCCTCAAATTTACTCATAATGACGTGATAGGAAGTTGAGTTTTACTTGATTGATTTCTAAATAAATCAACGACTGATATGTAACAGTCCACGTCATTGGAATAAATTTAGAGATTATGTTTTAGGGACCTTAAACATTTCCTATTTAGATTAGTTTTTATTTTGTTATAAATAAAGATGTAAGTCTTTTTGAAACCCCTTTTTGGTTTTGCTAATAATTTTTTTTTCTTCTTCAAGATTGTTATTATTATTTATTTCTGGTGAATTTCAATTCCTGGATATTGATATTTGTGGTGTCCATTTTTTTTTTAAACCTATATATGGTTTCTAATAATTTTAATCATTTGAGTTAGATAGATTAGTGTTTTAATCTTTTTGTGTTGACTTTGAGTGTCCTAATCAAAACTCACCACTGTTACAAGTCCAAAAGTGGTGGGTGAATTAAAAAATATATATCTAAATTGAAAATAGGTTTTGATTGAAGAAATGAGAGGATAAGATACATAAAGTTAAAAAGGCAATTGGTGTTATTTTTATATTATTATCAAAATCACGCGTGCCACTAAAAGTTCAAACATATGCAACGCACATTTGAAAGGGTTTTGGTGGGAATTTATCATGTCATACAGTTAATACAAATAATTTTTTTATTTTTATTTTTATAAACCGATGGTTCATCCATCGTATTAGTAAATTGGATCTTATAATACATTTCAAAATTTTATCACATCAGTTTGTAAAAAAAATTAAAAAATATATATATATGTTGTATAATATTTTTTTTATGTGATATGTTTTGAGTTGTTTTATAGTTATAAAACAAAAAAATTGTTTAAAATGAGAAAACTTTATGTAATCATTTCATTTCAAAGCAAAATATTTTTTAGGAAAAATTTTGAATCAGTATAAATTTTAAAAAATAATTACATAAAAAGTGATAAAGTTTACAAATATTAATAATTAAAGTTATAATCCTTTTTATGAATGTGTAATAATTTTCTAGAAATATCACGAAGTGGTATTATTTTTCTTTTCTTTTTTTTTTATCATAACTCATAATTATTTTTTAAAATGTCATTTTCATATTATTCTGAATGAATTTTTAGGATAATGATTCTATTTGTAAATCATTTTTAAAAATTTATTTTGTGATTTCCATTGCTAAATTGTTTTGGATTAATTAATATGATTTGAATTTTTTTTTTCACTCTTATTTTTTTTGTAAAATTCCTATATTTTGTGGCCGTGAAAGTAAACTTTGAAATGCTTTTTTTTTTTTTTTTTTTTTTACTTTTCATGACATATGTTGTTGAGATAGTGTGAATTCTAAACACTAAGGTGTTGTTTCTTTAGAGGGATTGGAGAGTGGGATAGGATTAGAGGGTGGGATAGGATTTATATCCGATGTTTAGTTTTCTAATTTTGCTTCAGACTATTAGTCCTAAATGTGTTGGATTATTGTGTCTCATAGGGGGGGTGTGACACAAATGGGGGGATAAGGAGGGATATGAGATTAGGTGGTGAACTGACCATTTTGATCATCTACTATCTAATTATGTATTATATTTGGTAAAATTCAATAAAATTTAAATGTCTCAATTTAAAAATAAAATAATTTTATTTAACTTTTATAGATGTTTTATGTATTTAATTTTTTAAAATAATTTTTTATAGATATTTTGTTGATGTTTTATTTTAAAATTTTGTTTATATTTTATTTATTTTTATTATTTAATTATTATTTTTTAAAAATAAAATTATTTAAAATTTTAATTAAAAAATAACATATATTTTTATTGATATTTTATTTATTTAATTTTAAAAAATAAATTCAGTTAATTGTGTAAAAAATAAATAAAATAAATTTTTATTTAATCTATCTAAAAATAATTAAAATATTAAAGATATATTTAATATTGCTATTACTTAGTAAATAATTGAAAAGGGTAAAATAGTCAATTGAACATTTATTCTTCTTCATAATATCCCTAACAAATATAGGATTCATATACTATCTAACCAAATAATCATTTCCTGATATATAATCCCATGACTAAGCAAACATGAGATACATTTTTTATCCAACCAAATAGTTTGAGGACTATGAATCTAGGATTACAATTCGATAGATTTTAATCCCTTTTTATCCAGTCCGTTCAAACAAATACACCCTAACTACTTAATAGTGAACTTGGGAATTGGGGTCATTTTGTGGTGCATTATGGATTTATTTTTATAATCTAAACCGTTTTGTTGTAGGATTTGTTGAGTACTTCATGCTTACCAAAAATTATATTAATCGGATATCAATAACTATATGATTGATAATCAAAAAATAAACAAGTTTTTCTTTTAAAAAATAGTATAAAAATATGTATTTCGATCATATAGTTATTGATATCCGATTAATATGATTTTTGGTAAGTGTGAAGTACTCAACAAATCCTACAAAATGAACGGTTCAGATCATAAAAATAAACACAAAATGCACCTCAAAATGAGGCACAACAGTCATTGCTGTGCTAAAGACACAGTAATGACCCAATTCCGTGAACTTGTTACCTATTTTTTAAAGTTCGCAGGTATTTCTATATTTCTCGTAACCTTTCTTTCACTAGTCACTCGAACTTATGAACCACGAAAAACTGCATTTGATTATATTCTTTTTTTATTTCTGTTTCATGTCTCATTGATCTGAATCAATGTCTAAAATATACATTTAAGCGATTTGGTAACTCCAATTTTTTGTAGTGGATTGGTAGAAACAGAAATTATTTAGTCAGTTAGGAAAATCATATGCCTTTGTCCCCATCTAATGATAATTTGTACTTTTTCCACTTTCTTTTATTTTTAGAGTCATAATTTCATGGCAAAGTATATTAACTGTTCCTATAGTTTGAGACTCGTGTCATTTTGGTTCATAATTTTTTAATTTTAACATATTTGACTTTAAATTTTGAATCTTATTCCAAATAAGGACAATTGAAGATATCATTGCTCAATTTCAATGGTAAAGTCGTCAATTTGATAAAATATAAACTAATTTGACAAAAAATAAATGTCAAAAACATATTTTTGAATTTTTAAAAATTATTTATATTCTTCAAAGATAAAATTATGTAAAATTAATAAATTTTTTAAACATTTATTTATTTATTTATTTACTAAATTAATTTTTATTATGTGTTAGGTGATTGGTGATTGTTTTTATTTTCATTAAATTAGTTGATTGTTTTTATTTTCATAATTTATTTATAATCATGTAATAGGTGATTGTTTTTATTTTCATTAAATTAGTTTCTATTTTTTCAAAAGTCAAATATGACGACAACTTTGATATCATTATTAAACCAATCCATTAAATTAAAAAATTAAAAACTAAAAATATTTCATATATTAAATATATTGGCTACGAATTAAAGGTCTAACAACCACCCATTATATGATCATCATCTAAATACATAATAAAAATTAATTTGATAATAATTATATAAATAAATGTGTAACAGATTTATCAATTTTACATAATTTTATCTTTGGTGCGTAAAAATAATTTTTAAAAATTCAAAAATATTTTTTGACATTTATTTTTATCAAATTGACAAGTTTGCCCTTGAAATTAAGCAATGGTATCTTCAATTGTTCTTATTTGGAACAACATTCAAAATTCAGAGTCAAATGTGTCACAATTGAAAAGTCAGGGACTAAAGTGATACGAGCCCCAAACTATAAGAACTATTAGTATAACTTGCCCTAATTTCATTTAGCTCACTACTATTGTTCGACACACCGTCAATGTAAAATTTTCAAAAAGTAAAATAATTACTCCGGAAATTTGTATTTAGATCATAACATGCATATGTTACGCACGTGTGTCTTTGCAAACATGACACGAAATTTATTGGAAGTCTTAAAGCCTTGTTGTTCAAGGGTAATTATTTTAGTAATTTTGAAATATAGATAAGTAGTATTATGATTGATAAAGAAAGTGGATAGGTGAGATATTATATGGAGTAATTAGAGAATATAAAGGGGTATATTAAATAATAATTAACTAGATAATATAGACACGGCATACTTTATGAATATTTAATAATTTCCCGTTGCGCAATCTGAGCGAGAGCTGGGCCACATGTTGCCATGTCAAGCGAGACCACCGTAAAATGGGACAAGGCAGCCCAATACCGGGTCTCTTTGGGCCAAACTACTTATGTTTTGGGCCAATTATTGTCCTTCTTTGCATCCGAGGATTCTACTTTAACGATACAAAGTGGACCACCAACTAACGGGGGAATTTTATTTACACCTAAAAAATTATAAAGTACTCCAAATTTCTAAGTATATCATATTTAATTATTTAAAATTTTATTTTACTCTCATTACACCTTATTATTTTTCTCAAATTACCCACAAGGTAAACCCAAATAATAAATAATAAACAAACTAAAAAAACGAAATTATTTCAAATCTTTTCAACGCAGAAAATAATTTGAAAAAAAAAAACAAAACTTATAAGCACATAAGTATTATAAATGCAGGAAAAACCAAATTTTACATAAGCATTATAAAACTTTTCAATACAGAAAAAAAAACTTTTACATTATAAATTATCCACAAGAATGCTCGTGGAAAAAGAAAAACCAAACTTATAAGCACATAAGCATCAGGCATTAACAAGAAAGAGTAGTTCTCAAATAATGTACCATTGAAATGACAAAAAAAGAATAACTCTAATAATATGTTATTATTAATTTAATTACTGGACCCTTTAATTTTTGTCAAAAAACGATATAGAAAATAATTGATGGTGCTTTCAAAAATTGTGAAACCCTTTTATATGAATACTTACCTCCTTTTTTGATGGGTTGTTTAAAAAAACTATTTTGATTATTACTCTCATCCATTATTTGATTTTGTTCAAACTTTCTTCTAGAGTTTAGGGTTTTAAAAAAATAAAAAACAAGGATGATGATGGTGAGTTTTGGTAGGGTAGATTGGAGTTTTGGAGGAAGGAAGAAGAAGAAGAAATAACTTTGATATCTTGGAGAAGAAGATATATAGATTTAAATAGGAATAACTGATTAGGGTGTACCATGAAAAAGGGGGAAAAAAAAAATTTTTGGGTTTAATATGTATTGTTCTTATTAGTAAATTTATATTAAGATATATTAGGAATTAAAATTTATGAATTTAAATTGGGTATACTGAGACATATTTTGGATTCAAATAGAATCTCCCCAACTAACTAGTACTAGAATTTGCCTATGGACCCGAGAAAAAATATTTTGGGCCATGCCATAGCTGAAACTCTTTTTTTTACCACAAATAAATAAATATTAGTATTGTTATTAGCACCGGCTTAAATTCTTTGGATCCTTAATTTCTAATTTTTTTATTACAATTATACTCTGAAGTAAAATTATATTAAAAGATAGGAGTTTTCTTAAGTGTGCAAGTGCACACCATGTGCCACTTACATAAAAAGTGTAAGTGTAAGGTGTAAGTATAAGTATAAGGTGTAAGTGTAAGGTGTAAGTATAAGGTGTAAGGTGTAAGTGGGTTGCATATGGTGTGCAACCTCAAAAAAGGTGTAAGTGTAAGGTTTAATTTTTCACAAAATGTGTAAGTGTAAGGTGTAAGTGTAAGGTATAAGGTGTAAGGTGTAAGTTGCACACCATAACCAAACCCTAAAAGATATCATTTAATGGAATACTCACCTACCAAATAAGAACTAACACTCTATAATATTGTACACTCATCCACACTCCTACCTTTACCTCTATTTATACGTATTCCGTCTTTCTAAACCCTAAACCTGTTACTCTTTATAACCATCTTAAATCCTGAATGTATCATTTTCCTTACCATCATAAACCCTTTTGAATCAGAAACCTTGAACCAGAAAGCTCTTTTCAAATCCAATGTATTGTTCTTCATTAGTTATTTCACCTTGTAGAGCAATGGAGGACAATAACAACAATTCTAATGAGATTAGCGTTCCATTAGTAAGTTTATCTATCTTGCATTAATATTCTCGGTCATTTTCAATCGTTGTTGTTTTGTTCGAGCTGTTCGATACTGGTTTGCCGACTGTTAAGATAATGTTTTGTAACATAGTACTTGAACGCAAACATTTAGTTCAATATATGGGTTCCGAACAATAATGCGGATAGTCGGTACTAGTGTGCCAAATGGTTTGATTTTTGTATCTTCAACACCAAATTGTGTGTTTTGTAAAGGTTTTATCTGAGAGTAATTTCTGACGAGTTTTCTGCAATGGCAGACAGAAATTTCCAATGAGTTTTTCGACGATATTCTTTGGACACTGTTGAGTCAATTTCTCCTTTCATTAAGAGTTGACAAGAATTTTAATAATGGACCGTCGATGAAATGTTGTTCATTGAGGCAATGATATTTATTGATGCAATGACCGTCGGTGTTCTTTCCAATATGAGATAGGCGGTCATCAAAATGAGAAGGAGAGAGGGTATGCAAAATTAGGCGAGTGTGCCATTGGGTGTAATAATATTATGAATATGGGCAAATTTGATATTAAGTGGATTGTTCAAAGAAATCTAATTGAAATTTAGGATTTAGGATAGGGGCTCAAAGAAATGGGGAGTCCAAAAAATTCAGGCAGGTGCTAATAACGGCCCTCATAAATAAACATCATTTATTAATTTGAATGATTGTACATTTTTGATAAAAATATGTACAATAAAAAATGTATAATTATTTTAAACTTGTTAACCAATACTCTTAAAGCAATCATTAACTGATGTGGGCCGAAAGGTATCACATTGAGGTTGCTTAAGTTACATTTTTAATCTTTCAATTTTATTTATTTGGTGGAGATGATGTGTTTTGTGCATTTGTACAGATTTGGCAGGTAACACACAAATTCAATCAAAAAAGGCACGAAAGTAGATTCTCCGTGCAAGGAACGAAAAAGCCCGGCCTGCCACCTCACCGCACATGCGGCCCATCACCACTCGAGCAGCCCTCCTAGGGTTGCATGCGTGAAATTTCTAGTCTATTCTGTTGGGAATAAAAGGAAGAAAAAGGGTTCGAAAATTATTTGAAGAAAAAAGGAGGCTAGGGTTTGAAAAGAGTGATTTTCCTTAAGCTTGAAGAACAACTTCCATAGGGGCTTCTTCCTCATCCTCTTTCTCTTCCCACTCCTCCATGAGTGCCAATTTTAGAGTTTTGATGAAACCCTAGCCATGTAAAGGATTTTTCTTAAGTTTTGATTGTGAAATGGTTTGAATAATGTATGGATACTTTAGAAGTTTATAATATTTTTCTTTTTCATCTCTTCAAGTGTTTTACTCTCTGTGATTGTTTAATACTTTTCATACATTAGTTTTCTTTGTCGTTGTGTTCAAAGTATGAGACGAGCCATACTACGAGAGACGTGGCGTGTTGCTACCATAGTTTAAAGCAAACGCCTCGTCCTACTTGCGATGAATCGTGCTTGTACGTTGAATGCAACCGTCTTCTTGATCAATATTTCAAACTTGTAGTTGTGAAATATTGGGTAGTTCAAACCAGATTACAATTGATGGCTGTTATTAAGTCTTATTTATGTAGTTAGTAGTGAATTCTTTGCCCTAAGATTTTCCCAAAAATAATATCTCAAACCCTAATTTTAACTGTGAATTTAATTACTCAATTTCATTTAATTCTTGTTTAGTCATAATATCCCTCAATCTTTTTAATCAAAATTGATTTAGGAATTTAGCAATTAAATTAGTTTAATTTCACAATTGTCCCTGTGGATCGATACCTAGACTTGCCACTACTCTAAAAGAATTTGGTATAGTTTAGTGTTTATTTTTAGTGTGTGAAACGACTCATCAAATTTTGGAGTCGTTGCCGAGGTCTTCTGGTAAAATTAGTTAATTTAAAGTTATATTCTTATTTTAATTTTTAATTTAGGATTTTATATTTTAGTGTTGCTAAGTGTGCAGAGTGTTTGCAATTAGAGTCACCATTGAAGTGTGAGCGGAGCACAACCGAGCTTTAAAAACAAACCGCAGCACCAAAGTGCTTTAAAAAAATAATATAAAAGCAAATACTCACAAGCAAAGCACCAGAGTGCTACAACTAGAGAGCTCAAGTGGAAATTAGGGATAACGTTTACACGTCAAGCACTTGCAAGATGAGTAAAGCGTTTTCGTTAAATCGCTATGAGTATTCTCTTCTTTGGTATTTTGCTTTCATAACTTAGTGCACAGAGTCAAAACTTAGTGTGTGTATGTGAGTAGTGTATGCACGGGCACCATTCTTGTCGCCCTGAATTGTGGAATTTGGACCTTGAACTATAAAGGACTCTTAGGAAACTTAGAGTCTATTCCCATGTTCCTAGGCTTGAATACCCTTATCCATACTTCTAACCAATAGAGATGGAAAACTCGAATGGCCTAAATGGGCCCAACCGGACCCTTAAGGATTACTTCACACCCACTGCATATACATCACCATCATGTATCCAGTTACCCGACTCCATTGTTGCTCATTATGAGATTAAGTCCAGCACCATCCAAATATTTCCATCATTCCATGGACTAGCTCATGATGACCCTTACAAACATCTGAATGAATTTCTAAAAATTTGCTCTATAGTGATGATCCAGAATTTCACCAATGAGGCCTTAATGTTGTTTTTATTTCCATTTTCATTAAAGGACAAAGCCAAACACTGGCTGAACTCCTTACCTGCTAATTCAATCACAACTTGGGACCAATTACAGTAGAAGTTTTGGAGAAGTACTTTCCCATTGGTAAGACCAACCAACTCAGGCGAGCCATCACCAATTTTGCTCAAATTGATGGCGAGCAATTTCATGAGACATGGGAGAGACTTCGTGACCTTCTCCAACAGTGTCCCCACCACCAAGTGCTTGATTGGCAACTTGTGCAGACCTTTTACGATGGCTTAACTGAGCCTCACCGCCAAATGGTGGATTCTTCTTGTGGTGGGATATTCATGCCCAAAAATGACGCCGATGCATGACAATTATTTGAGAACTTAAGTGATAATTCCCTTTACCATGCCTCTGCGTCCCGGCAAGTTTGGCAACCAATAGTTAGAGCCCCGAAAAGGAGGACATTTATGAGGTAGAGCAAAACCTAGAGTTAGCCCAACAAGTAGAGGCATTTTTCCAAAAAATAGACCAATTATTAGCTGCGGGACATGCCCTTACATAGCAAGATCAACCTCAATTTCACGAGCCATGTGTTATATGTACAAGCCCTGCTCATGACTTGAGTGAGTGCCTTTCGGCATCACAATTCCCAGAATTAGTCAAGAGCATGTGAATGTGGCTCAAGGTTTCTCCAACCCGGGTAATAACCCATATTCCAACACATACAATCCGGGATGGAGAAACCACCCTAACTTTTCATGGAGACCTCCTTCATAAGGCACATCTTACAACCCTCCACCACCAAGGCAGAATTTTAATAATTTTGCCAACCAATCTTCTTACTAACCACCGCAACCTTACCGACAACCACAACCCCCACCTGTTCCTCAAGGCAACTCTGCCTTTGAGACTTAGGTGTTGGAAGTTCTCTCAGAACTTAAGAGGTTGGTACCAGTAGTTCACTCCCATACTCATTCAATTGCCAAGCTAGAGGCCCAATTAGGTCAAATGGCTAATAACATGAATATGAGAGAGGAGGAAAAATTACCTAGTCAAACTGTGGCCAACTTAAGGGTCAATATAGGCAGAGGGGTCGAGTGGGAATGGAAAGCACCATGAGCAGGTACAAGCGGTGATTACCTTGAGAAGTGGGAAGGAGTTAGAGCCTCAACTAGTTGCACCTGATGCAACTAGGGCTAAGAACGGTGACCACGGTGGTACACCCAATAAGAGCAAGGGTGAGGGAGAAACACCTAAGGGGGATAACTTAGTCCCTAGCACTTCACATGAGCCTAAGACACCATATGTGCCTAAGGCACCCTTTTCCCAATGTCTTGATACACTGTCCCCTTTTAATAAGAATACGACATCCAAGGAAGCGATGATGAAGGTTTTTAAAAAAGTTAAAATCAACCTCCCCCTGTTAGAGGCGATTAAGCAAGTACCCTCCTATGCTAAATTTTTAAGGACCTTTGTATGCAAAAGTGTAAATCTAGGACACACGTGTCTGTAGCTTGCTTTTCGTGCTCTTTTCGGATAGACTAGCCCTACAGTTCGGACTCCCGTGGTTCTGAATCTGATTTCACAAATGCAATGTGAAATAGATAAACACAAATGAGTCCAAATTCGACAAATCTTTTGGAAAATCAATTTTGAATAAAAAATGCCAAAAATGGACTGCTTTGCCAGATTACAGAGTCGCCACCTAAATATTTTTTATGAAATTTAGGAAACCCGAGACTTGTGCCAAAGGCCATTTATCCATCATCACCAAAGTGTCTCGGCTCAAAAACTTGGGTACGAGAAGGGAAGGTCATGATTTGAGCACCCCCGCTCGCCCCGATCAAAGATCGGCTTCTACTAATCATGATGTGATTCTTATTTACATTATATGCTTTTGTTCCAATTATTTAGGCTAGCATTACTATGTGACGCACACAAGTATAGACTAATTTGCAAAAATTGAAACACTTGATTTTATGTTTGTTTGAAAATTGTTTTGAATATGTACCACTTGAAAAAGTGATCTCATATGTACATTTGATCAAATCATCCTAATTTGAGCAATTAGCCTTCATCCACAGGCATTTAAACAGTATATCACTTAAGCACTTAACCTCATGGTAATCATGCTTGACATGGCAGCATAACACATGCAATATGCTAAAGCTCCTGTTTTGCCTCTGCTTCTGCTCTGCCTTACAAGAAAACAACACTGCTTGCTGACACAAAAGTGGTCGGCCAGCAAAAGTAGTGGACGGATCGATACAAATAGTGGCTGGCCGGCCACTAATGTAAATATGGCTCTGCTGCTGCAGAAAATGAACAAAGCAGAAATAGGGTATTTCCAAGGGATATTCATCCTCTCTACCTTTCCCTATCATGAAATTGCTCAAAAGAGGCGTAGAATCGATTCACAAATCATCAACAATTGCAAAGTTGTTGCATGATGATCTATGGCTCGATTGGACAAAAGCTCAATAAGGGAAACCAAATGACCAACAAAACCTCCTCCATATCATGAGATGGATCAAGGGAAGCGATTGACATTTGACTCACAAACCATTATCATCACTAATAAGTAGGAAATGGCCTAAGACTCAATGGGTTCAACTAACGTCCGGTTGAACCCCAAACCATATTATTATCTTCTTCCATTTTAGAACCAATTTTATTACTCTATTTTAATTACCTTTCCATTCATTAGTCAATTGTAATAACCCTCACCATTGTTTACCGATAAACTGTTGATTACCGCCAAACCGAGACTGATTATGATTGATAACTGAAGTAATCGAAATACTGAACTGACTGACTGAAAACTGGAACTGAATTGACTGAGCATATATGTTAATTTGCATTCTATCTGTTTGACTATTTGATTATCTGTTCATGTTGTTATGTTTAAACTGTTAATTGAAGGCCTTATCGGCGGCCGAACCAGAAATTGATCGGTGCTTAAGGACCATCATAATTTATGTGATTTTATGGTGTAATTCTCTGAAAACTGATTAGGTATGATTAAATTAGGTAGAATATTGATTAATTACAAATGTTGGACTTAATTACTCTTATATCACTTAATGGCCCACTATCTCACACACATTTGAGCCTTCACTTGATCACATAACATATTTGCTCAGCCATTCTCTATGCTATAGCCGATCAAGAGAGAGAGAGAGTGAGAGAGTTGAGTAGTTCTTGAGAGATTGGCTTGGAAGACTTGAAGGATTGAAGTGTAAATTGGCGAATTGAACCTCTAGCCTTGTAATTGAAGCTCTAGGTAAGGAATTTAACCTCTAATTGTTGTGTTTAAGCTTGTTCATGCCTAGTTCTTGTATCCTTAGTGATTTGAGCCTTGAATTGGTCCATATATGTCAAATTGGAGCCTAGCTCATCCATGCATGCCTTTAATTTGAAGTTTTGAAGTTTTCCTTCATGAAATGGTACATGCATGTTCATAATTTTGCAACGGTCCATGTTTTCAACTTGTTTTTGGAACAATTGGCTCACTAGAGCATCAAATTGAAGCTTTGAAATGATTTGAATTCATGTTCTTCATGTTCATGAAATTGGTTCGAAATTGAGTTTGAATTAAACACCCTTGGGCTTTGATTTCACAAATTAAGCTTCGAATTATGTTATTCTTTGTGTTTACAAATGTTTTCTAGAAATTTGGCCCAAGACGATCGAATTTAGTACATTTAAACTTGGTTTTTGGCTTGAAGGTGCAATCTGGGTTTTCCAGATTTTGCACACCCGCTCGAGCGGGGAAAGTGGCGCTCGGCGGGGAAATCGAGCATCCAGTACTTGCACTGCATTACAGTCCGCTCGAGCGGGGTATTTGGCACTCGAGCGGGGACCTTGTGTCTTGCGCTCGAGTGGCTATCGAGCGCCCAATCGAGCGTGATTTTTGAGCATCCATTACTTTTTGGTCCGCTCGAGCGGGAAAGTTTACGCTCGAGGGGACCTTTATTGCATGTTCGCTCGAGCGGGGAAACCTACGCTCCAGCGGGACTCTGTTTTTCTGAAAATTCTGAAAATATTTTCTGAAATACATCTTTGCATCCTCATCCCATCCTAGGCATTCCTAGGCCTAGTTTAAGATATCTTAATGAGGATATAGATGTAGAACACACCGAGGCATATTAGGGATTAAGTTATTATCTTTCCCAACTGTGTAGCTTAGTGTGTGTTCATTCTGTACTGTTTAGGGTTGGCATTTCGAGGAGACGCTCTAGCCTACTGTAGCCCAGAACTCTGTGAGTAACAACTGTGCAAAGATATGTTCAAAATGATTATTTTCTGAACACTGAACTGAACTGTTTACCGAACTGATATTGTTTACTGAATGAATGTATGTCCTATGTTCTGAACTGTACTGTGGCATCCTTAGCACCCACTGTTTACTGTTACTGTTACAGAGATCTCTATCGGTTCCCTCGTGGAACCATTACTGTTTACTGATTGATGGCCATCATTACTGTTCGGTCTTTTAAGACCTACTGTTTACTGTTATGCTAATGGATGTACCACATATGACTGTTTACTGTACTGAACAACTGATATACTGATTGAAATGAACCGTTTTCATTACTGTAAGGACATTCATTCTAACCTCTTTACGCATTATGTTATTCACTGGGCTTTAGCTCACTGCTCATATATATATGTAGGTGTACAGGCACCGGACCAATGCTAGAAGCGTCGGGTTAAACTCCAGTTTTGTCAAGCCAACCAATGTGCCTCACTGCGAGGTTCTGAGCCTGCCAAGCTATGGCTTAGGGCTGTTTTTATTTCCCCGTCCGTCTCTGTACTGTTTTGTAATACCGTATAGACTGACAACACCGTACTGTACTGTTTAGTAGGGATTAAGTCCCTGTCCTGAATAATTGTAAATATTGTGCATAACTGTTCTGTACTGAATGTTTATATTTATGGAAAGTCTTTTTGCATACAGACTATCACAGCTCAATGGACATTATTTTATTACTGTAATGGCTTCCGCCATGCCCTTGTACTTTGTTTTACTATATTACTGTCAAGCAGGCCTTTGGTAATCTCGGATTACTAGCCGGTTACGGTACTAAACCCATAGGGGCGGGTTTGGGTCGTGACAAAGTGGTATCAGAGCGATACATAACCACGAGTTATACCGCACACACGTGTCCAAATGAGCTATAGGATGTCCTAGATAAGCGATTAGGGTATTACATGAGCATGATAAGTGTGTGGTTATGACATGACTGAACATGTACTAATGTGATAAACTGTTAAGTGTGCAACTGCTTATGTTTTTAATTGCGATAACTGCTTATAGTGAAATGGATAATGCAAATGAATCTGAGACCTCATCCACTGAGGCTAGAATGGCAAGAATGGAAAGAATGATGGAACTGATAACTGCAACATTAGAGCAACAACAAAACCAACAGCCCCCACCTCCTCCTCCGGCTGTACCGGAACAGAATGTGAATGTTAATGATGGGGACATAGTTGCTCTCACCCAGAAGTTCAGCAAACTGAAACCGCCATCCTTTCAGGAAGGCCTTGAATCGTTAAAGGCTGAAGCTTGGGTTCTTGAGACCGAAAAATTGTTTGAGGTTTTCCCATGTTCTGAGGCACATAAAGTGCTGTTGGCTACCTTTACTCTGCAAGAAGAAGCAAGAAGGTGGTGGATGCTTACCCGTGATGACAACGTTGTTATGACTTGGGCTCAATTCAAAGTAGCCTTCTTTGAAAAGTACTTCCCTCAGTGTGTCAGGGATAGGAAGGTGACTGAATTTGAATACTGAGACAGGGCACGATGTCCGTTGCTGAATACGAAACAAAGTTCACCGGACTTGCCAGATATTGCACCACATATGGTGGACATGATTACAAGAAGGCCAGAAGGTTTGAAGGCGGCCTGAATGTTGCAATACTGGATAGAATAAGTGTCCTGAAATTACCGACTTATGTGAATGTTCTTGACCGAGCCTTGATGGCTGAAGCGAACATTGAAGCTGTGAAACAATCTGAAACGCCGGCATCTGAATGGCGTGGGAAAAGGCAGGGTTTTAAGTTCAAGAAAGGCAAGAACAACCCGCTGAACAAAAAGCAAAATACAGGGTCAACGACTACTACTAGTCAAGGAAACCGTTCCTTTCCGCCCTGTTCCGAATGTGGTAAGAACCATAAGGGAGTTTGTTATAAAATTTCTGGTGCTTGTTACAGGTGTGGCAAGGTGGGCCACATGGTTAAAGATTGCCCTTCCACTGCTCCGGGCAATAGTAAAGCTGCAGGCAGCGCCGCAGCATCAACTGTAGCACCAAAACTGAACCCCAAAGCTACCGGGAAAGAGCCCATGAGGCAGGGCCGAGTGTTCACCCTAGTACCGGGAGATATGCAAAATACCAAGACAGTTGTGTCAGGTATCCTCTCTATTTGTACTCAAAATGCATATGTACTGATTGATTCGGGGTCTACACACTCATACGTATCGCATGCTTTTTCATGAAAATTGAATAGACCCCTAGAACCCATGAACTATCTATTAGCTGTATCATCACCTATTGGGGGATCCATGACATGTGCATATATGTATCCTGCTTGTGAGATTATTGTTGGGAATATGCATCTGTTTATTGATTTACTGCCATTGAACATTGATCATTTCGATGTAATATTGGGGATGGATTGGTTACAAAAATATCATGCTACCATTGACTGTGTGACGAAGCAAGTTGTTTTCCGTTCACCTGGTTTACCCAAATTTGTGTTTAATGGGGTTGGAGTAGTACCTCCTCCGTATTTGATTTCATCTGTGAAAGCCGTTAAATTGATTAGAAAGGGGTGTAAAGGGTATCTGTGTTCTGTATTGACTGTGTCTACTGATGATAATGCTAATGTGAACAGTATTCCCATAGTCAGAGAATTCCCAGATGTTTTTCCAAATAATCTGCCAGGGGATTTGATTGACAGGGAGATTGAGTTCACCGTTGATGTGATCCGGGTATACAGCCTGTATCGAAAGCTCCTTACAGAATGGCTCCAACTGAACTGAAAGAACTGAAAGTGCAACTGCAAGAACTGTTAGACAAGAAGTTTATCAGGCCTAGTACTTCACCGTGGGGCGCACCCGTTTTGTTTGTAAGAAGAAAGACGGCTCACTGAGACGTGTATTGACTACCATGAACTGAACAAGGTAACTGTGAAAACAAATATCCATTACCGCGTATTGATGACTTATTTGATCAGTTACAGGGTGCTCAAGTGTTTTCTAAGATTGATCTCAGATTTGGATATCACCAACTGAAAGTTAAACCAGAAGACATTGATAAAACTGCTTTTAGAACGAGGTATGGACATTACGAATTTTTAGTTATGCCTTTTGGAGTTCCAATGCACCTGCAGCATTTATGGACCTCATGAATAGAATCTTTAAACCGTACCTTGATGACTTTATTGTGGTATTCATTGATGACATATTGATTTACTCCAAAAGTATAGAACAACATGAACATCATTTGAGACTTGCCCTGCAAACCCTAAGAGAACAGAAACTGTATGCTAAACTGTCTAAATGTGAGTTTTGGCTTGATCATGTTATGTTTTTGGGGCATGTTGTTAGCAAAGATGAATTTCTATGATCCGAGAAAATTGAAGCTGTAGTGAACTGGCCTAGACCAACAAATGTGACAGAAGTCCGAAGCTTTTTGGGATTGGCTGCTCTATTACAGAAGATTTGTCAAAGATTTCTCCAAAATTGCCTTACCATTGACTCAACTGACACAGAAGGGGATATCATTTGACTGGACTGACCAAAGGGAATCAGCGTTCCAAGAGTTGAAAACTCGATTGGTGACTGCACGGTTCTTACCTTACCCTCAGGTACGGATGGTTATACTGTATTTAGTGATGCTTCTCACAAGGGTTTGGATGTGTTTTAATGTAGAATGGGAGAGTTATTGCTTATGCTTCCCGACAACTGAGATCACATGAAAAGAACTACCCGACCCATGATCTGGAACTTGCTGCAGTGGTATTTGCGTTGAAAATCTGGCGTCACTATCTGTATGGGGCGACATGTGAAGTTATACCGACCACAGAGTGAAATATTCTTCACACAGAAAGAACTGAACATGAGACAGTGGAGATGGCTAGAACTGATTAAAGACTATGACCTACAGATTCTGTACCACCCGGGAAAAGCCAACACCGTTGCCGATGCATTGAGCCGGAAGTCGATTGCAAATTTAGCTTGTTTGCTCACTGGACAGAAAGAGTTGCTTTGTGACCTTGAAAAATCTGAAATTGAAGTTGTTTTGAGAGAACAAGGTGGAACAATAGCTGCTATTTCTGCTCAACCAGCATTGATTGAAGAAATTAAAGAGAAACAGCAACAGGATGACTTCTTGAAGAAGATCATCGAAGAAAGGGAATTTAAACCGAGACTGAGGTTCAAATTTGAAAACAATGTACTGAAATTTCAAGAAAGACTGTGTGTACCGAATGATCCTGAATTGAAAAGAAGAGTTCTGTAAGAAGGCCACAATTCAAAATTTTCTATCCACCTAGGGAATACGAAAATGTACCAAGATCTGAAACAGAACTTTTGGTGGCCGGGAATGAAGAAAGAAATTGCCGACTTTGTGTCAAAATGTCTTCATTGCCAACAAGTCAAAGCGGAACATCAGCGACCCACAGGCTTACTGCAACCCTTACCCATATCGAAGTGGAAATGGGAGCATATCACGATGGATTTTATTGTTGGATTGCCTCGCTCTAGAAAAGGTATGGATTCAATTTGGGTTATTGTTGATAGACTGACCAAATCCGCTCACTTCTTACCTGTCAAGACAATTTATAATGCGGACAAATTGGCCATACTCTATATTGATGAAATTGTTAGACTGCATGGAGTGCCTGTGTCTATAGTTTCTGACAGGGATTCGAAGTTTACATCGAGATTCTGGCAAAGCCTACAGACTGCACTGGGTACTGAACTGAGACTGAGTAGTGCCTATCATCCTCAGACAGATGGCCAGTCAGAGAGGACCATCTGAACTCTGGAGGATTTGCTGAGAATGTGTGTCCTTGATTTTCAGGGAAACTGGGAAAGCCATTTGCCATTAGCTGAATTCGCCTACAACAACAGTTACCATTCAAGTATTGGTATGGCGCCTTTCGAGGCATTGTATGGCAGAAAATGTAGATCTCCAATTGCAGGGCAGAAGTTGGAGATGGGCCTTTGCTTGGGCCCGAGATTGTTTATGAAACGACTGAGAAAGTGAAATTGATACAACAGAGACTGAAAACTACACAGAGCCGACAAAAAAGTTATGCAGATGTCAGAAGGCGAGACAGAGAATATGAAGTGGGTGATCACGTTTTTGTGAAAGTGACACCGATGGAAAGGCCAGACTCGTTTTGGAGTCAAAGGCAAGTTAGCGCCAAGGTATGTCGGATCGTACGAGATTATTGAGAAAATCAATCCGGTGGCGTATCAAGTTGCGCTTCCTCCTGAAATGGAGCATATGCATAACGTCTTCCACATTTCGATGTTGAGAGATTATCTCCGGGATCCTTTCCATGTGATAGAGCCTACTCGTGTAGTGTTGAGTGATGACTACACTTACGAGGAACGACCTATACAGGTTGTGAATAGACAGATCAAAAAGTTGAGAAACAAAGAGATCCCGTTAGTGAAAGTTGACTGGCAAAACCATGGTGGTGTGTATGCCACTTGGGAAAGGGAAGATGACATGGCCAAGAGATACCTTGAACTGTTTCCACTGAATCCTGTTTTCTTCCAAAACGAAGGTAACTCGAGTTTAGAGGACTAAACTCTTTTTAAGGAGGGGAGACTGTAATAACCCTCACCATTGTTTACCGATAAACTGTTGATTACCGCCAAACCGAGACTGATTATGATTGATAACTGAAGTAATCGAAATACTGAACTGACTGACTGAAAACTGGAACTGAATTGACTGAGCATATATGTTAATTTGCATTCTATCTGTTTGACTATTTGATTATCTGTTCATGTTGTTATGTTTAAACTGTTAATTGAAGGCCTTATCGGCGGCCGAACCAGAAATTGATCGGTGCTTAAGGACCATCATAATTTATGTGTTTATGGTGTAATTCTCTGAAAACTGATTAGGTATGATTAAAATTAGGTAGAATATTGATTAATTACAAATGTTGGACTTAATTACTCTTATATCACTTAATGGCCCACTATCTCACACACATTTGAGCCTTCACTTGATCACATAACATATTTGCTCAGCCATTCTCTATGCTATAGCCGATCAAGAGAGAGAGAGAGTGAGAGAGTGAGTAGTTCTTGAGAGATTGGCTTGGAAGACTTGAAGGATTGAAGTGTAAATTGGCGAATTGAACCTCTAGCCTTGTAATTGAAGCTCTAGGTAAGGAATTTAACCTCTAATTGTTGTGTTTAGCTTGTTCATGCCTAGTTCTTGTATCCTTAGTGATTTGAGCCTTGAATTGGTCCATATATGTCAAATTGGAGCCTAGCTCATCCATGCATGCCTTTAATTTGAAGTTTTGAAGTTTCCTCATGAAATGGTACATGCATGTTCATAATTTTGCAACGGTCCATGTTTTCAACTTGTTTTTGGAACAATTGGCTCACTAGAGCATCAAATTGAAGCTTTGAAATGATTTGAATTCATGTTCTTCATGTTCATGAAATTGGTTCGAAATTGAGTTTGAATAAACACCCTTGGGCTTTGATTTCACAAATTAAGCTTCGAATTATGTTATTCTTTGTGTTTACAAATGTTTTCTAGAATTTGGCCCAAGACGATCGAATTAGTACATTTAAACTTGGTTTTTGGCTTGAAGGTGCAATCTGGGTTTTCCAGATTTTGCACTCCCGCTCGAGCGGAGAAAGTGGCGCTCGAGCGGGGAATTCGAGATCCCTCTTTGCACTACATTACCAGTCCGTCCGAGCGGGGTATTTGGCGCTCTGAGCCTATCGAGCGCCCAATCGAGCGTGATTTTTGAGCATCCATTACTTTTTGGTCCGCTCGAGCGAGAAAGTTTACGCTCGAGCGGGGACCTTTATTGCATGTCCGCTCGAGGCGGGGAAACCTCGCTCGAGCGGGACTCTGTTTTTCTGAAAATTCTGAAAATGTTTTCTGAAATAACATCTTTGCATCCTCATCCCATCCTAGGCATTCCTAGGCCTAGTTTAAGCATCTTAATGAGGATATAGATGTAAACACAACCGAGGCATATTAGGGATAAGTTATATATCTTTCCCCAACTGTGTAGCTTAGTGTGTGTTCATTCTGTACTATTTAGGGTTGGCATTTTCGAGGAGACGCTCTAGCCTACTGTAGCCCAGAACTCTATGAGTAACAACTGTGCAAAGATATGTTCAAAATGATTATTTTCTGAACACTGAACTGAACTGTTTACCGAACTGATATTGTTTACTGAATGAATGTATGTCCTATGTTCTGAACTGTACTGTGGCATCCTTAGCACCCCTGTTTACTGTTACTGTTACAGAGATCTCTATCGTTCCCTTGTGGAACCATTACTGTTTACTGATTGATGGCCATCATTAATCGTTCGGTCTTTTAAGACCTACTGTTTACTGTTATGCTAATGGATGTACCACATATGACTGTTTACTGTACTGAACAACTGATATACTGATTGAAATGAACCGTTTTCATTCTGTAAGGACATTCATTCTAACCTCTTTACGCATTATGTTATTCACTGGGCTTTAGCTCACTGCTCATATATATATTAGGTGTACAGGCACCGGACCAATGCTAGAAGCGTCGGTTAAACTCCAGTTTTGTCAAGCCAACCAATGTGCCTCACTGCGAGGTTCTGAGCCTGCCAAGCTATGGCTTAGGGCTGTTTTTATTTTCCCGTCCGTCTCTGTACTGTTTTGTAATACCGTTAGACTGAAAACACCGTACTGTACTGTTTAGTAGGGATTAAGTCCCTGTCCTGATAATTGTAATATTGTGCATAACTGTTCTGTACTGAATGTTTATATTTATGGAAAGTCTTTTTGCATACAGACTATCACAGCTCAATGGACATTATTTTATTACTGTAATGGCTTCCGCCATGCCCCTGTACTCTGTTTTACTGTATACTATCAAGCAGGCCTTCGGTAATCTCGGATTACTGCCGGTTACGGTACTAAACCCATAGGGACGGGTTTGGGTCGTGACATCATTAAGTCCAATAATGAAGATTGAGTCCACTAATGGAAACAATTATCAAACAAAGGGCTGTTTGGGCATGAGAGATATGTCATGCCGTTGGTAATGAACCTCCGAGGAGATTTAAACACCATATAGCATAATGATCTCTATCTCAAGCTTAAAACAACCAATCGGTTGAAACAACCTCTACAGGCAATGAAAAGCCAAGAAATGAGAGAGATGCAAATGTGATTAAATGATCACAAGTATGGAAAGCACTAAATCAATGCTATCAACTCAAATAGCTTAGTATCTAAGGCCTAAACACCAAACCTAGGAAGACCAGTTACACTACAAGCCTATCAAACAAAGCATGATAATAACATGAAAACTTAAAACAAACCTAAAATAGGCTAAAACAGTGTTGGAATTGAAGTCAAAAGAGCTAAAGGAGTAAGCTACAACAATGAAGAATTTAAGCTAGTAAACAAGCCAAGGGAGGGGTGGCGAACCCCTCCATTTTTGGGACTTCAAAACATGATTTTTAGCCTCTGAAAAACTCTGAAATTCAATGGTAAAATGTTTCAAAAAAAAGTTGGTGATGAAGGGAAACACAAGGGCAAAAGCCTAGGAGCAAGCTTCAAAGAAGGATGGTCCACCCCTCTACCTTTAATGCCTTTAAACCACAAGTTTCAGCCCAAAAATATAGGTGAAAAACAGCCCAAAACCAACAATAAATACAGTAGCTAAATAAGGGAAACAAAGCTAGAAATTATACCTCTTCAAAGAAAAGTATCATTTTTGAATTATAAGCCACTAATTCACACCCTCAAGAGCTAAGATGCAAGCTTAAACACCTCAGCAAAAAACCCTCCAAGTTTGGTTTTAGAGAGTTTAGGTCAAGAGTATGTAAGTTGCAAGAGAGAGAGAGAGAAATGTAGAGAGAAATATTTTCAAACTTTTGCTCCACAAATTTTTTTTAACCCTATATCATAAGAGAGGGTCATCTATATATAGAAATATATGAAAGACTCTTGGAAATATCCAAACAAATACAGCTGGTATGGTGCATGCATCTGTGGAGATAGCTGGCCAAAAATATTTGGTTTTGCATAAGTGGCCGGCAGGCCACTAATAGGGGCCAACCGTACACCATTAGTGGCCGGCCGGCCACTAGTGGGCCTGCAGGTCTGTCACGACCCCAAACCCGCCCCTTATGGGTTTAGCATCGTAACCGGCCAGTAATCTGTGATTACCAAAGGCCTGCTAACTTTAATAACAATAATACAGAGTAAGGGGCTGGCGGAAGCCAAACAGTAATTAAAAGGTGTCTAATGAGCTGTGGAAAACCTGAATGCAAAAAGACTTTTATGCGCAAGCCACATTTATAACCAAACATATATAATATATATATGCTATATACATAAACATCCTGGTTAGGGACTAAATCCCATTGCCATATCTGTACAGTCAAGTCTTAACACTATTACAAAACAGAAACAAAACGGTGAATCTGAAGCACCCTGAAACAGCTTTAGCTTGGTAGCACTTGGAACCTCGAGGTGAGGCACGGTGGTTGGCTTGACAAAACAAGAGCTTAACCCGACGCTCCTAGCTTTGGTCCGGTGCCTGGACACCTACATATAAATATCAACAGTGAGCTAAAGCCCAGTGAATAACAAATGCGTAAAAGGGTTAAGAATGAATGTCCTTTCATTAATTAAAAAGTCATTTGCATCAGTAAATCAGTTATTCAATCAGTGCCTCGTATTTCATGCCACATCAATCATTTAGGAACCATAGTAGTCATATGTGGTACATCCAATAGCAAAACAGTACAGTAGGTCTTAACAAACACGAACAGTCAGTTGATAGCCATCAAAACAGTGAACAGTAGTAGTTCCAAACATTGGAACTGACACAGATCTCTGTAACAGTAGCAATAACAGTACAGTAATAGTAAGTTGCTATGATGCCACGAATACAGTTCACAAATAGGACAAACATTCATTCAGTAAATAATGCCATTTCAGAAAGCAGTACAATCAATCGTTCAGAATAGTTATAATTGAACGTATCTTTACAAAATTGTTACTCACAGTGTACTGGGCTATAGGCAAGCTAATGAGCGTCCTCGGATGCCACCCTACAGTTACAGAATGAACACACACTAAATTACACACTTGGGACTAATGACTTAGCCCCTTAACTTGACTTGGTGTGGTTCTATAATATTATCCTCATTAAGATGCTTTTAAACATGGACTAGGAATACCTAGGATGGAATGAGGATGCAAAAATTACACTTGAAAACACTTTTCAAAATTTGCTGAAAACAGGGGTCTCGCTCGAGCGTGGCTTCTACGCTCGAGCGAGCTTACCTAAAAGAGGGGTCGCTCGAGTGTAGACTTCCTCGCTCGAGCGGTCTATAAAAATGCAAAAGTACTGGATGTTGCAAATCCCTGCTCGATGCTCGCTCGAGCGTGAGACACAGCTCTTCGCTCGAGCGTGAGACACAGCTCTTCGCTCGAGCGTGCGTCTGCGTGCACAAAAACCTGAGAGCTTGCAATCTACACTCGAGCCAGCATTCCTTCGCTCGAGCGGAGCTCTGAACAAAAGGATGGACACTCGAGCGTGGAAGCCAAAATCTGAATTTCCAGTTTTGCCTTCAAAGCTCAAACCAAGCATTCAACACATCAAAACTCAATTTTGGGCCCATTTCTGGAAAACACTTGAAACCCATACTACAAGAAACCAATAATTTTGAAGATCAATTTTGTAAAATCAAGCCAAAGGAGAGACAATTGAACACAACTTCAAGAAACTTTCAAGAATTATGCAAGAACATAACATGCATGAGCTTCTCTTGAACTCTAATGCTCTAAAAACATGATCAAATGCAAGATTGAGCTCAAGACATGACGAATTCATGGACTACAACCAAATATGAACTTGCATGTAAGAATTTTCATGAAGACAACCTCAAAATGCTATGGTATGAACATGCATGCATGAAATCACTCCTAATTTAACACATTAAGCTATTTGTTTACTCAAGTCACTAATTTCTCATGGACCATGAAAGAAACCACTTAAACTCAGGTTCAAGAGGGTAAATCTCCTACCTTAGGTCTTGAATTCTAGGTATGGAAACTCAATTTTGCAATCTCCTTCAATTCCTCTAAGTCTCCAAGCTAATTCTTATTGAAATCAATTTTCTCTTCCAAGCCTCCTCTCTCACCGATTTTGGTCTCAAGAAGGTGAAATGAAGATGCTAACAATGCAAAGGGTGAGAGAAGTAGTGGCCTAGCATAATCCACTCAATGGCAAAATGAGTAGTAAATGCAAACTAATGTAATTTAACTTTATTTAATCTACTTTAGGCATTCCAATTCAAATTTTAATTAAACCTATCATAAAATCACATAAATCCTAATTAGCATATAACACTAATCAGTTTCAGATTCAGTCGCCGATAAGGCCTTCAATTCGCAATTCGAAATTAAAACACGAACAGATTCATTTAGAAATCAAACAGATAAAGATGCATTCAAAACAATACACTCATACAATCGATTCAGGATATCATTCTAATCAGTTACTTATTATGCTCAATCACAGTTTAACACTAATCAGAGGTGAGGGTTGTTACTGTCTTCCCTCCTTAAAAGAGTTTGGTCCTCTGAACTCGAATTACCTTCGTTTTGGAAGAACACTGGGTTCAGAGGGAACAATTCAGGATATCTTTTCATCTATATCGTCTTCCCTTTCCCAAATGGCATAAATGCCACCATGGTTTTGCCAGTCCACTTTCAATAGCGGAACTTTTCTTATTCCTCATCACTTCTTGATTCGTCGGTTCACAATCTGAATAGGCCGTTCTTCATAAGTGTAGTCATCACTTAGCACTACACGGGTAGGCTCAATAACATGGAAGGGATCCCGAAGATATTCCTTAACATTGAAATATGGAAGACGTTATGCATATTCTCCATTTCAGGAGGAAGCGCTACTTGATACGCCACCGGATATAATCTTTTCAATGATTTCATACGGCCCAACATACCTCGGTGCTAGTTTTCCCTTAGCCAAAACGAGTCTGTCCTTTCATTGGTGCCACTTTAACAAAAACATGATCACTCACTTCATATTCCCTATCTCGCCTTCGGACATCCGCATAACTTTTCTGTCGGCTTTGTGCGGTTTTCAATCTTTGTTGAATCAGTTTCACTTTTTCGGTTGTCTCGTGTACAATCTCGGGCCCAAGTAAAGGGCCCATCTTCAACTTCTGCCCAGCAAATAGGAGATCGGCATTTTCTACCAATAAAGCCTCGAAAGGCGCCATACCAATGCTCGAGTGAAAACTGTTGTTGTAGGCGAATTCAGCTAACGGTAAATGGCTTTCCCAATTTCCTTGGAAATCAAGAACACACATACGCAGTAAGTCTTCCAGAGTCTGGATGGTTCTTTTTGACTGGCCATCTGTCTGAGGATGGTATGCACTACTCAGTCTTAGTTCGGTACCCAATGCTGTCTGCAGACTTTGCCAGAATCTCGATGTAAAGTTCGAGTCCCTATTAGAAACAATGGACGCGGGGACTCCATGCAATCTAACAATCTCATCAATATAAATTGTAGCCAATTTTCGCATTATAAATTGTTTTAACAAGTAAGAAGTGAGCAGATTTTAGTCAATCTATCAACGATAACCCAAATTGAATCCATACTCTACTGGAGCGAGGCAGTCCAACAATGAAATCCATAGTGATATGTTCCTATTTCCACTCCGGTATCGGTAAGGGCTGAAGTAAGCCTGTGGGTCGTTGATGTTCGGCTTTGACTTGTTGGCAATGTAGGCATTTCGACACAAAGTCGGCAATTTCTTTCTTCATTCCGGCCACCAGAAATTAAGTTTCAGGTCTTGGTACATTTTTTGTTTCCTGGATGGATGGAAAGTTTTGAATTTGTGGCCTTCCTGCAAAATTCGCCTTTTCAGTTCAGAATCATTCGGTACACACAACCTTCCCTGAAACTTCAATACATTGTTTTCAAATTAAATCCGGCCTCGGTTTAGATTCTCGTTCATCAATGATCTTTCTTAGAAAGTCATCTTGGTGTTGTTTCTCTTTAATCTCTTCAATAAGTGCCGGTTGAGGCAGAGATAGCAGCCAATGTTCCACCTTATTCACGCAAAACAATCTCAACTTCAAATTTTTCAAGGTCACATAGCAATTCTTTCTGCCCGGTGAGTAAACAGGCCAATTCCCAATTGATTTCCGATTCAGTGCATCGGCAACGGTGTTAGCTTTCCTCGGATGGTACAAAATTTGCAAGTCATAGTCTTTTATCAATTCTAACCACCTTTGCTGCCTCATGTTCAACTCTTTCTATGTAAGAAGTATTTTTAAGCTCTTGTGATCGGTGTACACCTCACATGTTGCCCCATATAGGTAGTGACGCCAAATTTTCAATGCAAATACTACTGCGGCAAGTTCTAAATCATGAGTAGGGTAGTTCTTCTCATGTGGCCGCAGTTGTCGGGAAGCATATGTAATAACTTTACCATTCTGCATTAATACACATCCCAAACCTTTATAAGAAGTATCATTAAAAATAGTAAATCCATCCGTACCTGAGGGTAGGGTAAGAATCGGTGCAGTCACAAGTCGAGTCTTTAATTCTTGAAAAGCTGATTCTCTCTATGATTGGTCCAGTCAAATGATATCCCTTCTGAGTCAACTGAGTCAATGGCATAGCAATTTTGGAGAAATCTTTCACAATCTTCTGTAGTACCCGGCTACCTAAGAAACTTCGGACTTCAGTGACATTAGTCGGTCTAGGCCAATTCATCACTCTGCTTCAATTTTCTGTGGGTCCACTGAGATGCCATCCTTACTAATTACATATCCCAAAAAACATAACATTATCAAGCCAAAACTCACGCTTTGACATTTTGCATACAGTTTATGTTCTCTAAGGTCTGTAAAGAAATTCTCAAATGACGTTCAGTGCTCTTCCTTACTCTTAGAATAAATCAAAATATCATCTATAAAAAACAACCACAAATTCATCAAGGAATGGTTTGAAAATTCTGTTCATAAGGTCCATAAATGCAGCAGGTGCATTAGTAACTCCGAAAGCATAATAAGAAATTCATAATGTCCGTCCTCGTTCGGAAGGCAGTTTTTTCAATATCCTCTGGTTTTGACTTTCAGCTGGTGGTATTCGGATCTAGGTCAATTTTGGAGAAAACCTGGGCATCTTGCAACTGGTCAAACAAATCATCAATACGAGGCAATGGATATTTATTTTTCACTGTTACCTTGTTCAATTCACGGTAGTCAATGTGAGTCTTAGTGAGCCATCTTTCTTTTTACAAATAAAACTGGTGCGCTCCACGGCGAAGTACTGGAGGCCTAATGAACTTCTTATCTAACAATTCTTGCAGCTGAATTTTCAGTCCTTTAATTCGGTAAGGGCCATTCTATACGGAGCTTTAGAAACTGGCTGTGTACCCGGTAACACTTCAACAGTGAACTCTATCTCCCTATCAATCAGATCCCCTGCCAGATCATCTGGAAAAACATCTGGGAATTCTCTGACTATAGGAATACTGTCCACATTAGCCTTAGTATCAGTAGTACAGTCATATATGCAACACAAATACTCACATTTACTTACCCCTTTGATTAGTTTGAAAGCTTTCATGGACGAAATCAGATACGGGGGAGGTACTAAACCACCACTCCGTTAAATACAAATTCAGCAATCCCGGTGGATGGAAAACACTTGTTTCATTACGCTAGTACGGTAGCATGATCCTTGTGTTAACCAACCATTCCCAAAATTACATCGAAATGGTCAATATTCAAGCAAGGCAGTAAATCAATATACGAATGTACATCCCCAACAACAATCTCACATGCAGGATACACATAAGCACAAGTCATGGATCCCCCAGCGGGTGAAGATACAGCTAGCAAATAGTTCATGGGTTCCAGTGGTCTATTTAATTTTCGTGAAAAAGCCATCGACGAAAAATGAATGTGTAGACCCCAAATCAATCAGAACATAAGCATTTTGAGCACAAATTGAGAGTATACCTCACACAACTGTCTCAGTATTCTGCACATCTCCCGACACAAGTGCAAACACCCGGCCTTGCCTTAAAGGCTCCTTTCCAGTAGCTTTGGGATTGGGTTTCGGTGTGACAGTTGATGTTGCGGGCGCTAGCTGTAGCCTTATTATTGCCTTGGGAAATGGAAGGGCAATCTTTGACCATGTGGCCCACCTTGCCACACCTGTAACAAGCACCAAAAATTTTATAGCAAACCCCCTTGTGCCTTTTACCACATTTGGAGCAGGGCGTGGTATGGATTGTTTCCTTGACTAGAGCTGGTCGTTGACCCTGTATTTTGCTTCTTATTCGATGAGTTATTTCGGCCTTTCTTAAACTTAAAGCCTCGTTCTCTTACCGCGCCACTCGGTTTGGGTGTTTCGGTCTGTTTCAATGCTTCGATATTCGACTCAGCTATTATTGCTTGGTCAAAAACATCCACATATTTTAAGTAACTTCAGAACATTGATTCGGTCAAGTATTTCTACATTGAGCCCGCCTTCAAACTTCCTGGCCTTTTTATAATCAATGTCCACCATGTGTGGTGCATATAGCAGTTCAGTGAATTTTGATTCATACTCTGCTACGGACATGGTACCTTGTTTCAACTGTTCAAATTCAGTCACCTTACGATCTCTGACACACTGAAGGAAGTACTTTTCAAAGACGCTCTGTTAAATTGAGCCTAAGTCATGGGTATTATTGGTGTCACGAACAAGCATCCACTACTGTCTAGCCTCTTCTTGTAAAGTGAAGGTGGCCAGTAACACTTTGTGTGCTTCAGAACACGGAAATACTTCAAACAACTTTTTAGTTTCCAGAACCATATAAAGCAATTATATCATCATTAACATTTGGTTCTGGCTATACTGGAGGAGGTGGTGGGGGCTGTTGGTGTTCTGCTGTTGCCTTAGGGCCTCGGTCAACTTCGACTGTTCTTTCTAACCTTGCCATTCTTGCCTCCAATGATTCAGATTCATCAGCACTTCTTGCGTTGTCCATTTCACTATAGGCAATACAGTAATAATAAACATAGGAAGTTGCTGACTTAAGCATATTAGCATATTAGCACATATATTCATATCATGGCCACACATACTTTTCATGCTCATGCAATGCCCTAATTACTTTTCTAAGACATCCTATAGCTCATCTGGACACGTGTGTGCGGTATAACTCGTGCTCTGATACCACTCTATCACAACCCAAACCCGCCCCTTATGGGTTTAGCATCGTAACCGGCCAGTAATCCGTGATTACCAAAGGCCTGCTAACTTTAATAACAATAATACAGAGTAAGGGGCTGGCGGAAGCCAAACAGTAATTAAAAGATGTCCAATGAGTTGTGGAAAACTGAATGCCAAAAGACTTTTATGCGCAAGCCACATTTATAACCAAAACATTATATATATATATGCCATATACATAAACGTCCTGGTTAGGGACTAAATTCCATTGCCATATCTGTACAGTCAATTCTTAAACATCTATTACAAAACAGAAACAAAACGGTGAATCTGGAAACACCCTGAACAGCCTTGACGTAGCACTTGGTAGCCTCGAGGTGAGGCACGGTGGTTGGCTTCACAAAACAAGAGCTTAAACCGACGCTCCTAGCTTCGAGTCCGGTGTCCTGGACACTACATATAATATCAAAGTGAGCTAAAGCCAGTGAATAACAAATGCGTAAAGTTAGGTTAAGAAGAATGTCCTTTCATTAATTAAAACAGTCATTTGCATCAGTAATCAGTTATTCAATCAGTGCCTCGTATTTCATGCCACATCAATCATTTAGGAACCATAGTAGTCATATGTGGTACATCCAATAGCAAAACAGTACAGTAGGTCTTAACAAACCGGAACAGTCAGTTGATAGCCATCAAAACAGTGAACAGTAGTAGTTCCAAACATTGGAACTGACAAAGATCTCTGTAACAATAGCAGTAACAGTACAGTAACAGTAAGTTGCTATGGATGCCACGAATACAATTCACAAATAGGACAAAACATTCATTCAGTAAATAATGCCATTTCAGAAAGCAGTACAATCAATCGTTCAGAAATAGTATAATTGAAGTATCTTTACAAAATTGTTAGTCACAGAGTACTGGGCTATAGGCAAGCTAATGAGCGTCCTCCGATGCCAACCTACAGTTACAGACGAACACACACTAAATTACACACTTGGGACTAAGACTTAGCCCCTTAACTTGACTTGGTGTGGTTCTATAACATTATCCTCATTAAGATGCCCTTAAACATGGGCCTAGGAATGCCTAGGATGGAATGAGGATGCAAAAATTACACTTGAAAACACTTTTCAAAATTTGCTGTGAAAACACAGGGTCTCGCGTTTGTGAGCGTAGCTTTCTACGCTTCGAGCGAGCGCAAAAAGTGTTCAGAGAGGGTTCTCGGATCAGTGTACAACATAACCCAAGGGGGGTACTCGGCGACGTGTTTAACATCCACGTCGGACTCAATCTCCGAGATCTCTTTGAATCTCAAGTCTCACGAGTGAAAGTGAAATGTAGATGAGAGTCCAGATTTGGCCAACTTTTATTGAAAATCCATTTTATTGCAATTTTGTTAAAAATGGACTGCGTCATCAGAACTCAGAGTCGCCACCATAATATTTTGGGGAAATTAGGAAACCCATGACTCGGTGCTAAGGCCACTGTTCGTCGTAACCAAGGATGCTTGGCTCGGAACCTTAGGTATGAGAGGGGAAGGTCATAATGAGCACCCCTTCTCACCCAATCAAAAGATCGGCCTCTACTAAACCATGATATGACTTTTATTTTCTTTATATGTTCATGTTCTGATTATTGATAAAATCCTAAAATTTACTATGTGAAGCATACAAGTATAGACTAGTTTGCGCAAATTGGAAACAATTCAACTTCATGTTTGTTTTCCGCGAAAAGGGTTTGAATTGCACCTCAGGTTGGGCTTAGAGTTTGTGAATTTGCCCTACTACGAAGTGGGCTAAAACATGCAGTCGTTGAATCATTCCAATTCAGGCAACAAGCCTTCATCCACAGGCATTCAAACAGTTTATCACTTAAACAAATAGCCACATGGTAGGATGCTAAACATATAAAAACATCACACACACAAATGGGATGCTAAGCATAAAAACTCACAGATTGAACCGACGTCCCTCGAACAACTACAAAACAAAAGTTAGTAAAATATGCATGATCTTATATACAGAATCCTAATGCAATTCACTCATGAGATGCACTAAAGATTTGGCTTCTAGGATATGGCATGTGAATCATCTCAAAACATACGATAGCACATAGAATCACAGAAGAATTGATTAAATAATCACACTGTAAAATGTAGCCGAATCTTAATGCATGAAACATGGATGTAAAGCATGTATGCATGACATGTCAAGATAATACATACTCACAGTTAGGAAGCATTAAATGTGATTAAAGAATGGGATAGAAAGAAGCGGGGTGGGGGAATTATTACAATACTTGAATTATTACAGATCTGAGAGAGGGTGAATGAAAAATAAAATCCTCGCAAACACTCAAAATAAAATAATAAAGAAGAATTTGGGGAAAAAGATTATCCACTAGCATATTCCACTCCTTTTCTCCAATAAAAAATTGAGCCCAATCCACATGGGCACATTCAAGCCATGACAGCAGCCCACTAACAAAAACACGGCCACAACCAGCAACACCTTTCTTCTCAAACTGCATCATGGGCCCCATATACTGGAACCCACGCCCATTTTCAAACTCACCAAATTCGGCAGCTCAGAAATTTGAAGCCCTCGGACCCAAGTTGGCCCAACATGTAACTTGTAGCTTTTGGTTGTCTCCAAGAATATAGTCCACTCAATCCATGATGTCAGCATAGGTCTTCCAAGGAAGAAAGGTCCATCAGTAAATCTGCAAAAAGCTTATTCGAGGTAAATCAAAATAGTACTGATTTCATTTTTCAGATCCTCCTTCAGTGAGGTGATCACGGCTAGATTAAAGGTGTTTGGTAGGTCTCTCATGCATGTGAGTGAGAGGAGGTGTGTCTCAAGAGATCTAGAGAGAGAAGAAGGATAACCAGTGATGTCTTCTCCAAACCGTGTGTGTCAGTCCCATGTGCATGCATGTGTATCAGTGAGGGAGAGTGCCGTGTGCATGGGTAGGTGCATGTGTGTACATGTGGTTTGTTTGGTGTGTTGTTGTTGTTTCAGTGAGAGAGAGTGTCGTTGTGCATGGTGTGTCTGGGTGTGTCTCTCCCGTGGGTGTGTGTCTAGGCCTGTGTGGGTGAGTGGGTGTGCTCGGTGTATCCCCCCCTCTATCCCCAGTGAATGGTCTGTCCATGAGTGTGCATGGGTGGTGTGAGAGAGAGGTGAGAGATGGTGTGTGTGTGCTGTGTTATTGCCGGGTTGTTGATGGTGTGATGCACCCTCCTCCCCTCTCTCTCTAACCATGTGCTGTGTGTGAAGATGGTGGTGATGGGTCACCCTCCCGTGGGTGTGTGTCTGTGGCCTGTGTGGGTGGTGCCTCCCCTCAACCCGTGTATGCTCTGTGTGTATGTATGGAGCTCCTTCTCCTCCTTCAACACTCAAAAACCCACCTAACCATCTCCTCCTCCCTTTTTTCTTTTTGAACCCGTTGTATATGTGGTTGTATCCTTTTTCTTTATCCTCTCAAATCCGTGTCTCTCCTCTGTCCTCCCCCTAAACTGTGTATCTCCTTCTTTTTTAATCATCCACCCACCCACTCATTTGAAAAAGATATATTAAACCACACCCTCCACTACAGACCCCTCATTACATTTCAACCACTCACTCCTCTCCTTTTCTCTTTTTCCAAATTGTCTTCACCTTCCCCAATATGATGCCCCCATTCTTTTTTTTCTATATTCTCCCACTCCACCGAATTATATCACCCACTCCACCCACTAGCCATATATATTTGATTTTTAATTTGTCTCCACCAAACCATCATCATCATGTTTCATATTCTCAAAGCCCCACTCACAATACAGATTTTTATTATTATTTTTTATTTTTTATTTTCTTTTTTTTTATTATTATTTTTTTAGTTTATAAATTTATCAATTTATATAAACACACCTAAATATATGTACACACACCAAATATAAAATATATATGAAATACTACAAATTACAAATTTGGCCAAAATAGGTGAGGTTTGAGATTAAAATGTCAATTTGATTTTTCTGGTGAGGGTGGTCAAAATAAAGTGCCCCCAGTCTTAGGGCCGGTCAAAATGGGGGTCTACACATAGACTTCCTCGCTCGAGCGGTCTGTTAAAATGCAAAAGTACTGGATGTTGCAAACCCTCGCTCGATGCTCGCTCGAGTGTGAGACATAGTTCTTCGTTCGAACGTAGGTCTCGTCGCTCCAGCGTGGTCTGCGTGCACAAAAACCTGAGAGCTTGCAATTTATGCTCGAGCCAGCATTCCTTCGCTCGAGCGGAGCTCTGAACAAAGGATGGTCGCTCGAGCGTGGAAGCCAAATCTAGAATTTCCAGTTTTGCCTTCAAAGCTCAAACCAAGCATTCAACACATCAAAACTCAATCTTTTGGGCCCATTTTCTGGGAAAACACTTGAAAACCCATACTACAACATATTTTGAAGATCAATTTTGTAAAATCAAGCCCAAAGGAGAGACAATTGAACACAACTTCAAGGAAACTTTCAAGAATTATGCAAGAACATAACATCATGAGTTCTCATGAACTCTAATGCTTTAAAACATGATCAAATGCAAGATTGAGCTCAAGACATGATGAATTCATGGACTACAACCAAAATATGAACCTGCATGTAAGAATTTTCCTGAAGACAACCTCAAAATGCTATGGTATGAACATGCATGCATGAAATCACTCCTAATTTAACACATTAAGCTATTTCTTGACTCAAGTCACTAATTTCTCATGGACCATGCAAGAAACCACTTAAATTCATGTTCAAGAGGGTAAATCTCCTACCTTAGGTCTTGAATTCTAGGTATAGAAGCTCAATTTTTGCAATCTCCTTCAATTCCTCTAAGTCTCCAAGCTAATTCTTGTTGAAATCAATTTTCTCTTCCAAGCCTCCCTCTCTCACTCGGTTTTGGTCTCAAGAAGGTGAAATGAAGATGCTAAACAATGCAAAGGGTGAGAGAAGTAGTGGCCTAACATAATCCACTCAATGGCAAAATGGTTGTAAATGCAAACTAATGTAATTTAACTTTATTTAATCTACTTTAGGCATTCCAAATCAAATTTTAATTAAACCTACCATAAAATCACATAAATCCTAATTAGCATATAACACTAATCAGTTTCAGATTCAGTCGTCGATAAGGCCTTCAATTCGCAATTCAAAATTAAAACACGAATAGATTCATTCAAAAATCAAACAGATAGAGATGCATTCAAAACAACACACTCATACAATCGATCCAGGATATCATTCTAATCAGTTACTTATCATGCTCAATCACAGTTTAACACTAATCAGAGGTGAGGGTTGTTACAAGGTCTTAGATGGTCAGGCTTGAATTTGAACATTTGACAAGCATATACAAATTCATCATCGGGTGATCACTCGGTGATGCCCAAGTTATAAGGGCGGTCAAAAATGGAGTGTCTACAGTGTCCTAAAAGGTCGTACTCACGGAGCAAGTAAGCTCCATCCTGTTAAATGACACACTCATTAAGCTTAAAAACCTAGGTGCCCTAACCATTGCATGCATTATAGAGGACCATTTCATTGATAGGGCCTTATTAGATTTAGAGGCTAGTGTCAATTTGTCGTACTCTGTGTACAAAGAATTCGAGCTTGGCGAGTTGAAGCCCACTACTGTTACTCTCCAATTGGCTGACCAGACCCTCAAAGTGCCACGTGGCATGATTGAGGATATGCTAATAAATGTTGATAGGTTTTATTTTCTTGTTGACTTTTTGGTTTTAGATATGGAACCGGTAGCTAGCTCTAGGAAACAAATCCCAGTGATCTTAGGTCGACCTTTCTTGGCTAGGGCCAACGCATGTATTAATTGTCGTATCGGGGTTATAGAAGTTTCATTGGGAAATATGCAAGTGAATCTCAATATTTTCCAAGCATCCCAACAACCCCATGAAAGAGAGGAGTGTTTATTTGTGGATGTTGTGGATGGGATTGTGGAGGAGGCTTTACTCTCCATTCTTGTAGTATTTTATTTATTTTATTTTTTTTAAAAATCCGGCGGGAGTGGCTTTACCCTCCATTCTTGTAGAGGACCCTCTAGAGGCTTGTCTAGCTCATTTTGGGTTTGAGGATTTTGATATTAACAGATTAGCTGAGAAGGTGAATGCCTTACTTAATTCTTCTTTGACACCGGATTTTCCTCTATGGAAACCCCGATTTGAGTCCCTTCCTCCTCTGTCTAGAGAGCTTGCCATACCATCCCTAGTCACACCACCTACAGTTGAGTTGAAGCCACTCCTGGCCACACTCAAGTATGTATTTTTAGGGCTTTAGGATACTTTACCAGTCATAATTGCATCTTACTTGATTGCAAAGCAAGAGAGTCAATTAGTGAGTGTTCTCATGGCACATCAAAGTGTCGTAGGGTGGTCAGTGGTTGATTTGAGAAGGATAGATCCCTCTGTATGCATGCATTATATACATCTAGAGGAGGACACCAAACCTTCTCGTGAAATGCAACAGAGGCTTAATCCCAATATAAAGGAGGTGGTGAAAAAAGAGGTGTTAAAATTGTTGGATGCGGGTATTATATACCCCATCTCGGATAGCAAGTGGGTGAGTCTCACACAAGTGGTGCCCAAGAAATCGGGCATCACTGTTGTTGAGAATGAGCGAGGAGAGTTAGTCCCCACACGAACCACTACTAGGTGACGAGTGTGCATTGATTATAGGAGATTGAATTCCATGACTAGGAAAGACCATTTTCCTTTGCCATTTATTGATCAAATTCTTGAGAGGTTAACAGGGCAGCATTTTTATTGTTTTCTTGATAGTTACTCGGGGTATAATCAAGTCCCGGTGTACCTCGCTGACTAGGAAAAGACTACCTTTACATGTCCTTTTGGCACTTTTGCTTATAGGTGCATGCCCTTTGGGCTATGCAATGCACTGGCGACTTTTCAACGGTATATGATGGCCATTTTCTTTGACATGGTGGAGAAATTTTTAGAGGTTTTCATGCATGACTTCTCCGTGTTTGGGCCATCTTTTGAGAAATATCTCAAGAACTTAACTAAAGTACTTACTCGATGTGTGGAGACAAACCTTGTTTTGAGTTAGGAGAAGTGTCGTTTTATGGTTCGCGAGGGTATAGTGTTGGGACACACTGTGTCCCCTCGAGGTATAGAGGTTGATAAAGCTAAGGTTGACCTCATTGTAGGCCTTCCTCCACCCACTTCTGTGCGTTAAGTTAGGTCTTTCCTAGG
The DNA here is from genome assembly GCA_030407325.1 of Camellia japonica. Taxonomy (NCBI): domain Eukaryota; kingdom Viridiplantae; phylum Streptophyta; class Magnoliopsida; order Ericales; family Theaceae; genus Camellia; species Camellia japonica. Next base: position 170,916,633 of record JAPPVO010000016.1, read on the forward strand.
GCATGCAAGTTTTTACCGTAGATTTATCAAAGACTTTAGCAAAATATCCTGTCCTTTTGTGTAGTTTACTTGCTAAGGACGCACCATTTATCTTTGATGATGCATGTTTGAAAGTATTTGAAACACTTTGAGCGGCCCTTTCTACTGCCCCTATCATGCAATCTCCTAAGTGGTCCCTTCCTTTCGAGATCATGTGCGATGCATCTGATTATGCCCTCAGTGTCGTCTTGGGCAAAGGGTGCATAAAGTGCCCCATGTTATATCCTATGCTAGTCATACTCTTTCTGATGCTCAATTAAACTACACTAGCACTAAGAAAGAGTTATTGAATGTTGTCTTTGCACTTAATAAGTTCTAGTCCTACCTCTTAGGGTCTAAAGTCATTGTGTTCACTGACCATGCCACTTTGCGTTACTTATTGTCTAAAAAAGAGACCAAACCTAGGTTGATTAAGTGGATTCTACTCCTTCAGGAGTTTGACCTAGAAATTTGAGACAATAAGGGATCCGAGAATGTAGTTACGGATTATTTATCCTGCATCTTTATTAAGCACACGAGTGATACTTTAGCCTTGCACGACTCGTTTCCAGACGAGCAACTTCTTGCGGTATCACACGTGACCCTCCCGTGGTTTGCTCACATTGTGAATTACTTGGTGGTTGGTCAAGTAATTGTGAGAAGAGGAGAAAAACCGCTCAGGGTCACATTTCACGCGTCCTGAGATACTCTACTTACACTGAAATCGTAAGAAGAGGAGAAAAACTGCTCAGGGTCGCGTTTCACGCGTCTTGAGATACTCTACCCACGTTGAAATCGTGAGAAGATGAGAAAAACTGCTCAAGGTCGCGTTTCATGCGTTCTAAGATGCTCTACCTAAGCTAAAATCGTGAGAAGAGGAAAAAAAAATCACTCAGGGTCGTGTTTCACGTGTCCTGAGATACTCTACCCACACTAAAATTATGAGAAGAGGAGAAAAGCCACTCAGGGTCGCATTTCACGCTTCTTGAGATACTCTACCCACGCTAAAAACTTAAGAAGAGTAGAATAGCAGCTCAGGGTCGCGTTTCACGTGTCCTGAGATACTCTACCCACGCTGAAATTATGAGAAGAGGAGAAAAACAACTCAGGGTCGCATTTCACGCTTCTTGAGATACTCTACCCACGCTAAAAACTTAAGAAGAGGAGAATAGCAGCTTAAGGTTACGTTTCACGTGTCCTGAGATACTCTACCCATGCTAAAAACATAAGAAGATGAGAAAAGTAGCTTAGGGTTGCATTTCACGCATCCTGAGATACTATGATAGATGCAAAGAGTACGAGATTATGCGATAGATGCACAATGTAATGAAAGTGTGCAATAGATGCACGAAGTGACGTGATGTGCGATAGATGCACAAAATGAGGATATGCGATAGATGCACGAAGTAAAATGAGTGTGCGATAGATATACAAAGTGAACAAGTGCGATAGATGCACAAAGTGATGTTTTAGAAAGCACCGCACATGCACACGACATGAGGTGGCGCAAGTGAAAATCAGTACGATGACAATGCAAGTTCCATGCAACATAAGACGACAATAATAAGGTGCTATGCGTGTTCTATGTAAGGTAAAAGCATGTTCTATGCAACATAAGACGACAATAGGATGTCATGCACATTTTATGCAAGATAGTCGAAAGCAAAAGCATTGCTATGCAAGATAATGAGGATGCAAATTCTAGGAAAGATAAAAGATAACATGCAAATTATATGCAAGGGAATTGAAAGCATGTTTTGTGCACACAGGATAAGCATATGAATCACAATGCATTGTGCACATGTAACGTAGGAGCTATATGAGAGCGCACGATTTATGCAATCGATACGTAAATTGACAAAATAGACAAAAGCGATGTTTGATGATGACCTCTGACTTAACCCCTCGAAGGATTTACAAAATGCTCAAAAGAATGCCACTTGTTTATAAATCGGGGCACATTCACGCGCCGGAGACCCAAAGGGATTTGAAACGGTGCAACTGGAACCCAAATTAGAGATCCTTGGGAATCAAATCTACTCCAAATACCTCAATCCTTCTTCTTAGACCCAGCAAAGGACCTTGCATACACTGAGGACCACAAAACCAGCACTGGGCCAAAAAGTGGCCGGCCGGCCACTAATGCAAAGTCGGGGGCAATTTTGACATTTTGGCATAGATCTCTTTAAATACACAACCAAACTTCATTTTGCACACACACCTAATTCTGAAAATCTCCCCTCTCTCTCTTTAGGTGTTTTCTCTCTCTAGATTTGTACTTTGTACACGTTTTACAATGCCCCACGCAAACTTTATTCATAAACTCTCTTTGGCCCTCTACACTTTAAACCGATCAGAATTTGTTTCGTTGATTCTTTTGGGTTTTCATCACTTTGGACTTGTTTCTCTCAAGTTTCTTTTGAGTTTTGTGACCCTCCCGGGTTTTGACTTTTTCTCTCATTTTCTCTCTCCTAGGGTTGACTTTTTTCAAGTTTTCTCTTTTTTTTTCCGCATTTTTCTCCATTTTCACCAGTTTTCACCCCACTTTCTAGATGGCTGATGATCTCCCACATGATGACGCCCTTCCTGAGGTTCCACCTATACTTCCACCCCTTGCGGAGGTTGAGGAGCCGGCAGTCGTCGAGGCCAACGAGCGGCAGAGGACATTGCCGTCGATTTTGAGGCAGAGTTTGCTCCAAGGCTCGAACTTGAGTTACTTCCATTAAGAATGAGGCCCTTTGATCCGGCCACTTACCACCCTCGCATGCACACGATGGCGCCTGGAGGCATGATGCGCTTTGATGATTTTGTTGATGGCGTGCCAAAGGATACTTTGCTGAGGGAGCCGGACTGCCACCTCCCTTACGGCGCTACTGAGGTACAAAATTTACTTTCATGCACTTGCATCTGACTATCTTCTAACCATTTTAACACTGCCTTTATCTACCTAACTTGTATTACTGTCTTTCATCTGATTCGTTCTTTCTTTGCCACAAGAGGACTCTCGCTCCTATAGGGGTTACGAGATTGTGACTGCCAGGGACTGTACCATGAGCTTTCTACCCAAGTCTGTGAGTTAGTTGACGAGACAGGCTTTGGCCTTTTCTGCACCGGGCTCCCACGGCATATGGCTAGCCGGGCCTTACTCAGAGCGTTGGTGGAGAGGTGGTGGGATACCACCAACTCCTTCCACTTCTCTTCCACTAGGAAGATGACAATTATAACTTCTCCATGATCACAGGTTTGGAAGTAAGAGGTGATCCGATCCCTTTCGACATGGACATGGGCCAGTGGGAGGCGACCTGGACTATCTGCTCGGAGCGAACCTGCCTCTATTAGGGGTGTAAATCTGGCCTGGCCAGGCCCATCCGAGTTCAAGCCAGGCCGGGCCCATGTTAGGCTTCGTGGGCTCCGACCAAAAATTCGGGTCGGGCTGGGCCGACCCACAGGCCAAGAAACTAAGCCTAGGCCTAGGGGTATTCGGGCCAGCGGGTCGGGCCTCGGGGCAGCCCAATGGGCCTGGGCCCAGCCTCGAGCTTGGGTGGGCCTAACCATTTTTTTTAATTTTTTAAATTTTTTTTATACCAAAAGTTTATTATTTTTCACTAAAAAATACACTGGGCCTCGGGCGGGCCGGGCTTCAAGTCAGGCCCTAAATGGGCCTTAAGCGGGTAGATGGGTTGGGCCACGGGCCGGGCTGGGCTTCAAAACGATGGCCCAGGCCCTAGCCCAGGGGCTCAGGCCTGGGCCTAAGCGGGCCGGGCCCATCTCAGGCACCCTATGGGCTGCGGGCCATTTTTACACCCCTAGCCTCTATCTAGGCCAACTATGGTCAGATACAGTTGGTTTCTTGAGCACTTCCACAAGAGTCAGCTTGAGACATAGAAGGAGACAGAGCAGTACACCCAGAGCTTCTTAATATACCTTCTTGGTACCACCTTGTTTGCAAACAGGTGGAATACCATAGGTTTGTAATTGTTGAGCGCACTTATGACTCTGCCCCAGGTCCAGTTTTACGATTGGGGTGGAGCTGGTGTAACATGCCCGGGAGGTACCCGCGCGCGTTAAACAGTTCGGACTCCTAAGATCTCTTTGATCTCAATGTCTCACGAGTGCAATGTGAAACGTAGATGAGAGTCCAGATTTGGCAACTTTTATTAAAAATCCATTTTATTGCAATTTTGTCAAAATTTGTCAAAAATGGACTGCGTCATCAGATCTCAGAGTCGCCACCTAATATTTTGGGAAATTAGGAAACCCATGACTCGGTGCCAAGGCCACTGTTCGTCGTAACCAAGGATGCTTGGCTCGGAACCTTAGGTATGAGAGGGGAAGGTCAATAATGAGCACCCTCGCTCACCCGATCAAAAGATCGGCCTCTACTAAACCATGATATGACTTTTATTTTCTTTATATGTCCATGTTCTGATTATTTAATAAATCCTAAAATTTACTATGTGAAGCATACAAGTATAGACTAGTTTGCTCAAATTGGAACAATTCAACTTCATGTTTATTTTTCGAAAATGGTTTGAATTTGCCACCTCAAGTGGGCTTAGAGTTTGTGAATTTGCCACTACAAAGTGGGCTTGAAAACGTACATTTATCGAATTATTCCAATTCAAACAACAAGCCTTCATCCACAGGCATTCATACAGTTTATCACTTAAGCAAATAGCTACATGGTAGGATGCTAAACATAATAAGAAAATCACACACAAATGGGATGCTAAAGCATAAAAACTCACAGATTGACCGACGTCCCTCGAACAACTACAAAACAAAAGTTAGTAAAATATGCATGATCTTATATACAGGATCCTAATGCAATTCACTCATGAGATGCACTAAAGATTTGGCTTCTAGAATTGGCATATGAATCATCTCAAAACATACAATAGCACACAGAATCATTAGATAATCAATTGAAGCATAAATGCAAATTTAGCCAAATCTTATGCATGGATCATGGATGTAAAGCAGGGATATGCATGGCATGTCAGATATATACATACACACAGTTAGGGAAAGCGATAAAAGAATGGGATAGAAAGAAGCGAGGTGGGGGAATTATTACAACACCTTAAATATTACAGATCCGAATAAAGGAGGAGGGAGAAATAATAAAATAAAATAAAACCTCACAAAACACTCAAAATAAAAATAAAATAAAGAAATCCATCACTGGCCCATTCCACTCCTTTTCGCATGTCCCGGGTTCCGCAACACCACATGATTCACATTTTCCAGATTCAAGCGGCAAACCAAGGAACGGATTTGAAATCTCCTCTTCAGAACCTCGGAGTTATACCTGTCGAGGAGAGAGGGAGAGAGAGAGAGAGAGAGAGAGAGAAAATCCCGTGGGTGTGTGGGTGTGTGTTTCCTGCATGTGTGTGTGTGCATGGGTTATGTGTGTCTGTGAGAGAAATGCATGGCTGAGGTGGTATTGGTGGTGTGCTGGGTATGTTAGCCGAGAGAGAGAAGAGAGTGGTTTTGCTTGTGTGTGCATGTGGGTGAGTTGTAGTTGCATGTGAGTGAGTTGTAGTGAGAGAGGAGAGGGAGTTGGAGGTGGGTCTCTGCCGTGGGTGTCTTAGAGAGAGAGAGAGAGCCGTAGGGTAGAGAGAGAGAGAGAGAGATGGGTGTGTGCATGGATGCTGGGTTTCCTGAGAGAAGAGAGAGAGTTCGGGGTAGAGAAGGGAGGGGACTGCCGTGGGTGGTATTGCATGGGTGAGTGTGGGTTTGGTGTGTTGGTGGTCCGTGGTGATGTATGGTGCGGAGTGGGTGATGCATGGTGTGATCGGGGAGAGAGAGGGTGAAGCCGTGATGGTATGCATGGGTGTGTGTTGTGTCAAGTGTGTCTCGAATTGTAGTGTGTGCAGAGGTGATGGTGTGTGGTGATGGGTCTCCCTCCCTCTCTCTACCGTGTGCTGTGTGTGTCACCTGAGTGTGTAGGTGATGAGTGTATGACTGTGAGGTGCCCAGAGTGTGTGTGTTACAGTGGTGAGGTGAGTGTTAGTCTGCCGTGTAGGTGTGTGAGAGGTGTTGCCATGGGTGTTTTCAACCCCAAAATTCCGAGAGCTCTTTTCTCCTCCTCAACCCATTTTTTTTTGGTTTCTCTCAAAACTCCTTCTTTCTCACCCTCAAAACCCGTGGGGCTCCTTCCTTTCCTCCCCCCTCTTCTTTTTAACACTCAAGAAACTCAAAAACCTTTCACCTAACCCATTATCCTCCACTCTAAAATGTTCTCCACCAAAAAACATTGATTAGTGCCTTCTTATCTTTTATTTTTATTTCCCCACTTTCTCTAAAATCTTTCCACCGAAAATACTGTCCCCTCTTTTTTTTCTTCTTTTTCACCTACTCCTTCCCTCTTTTATGCTTTTCCACCGAACCCACTCTGTCTTTCTTTTTTTGTTTTTTTTTTTGTTTAAAATCACCCCACTATTTTTTTTTCTTTTTCTTTTTCTTTTTTTATTTTATTTTCTATTTGTATTGTTTTTCTTTTTATCATTTTCTTTTGTTTATAAAATATTTATCAATTTATATAAAATACACCTAAAACAAATATACACACACATAAATAAAATTATAAAATACTACAAATTACCAAAATATTAGTGATGGCCAAAATGGGTGAGGTTGGTCAAAATAAAATGCCCAAGTCTTAGGGCCGGTCAAAATGGGGTGTCTACAGTTGCCCCTCTTTGACAGAGCTCGAAGTCATGAAATGATGTGAGTGAATGTCAAAGCCAGAAGACGACCCTTTTGACAAGGCCGTAAGACTTGGGCAATCACACAAAAGGCAATGCATGTACAAACCAGATGTAATGCAAGTGGTTGAACCCGAAGGTTGCCTACGTATCCCTTTGCAAGGAATCAAACACAGCGTAGTTCAGGGCAGAATGCAAATGATATACACAAAATGCAGTTTGAAAGTTGGACTTACACGCTTCGCGAAGCCGATTTAAAAGTTGGACTTATACGCTTTACGCGAAGCCGGTTTGAAAGTTGGACTTATACGCCTTACGCGAAGCCGGTTTGAAAGTTGGACTTATACGCCTTACGCGAAGCCGATTTGAAGTTGGACTTATACGCCTTACGCGAAGCCGGGTTGAAAGTTGGACTTACGCCTTACGCGAAGCCGGGTTGAAAGTTGGACTTATACGCCTTACGCGAAGCCGGTTTGAAAGTTGGACTTATACGCCTTACGCGAAGCCGGTTTGAAAGTTGGACTTATACGCCTTACGCGAAGCCGGTTTGAAAGTTGGACTTATACGCCTACGCGAAGCCGGGTTGAAAGTTGGACTTATACGCCTTACGCGAAGCCGGTTTGAAAGTTGGACTTATACGCCTTACGCGAAGCCGGTTTGAAAGTTGGACTTATACGCCTTACGCGAAGCCGGGTTGAAAGTTGGACTTATACGCCTTACGCGAAGCCGGTTTGAAAGTTGGACTTATGCCTTACGCGAAGCCGGTTTGAAAGTTGGACTTATACGCCTTACGCGAAGCCGGGTTGAAAGTTGGACTTATACGCCTTACGCGAAGCCGGTTTGAAAGTTGGACTTATACGCCTTACGCGAAGCCGTTTGAAAGTTGGACTTATACGCCTTACGCGCCGGGTTGAAAGTTGGACTTATACGCCTTACGCGAAGCCGGTTTGAAAGTTGGACTTATACGCCTTACGCGAAGCCGGTTTGAAAGTTGGACTTATACGCCTTACGCGAAGCCGGGTTGAAAGTTGGACTTATACGCCTTACGCGAAGCCGGTTTGAAAGTTGGACTTATACGCCTTACGCGAAGCCGGGTTTGGATTTATGCAATGCAATACAATGTCATGGAATACTGGCTATGTTTGCAACTTTCCCTATTCTCCAACAGGGTGACAGACTAGGTTGGTTCAGTTTCCAGAGTTGAGGCGCATACAAGCTATCTCAACCTATGGGGCTGCCATACAAATTTCAAGCCGGGGATACACCCCTGGGTATTTAAACCAGACTTTAGTCTCGGAAATCCCAAACCTTTGCATTCTAGGCATCGCCATTCGAACTCTAGTTTCCACCGTCTCAGTTGATCTCCTAGGAACTCATTACAAACATAGTCAAGTGACTATACCAGACCAATTGAAGTCGTTCGGGCACGACAAACACCAAAGGAATTGCACCTTTAGAGGATTTAAGGTCTCCTAGACCATGAAAGTCGTTTGGGCACGACAAACACCAAAGGACTTGCACCTTCAGAGGATTTAAGGTCTCCTAGACCCTGAAAGAAGAGGGTGCATCGCCTACAAATGTGCATAACACACAAATGAGAGAAAAGTGCATCGCATTCAAATGTGCATACCACAAAAATGAGAGAAAGGGTTGCATCGCATTCACATGTGCATACCACACAAGTAAGAAGAGGGTTGCATCGCATTCAAATGTGCATACCACACAAATGAGAGGGGGGTTGCATCGCATTCACATGTGCATACCACACAAGTGAGAAGAGGGTTGCATCGCATACAGATGTGCATACCGCACAACTGAAAGGGGTTGTAGACACTGTAGGATTTAAGGTCTCCTAGACACCAGTAGGATTTAAGGTCTCCTAGACACCAATAGGATTTTAGGTCTCCTAGACCGATAGGATTTAAGGTCTCCTAGACACCAATAAGATTTAAGGTCTCCTAGACACTGATAGGATTTAAGGTCTCCTAGACACCGATAGGATTTAAGGTCTCCTAGACACCAGTAGGATTTAAGGTCTCCTAGACACCAGTAGGATTTAAGGTCTCCTAGACCAATAGGATTTTAGGTCTCCTAGACCAGTAGGATTTTAGGTCTCCTAGACACCAGTAGGATTTTAGGTCTCCTAGACCGATAGGATTTTAGGTCTCCTAGACACCAGTAGGATTTTAGGTCTCCTAGACCGATAGGATTTTAGGTCTCCTAGACACCAATAGGATTTTAGGTCTCCTAGACCGATAGGATTTTAGGTCTCCTAGACACCAATAGGATTTTAGGTCTCCTAGACCGATAGGATTTTAGGTCTCCTAGACACCAATAGGATTTAAGGTCTCCTAGACACCAATAGGATTTTAGGTCTCCTAGACCGATAGGATTTTAGGTCTCCTAGACACCAGTAGGATTTTAGGTCTCCTAGACACCGATAGGATTTTAGGTCTCCTAGACACCAGTAGGATTTAAGGTCTCCTAGACACCAATAGGATTTTAGGTCTCCTAGACCGATAGGATTTTAGGTCTCCTAGACACCAATAGGATTTAAGGTCTCCTAGACACCAATAGGATTTTAGGTCTCCTAGACACCAATAGGATTTTAGGTCTCCTAGACCGATAGGATTTTAGGTCTCCTAGACACCAGTAGGATTTTAGGTCTCCTAGACACCAATAGGATTTAAGGTCTCCTAGACCGATAGGATTTTAGGTCTCCTAGACACCAATACGATTTTAGGTCTCCTAGACACCAATAGGATTTTAGGTCTCCTAGACACCAGTAGGATTTAAGGTCTCCTAGACCGATAGGATTTTAGGTCTCCTAGACACCAGTAGGATTTTAGGTCTCCTAGACACCAATAGGATTTAAGGTCTCCTAGACCGGGGAGTGCACAAGATAGTATAATGCGCAAGATAGCACGATTGAATTTGAATTTGTATTTGAATTTGAATTTGCACAAGATAGTGCGATGGAATTAAAATTGAAATTTGTGTGGTAGGTGAATGAAATGAGATTATTGTGCGATAGATGCACAGAATGAGATTATTGTGCGATAGATGCACAGAATGAGATTATTGTGCGATAGATGCACAGAATGAGAGAAAGAATTGTATGTTTGAACCAAATACCATATACATATACAAATACGACAATATACACAAACATACATACGGTATACATATGTTCATATACAAACAAAAATACACACAGATATATACACAGACATATACAATATATATACAGGTATATACGACACAGACATAGGCTGATATATACACAAATCTATACGGATATATCTTTTCTGGGCTTGCTGTTTTTTTTTCTCTTTTTTTTTTTTTTTTTTTTTTTTTTTTTTTTGGAGTCTCTGTAATCGGGGATATCATCCCCTGACTGTAACAAAATCAGTTTCTTTTTTGCTCATCAATGGCGTGACTGGCATATCACTTTGAGTTTGAAAATAATTTTGTTTTGATTGAATTTGAGATTGATTGAAATTTGAACTCTGAATTGGATATTGATCCATACTGACCTGAATAAAAATAAAACTGACTCAACGCAAGAAAAACGAAGCCAAAATAATCCAAACACACTCCTATACACTGACTGGTATGAAGACACACTGATATACACTAACTGGTATGACAGGAACACACTTATATACACTGACTGGTTTGAATACCCTGAGTGGTATAAATACACAGACTAGTATGAATATACACTCATATACACTGACGAGTTGACTCGAGTGGTGAAGGAGACAGAATCACTAACTCAACTATGCCTCTAATTCATTGCCTTGATTTTTTTTCTTGATTTTTTTTTTTTTTTGTAAAAATGTTTTGATCAACATGAGGGTTGGATTAGCATACTTATTCCATTTTCTGTTTTGAAATCATGGAAGCTAAATTGTGAGCACTGAAAATTTTCCCTTTTCAAATCCAAAGAATGGTCCAAGTTTTGCAAAAATGGAACACTTTTCGAGAAAAATTAGTCAGCTTCATTCAAATTAATCAAACCCTATTTTTGCAAATGGTCACTACTCAACTAACATGGAATCAATCATTGAGGTGCATAGCTCCAAACCAGATAATCAAAGGGGATAACCGAACCGAGCCGATTTGAACCAAGCCAATCCGAACCGAGTGAAGCCAAGTAAAGCTGGACCGAACCGAACCGAACCGTCGAACCGAACCGAACCGAACCGAACCAACTGAACTGAGTAGAATGAAGATACACCAATCAAACACGGATAGGACAACCAAGTCGACTAAAGATACACCAATCAAACATGGACAAAATGAATGAGTAGAAAAATTATTAGGGCCGAACTTCAAGATGAAGCTACCTACGTATCCCAAAGATAGGAATCAGGCCATCGTAGTTCGGGCTGAGGGTCACTCGGGTATTGACACTCTCCTTTTGTGCTCTAACTTTTGCCAAAGCCGCCCTTTCGGGTTTTCAACCTTGCGAGCTTTTCATTTTTCCATTTTTCTATTTTTTTTTCTTTTCATGTTGATTTTCATTTTGTTCATTTCAATTTTTATTTCTTTTGAGTTTCTTTTTTTTTTGTTTTTCTGCTCTAACTTTTGCCTGGGTCTTCCGAGTTTTCAACCCAGCGAGCCTCTCAAGGGTTACCTTCATTTTAACTTTGTCCAGGTTGATTGGGGAATCTCTAAGCCAACTATAAGAAACTGCTACACTTGACCGGTGGATATGATGATGTAGGGACTAGGCTACTTGGGTCTGATTTTGCCTCTAATGTTGCCCCTAGTGTAGTGGATAAGAACTCGACTGTCCTTCAATAATCAAATTCATTCTCTCAAATTCTGGGTTTTGCCTTTCTGGGCGGTCTTCATTGGAAAACGGTTCAATTTTAACTCTTTGATCACATCCAACCTTTTGCCCCTAGTTCAAGGGCTGCTTCAAATCTAAATCACATCCGACCTTCTTGCCTCTAGTTCAAGGGTTGCTTCCAATCTGAATCACTGGTCCTACATAGTTTTGGCTAAGGTTCACTCGGGTATTGACACTCTCCTTTTGCGCTCTAACTTTTGCCAAAGCCGCCCTTTCGGGTTTTCAACCTTGCGAGCTTTTCATTTTTCTTTTTATTTTTCCTTCTCCTTTTTTTTTTTTTTTATGCTCTAACTTTTGCCTGGGTCGCCCTTTCGGGTTTTCGGCCCAGCGAGCCTCTCAAGGGTGATATACTTTATTGCCCCTAGTTCAAGGGCTGCCTCCACTTCAACTATGCAAGCCTTTTACTTTTGCCCCTAGTTCAAGGGTTGTTTCAAATCGAAATCACATTCTCCCTTATTGCCCCTAGTGGAAGGGCTGTCTCCATTTGAATCACATCATTGCCCCTAGTTCAAGGGCTATTTCCATTTGAATCTTATTCGACCTTATTGCCCCTAGTTGAAGGGCTGTCTCCATTTGAATCACATCATTGCCCCTAGTTCAAGGGCTGTTTCCAATTTGGCTATGCAAGCCTTACACTTTGGTTGATCATTGAATACTTCGAATCATGATTTGAAAGCTAAGGAGCTAAGGATGTCGGACCTTAAGTCAAGAGGGACCCTATGCTGTATAATCAATTCCACGCATGTTTTCGTAGGACCACGCAAAAATAGTTTTTGAAATCTTTTCACAAAGTGACTAATCACTCGTACTCTTATGAAGACAAGATAGAACCAATTTGGACCAAGCCAGGATCCTTCTCAGTACCCACATTACCAAAAATGATTTTATTCATCAAAGGCTTAGCACACCTCTCTTCCTCTCAGTTGATCAAAATTTGCAAATCCCGAGGAAATTCTTCCTCTTTGTTTTTATCAGAGTTTTTGGAAAAAATTTTGAAAAACTTTGGTCAATGCAATGATTTAAAGGCACAGAAAAGTAGGCAAACTCTATGGCATTTTGTTTTTTTTTTTGTTTATTGAAAAGAGACTATGACTCAGCAATGAAAACAGACTCAAAAGAAAATGACAAAGATGACCTAGACATGACAGAAATGTCTAGGTTAGCACTCTCAAAATCAACAGACTCTGACTCACTAGAATGACTCGAGTCTGATCCCAACTCTACAAACTTGGTGGAATCAAACTTAGACTCAATACTCAATTCAGAATTCAGAATAAAACCATTCTCAAATTGCCAGTCAAAGTGTGGGCCAGCCACAACACTCAAAATAAAGCTCGTGCAATCAACATGTGGTCACTCCCTAATCACAGAGATGGTCGAAATTTTATTTATATTTTTTATTTTTTTGATTTTATGTTTTTGTTGTTTTTTTTTTTTTTTTTTTTGGAGTAATGGTGCTAAACTGAACAACCTGAACCACTTATTCGAATTTGAGAACCCCTGTATAGATCCAATACATTGCACATAACACATAGCAGGAAAGAGAACAAACACCCCTATGGAGGGTAGGGTTATCCTGTCCTAGCTTTTGAAATGATCTAGGGTTCACTATTCAAACAAGCGGTATCATACATCCTACAAATGGGAGAGCATCTTGTCCTAATTTTGAAAGGTACTATAGCTCACTATATGTACAAGGTTAGCTCTACCCTAGGGGTTAAGTCAAGGTAACGTTACCAAAGAGTCCTTTGAGTCATAACCAATAAAGATCCAGGAAATCAGAAGAGTCAAATAGCCTCTCTTCGGAGTCTGAGAACCTTAGATAACAAGCTAGATAGCAGGGCTACATAGCAAAGCTACCCTTTTGACAAATCTCAAAAGGTTACAACACAAGGCCTCTGAAGTAACGTAGAGATAGGTGTAGTGTCACAAAAAGTGTGTCTGTGTTCCCACATCTATGGCAACACAGGACTTAAGTGCACCAATGCATGCAATGCAATAAACATATAATTGAAAATAAAAGTCATATCATGGAGTTCGAGTCAAGGTTTCATAATTCCCCAGTAGAGTCGCCAGAAACTGTAACATGCCCGGGAGGTACCCGCGCGCGTTAAACAGTTCGGACTCCCAGATCTCTTTGATCTCAATGTCTCACGAGTGCAATGTGAAACGTAGATGAGAGTCCAGATTTGGCAACTTTTATTAAAATCCATTTTATTGCAATTTTGTCAAAAAAATGGACTGCGTCATCAGATCTCAGAGTCGCCACCTAATATTTTGGGAAATTAGGAAACCCATGACTCGGTGCCAAGGCCACTGTTCGTCGTAACCAAGGATGCTTGCTCGGAACCTTAGGTATGAGAGGGGAAGGTCAATAATGAGCACCCGCTCACCGATCAAAAGATCGGCCTCTACTAAACCATGATATGACTTTTATTTTCTTTATATGTCCATGTTCTGATTATTTAATAAATCCTAAAATTTACTATGTGAAGCATACAAGTATAGACTAGTTTGCTCAAATTGGAACAATTCAACTTCATGTTTATTTTTCGAAAATGGTTTGAATTTGCCACCTCAAGTGTGGCTTAGAGTTTGTGAATTTGCCACTACAAAGTGGGCTTGAAAACGTACATTTATCGAATTATTCCAATTCAAACAACAAGCCTTCATCCACAGGCATTCATACAGTTTATCACTTAAGCAAATAGCCACATGGTAGGATGCTAAACATAATAAGAAAATCACACACAAATGGGATGCTAAAGCATAAAAACTCACAGATTGACCGACATCCCTCGAACAACTACAAAACAAAAGTTAGTAAATATGCATGATCTTATATACAGGAATCCTAATGCAATTCACTCATGAGATGCACTAAAGATTTGGCTTCTAGAATTGGCATATGAATCATCTCAAAACATACAATAGCACACAGAATCATTAGATAATCAATTGAAGCATAAAGATGCAAATTTAGCCAAATCTTATGCATGGATCATGGATGTAAAGCAGGGATATGCATGGCATGTCAGATATATACATACACACAGTTAGGGAAAGCGATAAAAGAATGGGATAGAAAGAAGCGAGGGTGGGGGAATTATTACAACACCTTAAATATTACAGATCCGAATAAAGGAGGAGGGAGAAATAATAAAATAAAATAAAACCTCACAAAACACTCAAAATAAAAATAAAATAAAGAAATCCATCACTGGCCCATTCCACTCCTTTTCGCATGTCCCGGTTCCGCACACCACATGATTCACATTTTCCAGATTCAAGGCGGCAAACCAAGGAACGGATTTGAAATCTCCTCTTCAGAACCTCGGAGTTATACCTGTCGAGGAGAGAGGGAGAGAGAGAGAGAGAGAGAGAGAGAGAGAAAATCCCGTGGGTGTGTGGGTGTGTGTTTCCTGCATGTGTGTGTGTGCATGGGTTATGTGTGTCTGTGAGAGAAATGCATGGCTGAGGTGGTATTGGTGGTGTGCTGGGTATGTTAGCCGAGAGAGAGAAGAGAGTGGTTTGTGCTTGTGTGTGCATGTGGGTGAGTTGTAGTGCATGTGAGTGAGTTGTAGTGAGAGAGGAGAGGGAGTTGGAGGTGGGTCTCTGCCGTGGGTGTCTTAGAGAGAGAGAGAGAGCCGTAGGGTAGAGAGAGAGAGAGAGAGATGGGTGTGTGCATGGATGCTGGGTTCCTGAGAGAAGAGAGAGAGTTCGGGGTAGAGAATGGAGAGGGACTGCCGTGGGTGGTATTGCATGGGTGAGTGTGGGTTTGGTGTGTTGGTGGTCCGTGGGTGATGCATGGTGCGGAGTGGGTGATGCATGGTGTGATCGGGGAGAGAGAGGGTGAAGCCGTGATGGTATGCATGGGTGTGTGGTGTGTCAAGGTGTGTCTCGAATTGTAGTGTGTGCAGAGGTGATGGTGTGTGGTGATGGGTCTCCCTCCCTCTCTACCGTGTGCTGTGTGTGTCACCTGAGTGTGTAGGTGATGAGTGTGTGACTGTGAGGTGCCAGAGTGTGTGTGTTACAGTGGTGAGGTGAGTGTTAGTCTGCCGTGTAGGTGTGTGAGAGGTGCTGCCATGGGTGTTTTCAACCCAAAATTCCGAGAGCTCTTTTCTCCTCCTCAACCCATTTTTTTTTGGTTTCTCTCAAAACTCCTTCTTTCTCACCTCAAAACCCGTGGGGCTCCTTCCTTTCCTCCCCCCTCTTCTTTTTAACACTCAAGAAACTCAAAAACCTTTCACCTAACCCATTATCCTCCACTCTAAATGTTCTCCACCAAAAAACATTGATTAGTGCCTTCTTATCTTTTTTTTTATTTCCCCACTTTCTCTAAAATCTTCCCACCGAAAATACTGTCCCCTCTTTTTTTCTTCTTTTTCACCTACTCCCTTCCCTCTTTTATGCTTTCCACCGAACCCACTCTGTCTTTCTTTTTTGTTTTTTTTTTTGTTTAAAATCACCCCACTATTTTTTTTTTTTTCTTTTCTTTTTTATTTTTATTTTCTATTTATTGTTTTTCTTTTTATCATTTTCTTTGTTTATAAAATATTTATCAATTTATATAAAATACACCTAAAACAAATATACACACACATAAATAAAATTATAAAATACTACAAATTACCAAAATATTAGTGATGGCCAAAATGGGTGAGGTTGGTCAAAATAAAATGCCCAAGTCTTAGGCCGGTCAAAATGCGGGTGTCTACAGCTGGCTCACCACACTCTACAGTTACATGAGGTCCAGTTCCTGCATGAAGGGGAACAAGGTCGGAGGCTATTGGAGAACCTAGGAAATATGCACTGCGTTTTCAACTCGGTTTGCTGCTTCTGCTTTCTGCTTCGAAATTTTTGTTTGTATATCTATTCTTGCATTGTGCTTTTTACTTTGCACTTTCTGTTTAATATCTGTTCATTGGTTCACATTGCTGATCTTTTCTTGCAACTATGGGTTTATGCCTATTTCTCTGCCCTTGCCCTAGAGTTGATGGACGAGATTCCTCCAGCCATACCTTACTCGCGACGATATGACAGCCGGTGCCGGCACCGGAGCCACGAGAACAAGACATCCGTCTTCTACCGCCGATACTTCGATACGGTGGTTGCCTGCAAGGTAATCCGAAACTCACAGCCATTTCTACTAGATTCCCATTGCTATCATTCTAATTCATATTCTGTCAACTGACAGCAACTAACAACTTGTGCATCCTCTATTTGTAGATCACCTGGCAACCCTGGGCGACGATGCCAACCGGAGTCAGGGACCAGTACGTTGGGGCTTGGGGCACCTCCCGGTATCGAATCTTACTAGAGAGCCCATTCTGCTGGGCCTGGCTCTTGGGAGAGCGATTTGTCCACCAGACCTTGGGCTTGCCTACCCCAATTGTTCCTATGTCGCTCCCAACATCCATGAGGATAGCTGATAGCCTCCCAACTGAGGCGATTATTCAGTATATGATGGGGCTGGATGCCGACTACTTCTAAGGGGATGGGGATTATATGACCTTGATCCGGATTCATCTTATGCTGTCCCTGACCAGAGTTCGCACTAGCGATGCAGTAGATGCTCCTTTGGTTGGTAAGGTTGCTCAAAAGACCAAGACCAGTATTGGAGGGGTCCTTCCCATTGTGCAGGCTACCAGTTGGCCTGTGATTCCTACTGTGCTTACATACTGACAGCCGACTGAGACAGCCTATCAGATTCCGATAGAGCCACCAGAGGCAGGGCAGAGATATGTCAGAGCCCCAAGCACACCTTAGGTATGAACCATGCTTTACAACTTGCATCTCTTCTTTTCCCCCTTTCAGATACTGATTATTCAAATTCACTTGTAGGCACCCACGAAGTACATAGAGGGCCTCATTTAGTTGGTCGATTCTCTGGTCGGCAAGGTACGGAGGAGGTAGACACTACTTGGTCTCCACGGTATTCAGGTATATTTTCCTCCCTCTCATGCATCGCATTGCTTTCCCCATTGCATTAACATGTTATACTCCCATTGGTAGACTGACATGCATTCATACCACCCACACTACACTGACACACTATACTCATACCGTATCTGCTTTCTGTATCATACTCATACTACATACTCCATTCTGCAACAATACACTGTATCTGATATGTTGATGCTTGTTTTTCAGATTTCACCTGCACCAAGGGCACCAGCTGCAGCGACAGCACCGATGGCACCACCTCCAGTGATAGGGAGTAGAGGTAGATAGGCCCCAGCACATGGTCGAGATGAACGCCGAGGTCAAAGCGGAGGCAGGGTTGCTCAGGGTCGATCCCAAACAGAGGAGACTTCTTTTTCCTCAAAGCCGATTTTGAGTGACGACGATGCTGAGACCAGTGATATTAAGGAGGTCGTGAGCCGACCTTCTGAGTCGACTGAGAGCGAGAACGATGATGCTAGTTCAGGGTCTGAAAGCGAAGAGGGCGCCGAGACCGGCTCTGAGTCAGGGAACGGAGATGATGATACTGGCTCTGGCTCGGAGTCTGATTCTGATAACGGCGCTGACGGAGACAGTGTTCCTGAGTCCCCTTCGAGGAAGAGGACGAAGAGGGCATCTCGAGCCTGAGGCGACTGGCGCAAATTTTTGTACTCTTTTGTTTAGCTTCTTTTATTTTGTAACTTAGCACATGTATAGCTTCAGTTAGTTTTTACTTTTGCTTTTGAAAACTTGTACTCTCTTTTGTTAAAAAAACCTATGATCGGGGAAAAACCTCACAGTTTTATGAAAAGAGTTATTATTTTTGCATCATGTTAATTGGATAATGAGTCGACCAACAACTAAAATACAAAATACAACTCGATAAACAAAGTAAAAATAGCCAAACACAACTATTTACATTTGCTAAAACCAAAAGACTCAAAACAAGACCTTATAACTTGAAGACCAGAACAAAACCAAGCTGCCAAAACTGCCAGGCCCACAAGTGGACGGTCGGCCAATAAAAGTGAACAGCTTACCACAAATAGTGTACGGCCGGCCTCTTGTGGTAAGCCACCAACTGGCTGACAGGTGGCTTTCACTCACAGCCTTATCTTCTACAAAAGGCCTTCCTTCGTGATTTCTTCTTCGGAACCTTATTTTAGCTGCTGTTTTCTTTGAAAATAGAGATCTTTCTTGCCGAAAAACTCACAGATTGGATAGTTACTTTGGATGGCATGGAAAAGGTAAATTTTTGAGGTTTCGGCATAAATGCGCTTTTTCCGTTGAGCCGTACTCCTCTTTGTTTTCCGTTCTTCTATGCTGCAACCCGATGTTGGGACCCAACTACACATGTATTTTGGTTCGGAACACAAGAACTATGCCCAACTTTTGAAGAGTTTCAAGCGTTGCTAAAATCCCGACGCGATGAAGAAATCATACCTTAGCCCCGTTTTGGCCATGCCCAAGCTTTGGGACGGATGTGTGGGTTTACTTTGCATGAAGCTCTATCTTTGGCTCATAACAGTAAGCTAGATATACCCAGCTTGATTCACCAATTTTCCGATATCGAAAATAGAGGCGACCTTCTCTGGCGAGGCTTTCAGCAACATGCCCTATGTTTATGTATGCTCGTGCATTTTCTTCTTACCCCTAGTTACGGCGGAGCCAACATTAAACTAGTCGAAGTAGCCCAATGCCTGAAAGAGGGTAAGAGTTGCATTGATTTAACGCTGGCCGAGACCTTGATGGGTTTGGATGCCTTTCATCGGTGAGAGACCACCAGATTTGCGGGGAGTCCACTACTGCTCTAAGTATTGTTTCCCACAATTCCTTATATATATGATTCTTACATCACTCGGCACTCACGCTCTATTTTTCTCTCAAAGCCCTTTTCTTACTTTTCTCTCAACGTACACCTTTCTATTCTTAAATCTCTCTTCTTTTTCATCCCTTTCCAGGTATGGCTCATGGATAAGCTGAAAGTGGTGGATCCTTGCCCTGAATATTCAGTCCGAGCTTACTTTTTCCACCAACGGCTAGTGGATTTTCCCAATGAGGGATGGTGGTGCAATTGGATATACAACAGAATGGCAGTTGACATAGCTTGGCGTTCCCCCTGGCTTGACTTAAGTGAAATAAGCTACAGCATGACCTGACAATTGCGCATACAGTTCATTGGCCTCATGCACTGCACGTTTTACTTCCCTTTCCGGTTCCAATGCCAATTTGGACATGATTAGACCCGGCCAGATGAGGGGGTAGAAAACCCGGCCCCATTCCCATTTCATGGTTCACACTTGCCTCGATACCTCATTGCTTGGAGGAGGAGAGAGCTTCTGGCCCTTACCCTTAGCTTCAGTTATGCCCTATTTGGAAAGTGCTTGGCTTGGCTCGAGGACGAGGCACAAATTGGGCCAACTTTCACAGCAGAGACTGTCGCGAGCACAAACAAAGGACGCAGGAACACCTAACTCATCTATGCCCCTAGTTTATTGCTTTGACTTTTCTTTTCAAGTTTTATGATGTAAAAACAACTTTGATTCAAATCAGAGAATTGGAGAATGTACTTGTGTTGAAATCAATGGAATTAAAGTTGTGAGCACTGAAATTTTTCTTTTTGTCCCAAAATGGTCTAAGTTGTAAAGGAATTTTGACAAAAATCAACTTTTATTAAAAAATTTCAAAATAATTTTCGGGAATGATCACTGCTTGACACGTACGGAATCAATCCTCATGATGTACAGCCCCGAATCAATCGATCGCAACTGCCCATAACTGCATTCATATCGGCCCTTCTGCTGCCATACTGAAGATCACATAACCAAGCTGATAATAGAGAAAGATGGCCCGATCAAATGAACGAATAGAACAGTTGAGTTGGAGATGATTATGGCCAAACTTCGAGATGAAGTTACCTACGCCTTACGTAGTTCGGTTTTGGTTCACTCTAGTATTAACTCTCTCCTTTTGAGCTCTAACTTTTGCCAAAGTCTCCTTTTAGGGTTTTCAACCTTGCGAGCTCAGTTTTTCTTTATTTCTAATTTTTCATGCTCTAACTTTTTCCTAGGTCGCCCTGCCAGGTTTTCGACCTACTGAGCCTCTTAGGGATAATATTTCTTTAACTTGTCCATATTGATCAGCTATGAAAACTGCAAGACATCTAGGTCCATAAGGATGATCGCCCCTCCTGACCAAATAGATTTGATAATGTAAGGACCAATTGGGTCTGAACTTGCACCTAGGGTCATGGATGGGAGCTCGGTTGTCATTCAGTACCATGTCTCATTCCTTGAGATTTCTGAACTTGACCTTCTTGTTAAAAGCCCTAGCAATCCTACGTTGGTAGCCCTGAACATGATACAATGCCTTTAGTCTTCTCTCATCAAACAGTATCAACTCTTCAAACCTACTCTGCTGCAATCCGCCTCTACTATCTGACACTCAGCCATAATTCGCAGTGATGGTACTTCAATTTTAATTGGCAGAACGGCCTCCATCCCATAGGCAAGAGAATATGGGGTTGCCCCTGTAGATATCCGAATCGACGTTCTGTAGGTCTCAACTATCTTCCGCAAGATGTTCTTAATATTCTTGTTGGCGGCCTCAACAGCTCCATTAGTCTGTGGTCTATAAGTTGATGACTTGTGAAAGGCCACGTTGTATTTTTCAAGCAAATCCACCACCTTTCTTGAAGTGCGAGCCGTTATCTGAGCTAATTTCATTCGAAACCCCATACCTGGCAGATGATGTTGTTTCTGATAAACTTGGCTACATGCGATGCCTTTAGCACAACATAAGATTGAACTTCCACTCACTTCGTAAAATAATCAATTGCCACCAGAATGAACTCATGCCCATTTGACCCTTTTGGTGTGACTGCGCTGATAACATCAATTCCCCAGACTAAGAAAGGTCATGGCAAAGTCATGTTGTAGAGCTTTGACGGTGGGATATTCATACGATTGGCATAGATTTGACATTTGTGGCATCGTCGTACAAAACCAATGCAATCCTCCTCCATAGTTGACCAATAATAACCTCGTCTGAGGATCTTCTGAGCTAACATCACACCGTTCATATGCACCCCATACTCTCTCCCATGGATGGCTTCCATAAGGCGCTTCGATTCCTCTTCTTCAATGCACAGCTTGTGCATTCCCAAATGACCTTATTTATACAGTTTACCCCTATAGATGATGAACTGGACAGCCAGACACCGTATTCCTCTTTTGTCTTTGGCATTTGCCCCTGGTGGATATATCTCCTTTTCTAGGAAATTCCAAATATCATAATACCAAGGTTTTTTGTCTTGAACGTCATCTATCACGGCGATGGTTTCATAGGTCGGCGTGTATTTCTGCTCGATGATGATCAGGCGCATTTTGACTCCAAACGAGATGTCTACCATAGAAGATAAAGTTGCTAAAGCATCAGCGAATCAATTGTTCTCTCTAAGCAGGTGTGTGAATGTCAATTTTTTAAACCTCAGAATCAGCATATCCAGGGACTGATGGTAAACCTCCATTTTCTCTTCTTTGACTCTCTAGTCTCCATTTGCTTAAGAAACAACCAAGTTCGAGTCCCTGATGACATCCAACCTCATTGCCCTTAGTTCTAGGGCAGCTTCCAAACCAGCAATATACGCTTAATATTCTGCTTCGTTGTTTGACACTTTGAACCGGAGTTTGAAAGCTAAGGGTATATAGGAGTCGTCGAGTGCTATCAGCAACACACTAATCCCATAACTATACTGATTAGACGCTCTATCAAAATACATCATCCACGTTTCCTTTTCCACTTGCAGAACATCTTCATCTAGGAACAAATATTCCACCGCCTCATCCCCTTCTACTGGGTGATCTTCTAGGAATTTCGCTATCAGTCTTCCTTTAACTGACTTGCATGTAACATATTTGAGATCAAATTCAGAGAAAAGAAGCAGCCAACGAGCTAGCCTACCCGTAAGCGCTGGTTTCTCAAAGAGATATTTAATGGGATCTAACCTCGAAACCAAGATTACAGAGTGAGCTAACAAGTAGTGTCTCAACTTCCGGGCAGCCCATACCAAGGCTAAGCAAGCTTTCTCAAAGGGAGTATAATGGGTCTCGTAGTCTAGCATCTTCTTGCTCAAGTAATAGATAGCCTTCTCCACCCTATCTTCAGATTCTTGAGCTAGCATGCACCCCATGGTCGACTCGGTCATTGACAAGTACAGAATTAGAGGTTTTCTCGGCTCTGGTGGCGACAACACAGGTGGGTTCTGGAGATACTGCTTGACCTACTCAAAGGCAAACTCACATCGATCATCTCATCGAAATTTCTTCCCTTTCTTAAGAAGACCAAATAGTAGTTCACAAGTCACGGTTAATTTGAAGATAAACTATTTTATGAATTGCATTTTACCCAGAAAGCCACGCACCTCCTTTTCAGTCCTTAGTGGTGGCATTTCTAAAATGGCCTTAATTTTGGAAGAATTACTTCAATTCCCCTCTACGTGATCAGAAAACCCAACATTTTCCCTGCTGTTACGCCGAAGGTGCATTTCTGCGAGTTCAGTCTCAATCTGTATTCTTTGATCTGTTGAAAAAATTTCTCCAGCATGGTGTAGTGGCCTTCTCGCATATTGGACTTGACGAGCATGTCGTCCACATACACTTCAACCTCTTTGTGGATCATGTCATGTATAGAATGGTGGTCGCAGCCCTTGATAGGTAGCCCCAACATTTTTCAACCCAAAAGGCATGACCCGGTAGCAATAGGTGCCCCACGGAGTGGTGAAAGCCGTCTTTTCTCTGTCCTCGAGTACCATCAGAATCTGGTTATAGCCAAAAAAATCATCCATAAATGATAGCAATGCATGGCCCGCAATGAAGTCTACCAACTTATCAATATGCGGCAGTGGGAAATCATTCTTCAGGCTGGCTTTGTTCAAATCTCGAAAGTCGACACAAACCCGAATTATGCCATCCTTCTTCGGCACTAGAATGATATTGGCCAACCAGGTCGGACACTCTGACACTAACAAGAATCCTGCATCAATTTGCTTGGTGACCTCTTCCTTGATTTTCAGTGCCTAATCCGAACGAATTCTGCATAGCTTCTGCTTGACTGGTCGGGCCTCGGGTCGAGAGGGATCTAATGCTGTACAATCTCAAGATTATTGTAGGCATGTCTTCATAGGACCACAGGAAAATATCTTTGAAATCTTTTAATAAAGCGATTAAACGCTCGCATTCCTCCAAAGACAACGCGGACCCGATCTAGACTAAGCGTGGATGCTTCTCAGTACCCACATTAATGGCAATGATTTATCAAAACAAGGCTTTACAAACCTCTCATCCTCTCGATTAATCAAGTTTTTCAAAGTCAGAGGAATTTTTTCCTCTTCGTTTTCATTAAAATTCTGAAAATCTTGGTCAATACAATAAACCAACGGCATAGAAAAGTACACAAAATCTGCAGCGTTCTCATTCAAAAAGTCCAGATCTGCGGTTACAGACTCAAAAGAAAAGGTGAATGAAGATTTAGACAAGACTTTGGTATCCAAGTTACCATCCCCAGAAGCACCAGACTCAGATTTCTCAAACTGACTTGAATCTGATACAGACCCCTACAGACTCAGTGAAATCAGATTTTGGCTCATCACCCCGATTCGGAACTGGAAAGATAACCTTCCCTAGTTGCCAAGTAAGATGTAGTGCCCTTAATACATCCAAAATTCCAGAGATTGGGTCCACGCCTGGTCCTTCCCCAATCATGGAGGCAGTAAAGTTATCCCCCAAGTTCTCTAGGTCAGCCGCAGGATCTGTTAGGAGATTGGCCAGTGCCGTCCCTACTTCAGCCTCGTTGTTGTTTGAGTCATCTTCTGTGCTCTGACTAACTGTGATGTTTGGTTCGGCCCCTTCCTCATCACTGTCCTGCAGTTACAGATCAAAGAAAATCTCGAATCCGGGGACGCATTTCTTTGAGGAATTTACCCAAGGCTCGGGAAAGCCACAAAAAGGGAAATCCTCTCTTTCTCGAACAAAACGGCCATTGAACGTCCCTCGAATTGGTCTATGGACGAGCTCATAAGGTTTTCCAACTCTTTTGGCTTTGGTTCTGCCCTTCATTTTTTCTCCCTTTCTTATCCATTCCTCTTTGGTGGGCACATAGCCCAGTCCAAAGGCATGCGGGTTGTGTGGCACCTTTGTTAATTCTACAACACCTTTTCGCCCACTTTTTTCGAGCCCTATTCCTGGAACATGCCGCAACTTGTTCATGAAGTAGATAGATTGGGCACTGATGTACATGTCTTCGTCCGCGGCTAGAATTGTCTACACTATCCGGGCTTCAGCCAGAGTGAATCCCGAAAGAAATACATCTTCGTCGCCATGATTGATCTCTAGCACTGGAGTAGTCACCTCTAGAGGTGGATGGATAGATGAGTTCTCAAAAACAATTGCTACTTTCCCCCATGAGGATACTTCAACATTTGATGGAGGGTGAAGGACACAGCCTTTACGTGATGTAACCAAGGCCTCCCTAATAACAGGTTAAAGGTAGCCAGAACATTCAGGATGTGAAACTCGATCTCTTACTCAACTGGGCCCACCTGGACTTGTACTTTCACCATGCCCATGACCTCTCGGTTTGTATTATCATATGTCCGTATCACCTAGGCTATGGGAACAAAGTCTGCCGGTTTAAGGCCAATTACGTAGGTGGTACGAGACGGACAAACGTTAATGGCAAAGACAGTATCTACCAACACCATTGGTACCCACTTCTCCCTATATTCCACAAAAATGTATAACGGCTTGTTGTGAGCTGACCTTTCCGGCGACAGCTCTTTTTCTGAGAAAGTGAGCATTGGCTTGGCACCACCTGGAAAGACCAGGCCCACAAGTTGCTCGGGTGTAGTATCAATGGACAATTTAGCTTTGTCCATTGTTGACAATATTGCCTACCAGTGCACCCATGAGGCCATAAGAAAACCCATATAGAGATGTCAGCTTGGATTTTCTTGAGCTGTTTCAGCACTAATTCTTATTCTAGTTGCTTCTCCTTCTGTTTCTCGGCCTTTTTGTCCTTTCCAAACGCCTCTGCTTGATCCAGGTGTAGCGGCTTAAAATACCATCCATTGCGAGTAAGATGGTCTATTTCCTCAACATAACATGTATTATTCGAGGGGCAGCCTCCCGAATCTTCGTCAATATGGGCCAGACACAAATCATTGTCATCCCATCACTCGCTGTCAGCTGTCGACAAACAGTTGTTCGGCTCCACCTGAATCATCTTCATAGTACAAGTGCTCCCCTCAAGGCGACACGTGGTTGCAGTTCTCTGACTGTCATCAACTCTTTCTCTCTCAAACTGCCTCAATACAACTTCTGTTTAGTGTCTGTGGTATTCACAGCCCCCACTTTTTGACTCAGGTTTCCCGCATACGTATCATCTAGCAATTTTCCTTTCTCATTAAATTTTTCGGCCACTGTAGCTACCTCCTCTTCCTTCCCCTTTGGTTTTACCTCTGTTTCTTCTTTTTTGTCTGGCTCATCACTCAACCATATGGTGTTATCAGTTGATCCTTTTAGGTCGAACCACCCAATCTGTACATCTCCCTGATCATGCTCATCAAAGAACTATAGGTTGTCTAGATCTTCTTCAAGATCTACCAAATCATCCAACCCTTGGTTCGAGCCATCCTCCCTAACTACATTAATGCCTACCAAGGTTGGTAGCACCACTTCGGGCCTAGTTTGAGTGGTTGGCACGATATAACAACTCGGGTCATACACCCGCTCAGATAAGGCCCCAGGACACTCTAACAACAAACTAGTATCTCCCTCCAAAACTAAACCTTCCTTTACCACACGGTATTGTCACTATATTGCGAGGCTCGAGTTGTGGCTTAAATGCGTCCATCATGCACAAATTTGTGCCCTCAGGAATGAACAACATTGGTTTTGGCAGATGAGATGGGGTAATATATACACTGGGGTCATATACGGTGGCCAGTGTATAGATTAGTTAAGATTTCTAGGTGGGGGGACTTGATTATGGGCTAGGAGTGGATTTGTGGTTACATTTAATTTCTAAAGTGAAGTGATCACCTTGTTATCAATGAGATCCTGAATCTCATGACGTAATCAGAAGCACTGGTCAGTGTCATGACCATGCTGTTGGTGAAACACACAGTATTTTGCGGGGTTGTGTTTGGGTAGAAGGGGGTCAGGCAGTGGAACGAGGTTCTAAGGGCTTTAGGTGCCCCTTTTTGACATGCACCTTCATGGCTTTGGATATGGTCATGTATAGTTGGTTAAAAGTCCTCTGAGGTCGGGTAAGGTTGGATGATGTTTGTGAGCCTATGTTGGCGAAGGGGTCGACGGTCTTGGTTGCGATGACAACACTTACATCTGATGGCCTCGTAGCTGTGCTACTACTGGCAGCATTAGAACTACGAACAAATGGCCTCTTGGTCGGCTCATTCTCATCTGTAATAAGCCCCTGTTTCATGGCATCTTCGATTTGCACTCCTATTTCATAAAGTTCTATGAAGGTAAATAGAGGTAGAACAATCATCTTCTGTAGCAACTTGCCATGTAGATTCTGGACAACCATTCTTATCTGATCCTTTTCTGAAGGTTGAGTAGTCATCATCGAGGCTTTGGCCCTCCATCTTGTCACGAACTTAGAGAAACCCTCTTTTGGCTCTTGACGCGTTGCTTCAAGATCACGAGTTGTGACCTCAATTAACGTATTGTAAACTGAGCAATGAAGGCTTTGGCCATCTCCTCCCAATTTTGTTTAACGAAATCTTCCAACTTAGCATACCAAATGGCCACTATGCCTAACATGGTGTGACCAAAAGAGATAGCTTCTATAGTTTGGTTAAGCCCATCGACTATAAGATATCAGAAAACAGTCGCAAGTGAACCATTGGATCCCCATAACCGTCAAAACGATCAATGTGCGGCATCTTAAACCAATCCGACAATGTAACCACAGAATCAGTGTATCCATCCTCTATGTCTGGGATGGAGTTAACCCCTTGCGCTCTTTTAAAGAATTTCTCCAGTTTTTTAAGCTTGAGTGTAGTTGGGTTAACCTCAAACTCGAATGGTGCCTCGGTCTGATAAATCGGGGCTTTGGAAGCTTATGCCGAGATAGGTTCTGCTGGATTACCCTGATTTTCTTGAACATTGGTAGTATTAGCAGTGGCTCCAAGTGCGGGGATAGCTGTGGTGGATACACAGGATGCAGAGGCTACGACCGGCTACAGTGGCTGTTACTGTAGCCTGGTTATGACCTCGGCCTGACGGGCTGCATCCTGCTATAGTGCTTCTACTGTTTGCTGCAACTGGAGTATTAATTCCTCTATATTGGCTAGGGGATACTATGCCATTGGAATGGGTGACCTTTCTTAAGCTGAACTGGAAGTAGCTCACTGCTCTTGGACCGGACTGAACATAGGCGAGCTAAGAGGTGATTGCTGTAAGAATTAGACTGGTGAACTTTGTATGATTCTTCTCCGTCTTGTAACCGATGAGAGTGAGGTAAAAACGGGTTGTCCCCAAACAAGATCCCCGGCTTTGTAAAGCCTTCCGACTCGGATCCAGAGTACTTGGAGGATATCCGAACTTTCTAAAGCTATGGTTTTAAACTACCTAGCAAAAAAAATAAAGCAAAAAAGCAGTAATCAGAAACTGCACAACACCTCAGCTAAGATGTTATCAATACAGACATGATCAAAGCTGTAGGACTGTACTCCACACTGAATTCTGTCCCCAAAACAGATATCAACTGTATCACTGATATGCACACTCCTACACAGTTTCACTGTAAAGCACATATCAGTTAAGAAAGAGCCAAAACACCCCTATGAGCCCTATCCTAGTTTTTGTCATGAACTAGAGTTCACTATTTCAATCAAGCGGTTTCATGCAATCCTGCATTCAGGTGAGTGTCCTATCCTAGTTTGGAACAGTCTCTATGGCTTTTCTATATGCAATTAGGTTGATTGGTCAAAAGGGTACCTTAATAAGATTACCTAATATACCTCTCACACCTAATACCGAGAAGTGACAGGAGGATCAAACAGTACAGCAGTAGTCCAGATCCAAGGGTTGTGTTCCCGACATGGCAGAGCCTATGACCGGTCAGCCTTTTGGGCAAGCCTCCGACAAACCATCCAAGAATAGCAGATGGCAAACACAGTAACTTAACGCACCAATGTAAATGCAATGCAAAGAACATATATTTGTAATAAAAATTCACATCATAAATTTCAAGTCAAGTTCTCTAAATTCCCCAATAGAGTCGCCAGAAACCGTAACTTACTTTTCGTGCTCCTTTTGGATACGACTAGCCCTACAGTTCGGAATCTCGTGGTTCTGAATCTGATTTCATAAGTGCAATGTAAAATAGATAAATACAAATAAGTCCAAATCCGGCAAATCTTTTAGAAAATCGATTTTGAATCAAAAAAGCCAAAAATGGACTGCTTTGCCAAATTACATAATCGCCACCTAAATATTTTTTTGAGAAATTTAGGAAACCTGAGACTCGTGCCAAAGGCCACTTATCCGTCATTACCAGAGTGTCTTGGCTCGGAAACTTAGGTACAAGAGGGGAAGGTCATGATTTAAGCACCCCCACTCGTCCGATCAAAGATCAGGCCTCTACTAATCATGATGTGATTCTTATTTACATTATATGCTCTTGTTCCGATTATTTAGGCTAGCATTACCATGTGATGCACACAAGTATAGACTAATTTGCAAAAATTGGAACACTTGATTTTATGTTTGTTTGAAAATTGTTTTGAATATGTACCACTTAAAGTGATCTCATATGTACATTTGATCAAATCATCCCAATTTGAGCAATTAGCCTTCATCCATAGGCATTCAAACAAGTATATCACTTAAACACTTAGCCTAATGGTAATCATGCTTGACATGGCAACACTAATACTCATGCAATATGCTAAAGCAATAAGTGCTCACCTAGTACTCCAAGGCAAGCTAAAAAGAGATAAAATAGTTAGGAAAAAGGCATGATCCTAATGATGCAAAATGACTAATGCAAAACATGCAAAATGCAATTAATAGGCTCGCTACAAATATAGCATGTGAATCAATTTGATAGCATGCGGCTTAAGTACGTTTTCAAAGAAGTATTTAAATGACAATGCTTGCTAACATGATGAACCGAGTCTAATGCATGCAAGATACATGGATGCAATGCTAAATGAAATGTGATGCTCTAAACTATACATCATAAGCGGGTAAATAAAAGGGAGAAAGACGTGGGGTTGGAAGACATACACATTATTACAAGTTTGCCCTGGCGCAAGAGGGTCCGAATAAATAGCCTAGCTAAGCTAATTAACTAACTATTAAAAACCAAATGAAATAAACTAACTACGCTCGCTAACTATTACAAATTGAAATTAACTAATTAATTACACTAACTAATTAGTTATAAATGGGAATTCACTAATTATTACATGTAGGATTAACTAATTTAATTAACAAATTAACAACTAATTGAACTCAAGTGGGGTAGTGAACCATGCATGCCAACGCGAACATCCTCCCGAAAACACTTCTGTTTTGCTGCCAGGACTGTTTCTGCCTTCAGAAAAAGCTCCTGTTTTGCCATTGCTTTTGCTCTGCCTTGCAAGAAAACAATACTACCTGCTGACACAAAAGTGGCTGGCCGGCCAAAAGTAGTGGATGGCCGGATACAAATAGTGGCCAACCAGCCACTAATGTAAATATGGCCCTGTTGTAATAAAAAATTAACAGAGCAGAAACAGGGTGTTTCCAGGGGATATTCATCCTCTCTACCTCTTCCTATCATGAAATTGCTCAAATGAGGGGTAGAATTGATTCACAAATCATCAATAATTACAAAGTTGTTGCATGATGATCTATGGCTCGATTGGATAAAGCTCAATGAGGGAAACCAAATGACCAACAAAACCTTCTCCCTATCATGAGATGGATCAAGGGAAGCGAATGACATTTGACTCTCAAACCATTATCATCACTAATAAGTACGAAATGGCTTAAGACTCAATGGGTTCAACTAACGTCCGGTTGAACCCCAAACCATATTATTATCTTATTCCATTTTAGCCCCAATTTTATTACTCCATTTTAATTACATTTCCATTCATTTAGTCAATTAAGTCCAATAATGAAGATTGAGTCTACTAATGGAGAGAAGTATCAAACAAATGGTTGTTTTGGACATGAGAAAGATGTCATGCCGTTAGTAATGAACCTCCGAGGAGATTAAACCATTAAGCACAATAATCTCTGTCTTAAGCTTAAACAACCAATCGGTTGAAACAACTCTCAAGGCAATGAAAAGCCAAGAAATGAGAGAGATGCAAAGGTGATTAAAGATGATCACAAGTATGGAAAGCTCTAAATAAATGCTATCAACAGAAATAGATTGGTGTATAAGGCCTAAAACACCAAACCTATGAGGACTATTACACTACAAGCCTATCAAACAAAGCATGAATGACATGAACAACTTAAAACAGTCCTTAAATAGGCTAAAATAGTGCTGGAATTGAAGTCAAAAGAGCTAAAGGAGTAAGCTACAATAATGAAGAATTTAAGCTAGTAAACAAGCCAAGGGAGGGGTGGGTAACCCCTCCATTTTTGGGACTTCAAAATATGATTTTTAGCCTCTAAAAAACTCTGAAATTCAATGAAAAAAAGTTCAAAAAAAAGTTGATGAAAGGAAGGGAAACACAAGGACAAAAGCCTAGAAAGCAAGCTTCAAAGAAAGGTGGTCCACCCTTCTACCTTTAATATCTTTAAATCATAAGTTTCAGCCCAAAAATATAGGTGAAAAACAGCCCAAAAACAACAATAAATACAGTAGCTAAATAAGGGAAACAAAGCTAGGAATTATATCTCTTGAAGAGGAGTATCCTTTTTGAATTATAAACCACCAATTCACACCCTCAAGAGCTAAATGCAAGCTTAAACACCTTAGCAAAGAACCCTCCAAGTTTGGTTCAAAGAGTTTAGGTCAAGAGTATTTAAGTTGCAAGAGAGAGACAAAAATGTAGAAGAGAAATATTTTTCAAACTTTTGCTCCACAAAATTTTTCTAACCCTATATCATAAGAGAGGGTCATCTATATATAGAAATATATGAAAGACTCTCGAAAATATCCAAACAAATACAGTTGGTATGGTGCATGCATCTGTGGAGACAACTGGCCAAAAATATCTGATTTTGCATAAGTGGCCGGCAGAACACTAATAGGGGCTGGCCGTACACCATTAGTGGCCAACCGACCACTAGTGGGCTTGCAGGTCTCAGATGGTCAGGCTTGAAAAGTTGCTGTTTTGGTCTAAAAAAATGGTGCAAAGTTGGCACATTTCTGAGGCTCAAAGCTGAGGCTTCCTGCTGAGGAATTCGAGCATTTGACAAGCATATACAAATTCATCATCGGGTGATCACTCGGTGGTGCCCAAGTAGTAAAGGCGGTCAAAAATGGGGTGTCTACAATGTCCTAAAAGGTCGTGCTCACGGAGCAAGTAAGCTCCATTCTGTTGAATGACACACCCCTTAAGCTTAAAGACCCGGGTGCCCCAACCATTGCATGCATTATAGGGGACCATTTCATTGATAGGGCCTTGTTAGATTTAGGGGCTAGTGTCAATTTGTTGTCATACTCTGTGTGCGAAGAATTCGGGCTTGGCGAGTTGAAGCCCACTATTGTTACTTTCTAGTTGCCTGACTAGTCCCTCAAAGTGCCATGTGGCATGATTGAGGATGTGCTAGTAAAGGTCGATAGGTTTTATTTTCCTGTTGACTTTTTGGTTTTAGATATGGAACCGGTAGCCAGCTCTAGGAAACAAATCCCGGTGATCTTAGGTCGACATTTCTTGGTTACGACCAATGCATGTATTAATTGTCGTACTGGGGTTATGGAAGTTTCATTTGGAAATATGCAAGTGAAACTCAATGTTTTCTAAGCATCCCAACAACCCCATGAAAGAGAGGAGTGTTTGTTTGTGGATGTTGTGGATGGGATTGTGGAGGAGGCTTTACCCTCTATTCTTGTAGTTTTTTTTTTTTTTTTTAAATTCGGCAAGAGTAGCTTAACCCTCCATTCTTGTAGAGGACCCTCTAGAGGCTTGTCTAGCTCATTTTGGGTTTGAGGATTTTGATATTGACGGATCAGTTGAGGAGGTGAATGCCTCATTTAATTCTTCTTCTGCACCGGATTTTCCTCCGTGGAAAGCCCAGTTTGAGTTTCGTCCTCCTCTATCTAGAGAGCCTGCCATACCATCCCTATTCACACCACCTACACTTGAGTTGAAGCCACTCCTGGCCACACTCAAGTATGCATTTTTAGGGCTTCAGGATACTTTACTAGTCATAATTACATCTTACTTGACTGCAAAGCAAGTGAGTCAATTAGTGAGTGTTCTCATGGCACATCGGAGTACTATAGGGTGGTCGGTGGCTGATTTGAGAGGGATAGATCCCTCCGTGTGCATGCATTATATACATCTAGTGGAGGACACCAAACCTTCTCGTGAAATGCAACAGAGGCTTAATCCTAATATGAAAGAGGTGGTGAAAAAAGAAGTGTTAAAATTGTTAGATGCAGGTATAATATACCCCATCTCGGATAGCAAGTGGGTGAGTCCCACACAAGTGGTGCCCAAGAAATCAGGCATCACTGTTGTTGAGAATAAGCGATGAGAGTTAGTCCCCACATGAACCACTACTGAGTGGCGAGTGTGCATTGATTATAGGAGATTAAATTCCATGACTGGGAAAGACCATTTTCCTTTGCCATTTATTGATCAAATTCTTGAGAGGTTAGCGGGGCTGCGTTTTTATTGTTTTCTTGATGGTTACTCGGGGTATAATCAAGTCCCGATGTACCCCGCTGACCAGGAAAAGACCACCTTCACATGTCCTTTTGGCACTTTTGCTTATAGGCACATGCCCTTTGGGCTATGCAATGCACCAGTGACTTTTTAACAGTGTATGATGGCCATTTTCTCCGACATTGTGGAGAAATTTTTAGGGGTTTTCATGGATGACTTCTCCGTGTTTGGGTCATCTTTTGAGGAATGTCTCCAGAACTTAACTAATGTACTTACTCAATATGTAAAGACAAACCTTGTTTTGAGTTAGAAGAAGAGCCATTTTATTGTTCGCGAGGGTATACTGTTGGGTCACATTGTGTCCTCTCGAGTATAGAGGTTGACAAAGCTAAGGTTGACCTCATTGCAGGCCTTCCTCAACCCACTTCTGTGCGTCAAGTTAGGTTTTTCCTAGGGCATGCAGTTTTTACCGTAGATTCATCAAAGATTTTAACAACATATCTCGTCCTTTGTATAGTTTACTTGTTAAGGGCGCACCATTTATCTTTGATGATGCATGTTTGAAAGCATTTGAAACACTTCGAGTGGCCTTTTCTACTGCCCCTATCATGCAATCTCCTGAGTGGTCCCTTCCTTTTGAGATCATGTGCGATGCATCTGATTAGCCATTGGTGCCGTCTTAGGCCAAAGGGTGAATAGAGTGC
Organism: Camellia japonica; assembly: GCA_030407325.1. NCBI lineage: Eukaryota > Viridiplantae > Streptophyta > Magnoliopsida > Ericales > Theaceae > Camellia > Camellia japonica. The sequence goes on from JAPPVO010000016.1 coordinate 170,950,734, forward strand.
CCCATGTTATATCCTATGCTAGTTGTACTCTTTATGATGCTCAATTAAACTACACTACCACTGAGAAAGAGTTACTAGTTGTTGTCTTTGCACTTGATAAGTTCAGGTCCTACCTCCTAGGGTCTAAAGTCGTTGTGTTCACTGACCATGCCGCTTTGCGGTACTTATTGTCTAAAAAAGAGACCAAACCTAAGTTGATTAGGTGGATTTTACTCCTTCAAGAGTTTAACCTAGAAATCTGAGACAAGAAGGGATCCGAGAATGTAGTTGCGGATCATCTATCTGCATCTTTATTGAGCATGTGAGTGATCCCTTAGTTTTGCACGACTCATTTCCGAACAAGCAACTTCTTGCGATATCACACGTAACCCTCTCGTGGTTTGCTCACATGGTGAATTACTTGGCGGTTGGTCAAATTTCGAAAACTTGGTCTAAGCAAAACAAAGACCGATTTTTCTCACAAGTTAAGCACTATTTATGGGAAGTCCCAAAATTGTTCAAGTATTGTCCGAATCAAGTGATTCGACGTTGTGTGCCTGAGAGTGAAACCCATTGCATTCTCATATTTTGTCACTCTCATGCATGTGGCGGCCATTTCAGTGGGTAGAAAATGGCCGCCAAGGTTTTACAATGTGGGTTCTACTGGCTCTCTATTTTCAAAGATGCCCATAACTTCTGTAGAGCTTGTGAGCTTTGTCAATGCATGGGCTCTATGTCACGACAAGATATGATGCCGATGACCTCTATTTTGATTGTTGAGATTTTTAATGTTTGGGGCATCGACTTCATGGGTCTCTTTCCACCATCTTTTGGATTTGAATACATTTTGGTGGTTATGGACTATGTCTCCAAGTGGTTTGATGCAATGGCCACCAAAACGAATGACCACAAAGGTGGTTAAATTCCTCCATGAGACCATTTTCTATCGTTTTGGGTTCCCACGTGCCATAATTTGTGACAGTGGCAAACATTTTTGCAACCGATTCTTCAAGGCATTAGTGCGCAAATACATGATCACTCACAAAGTTGGCACTCCTTATCATCCTCAGACTAGTGGTCAAGTAGAGGTTTCTAATAGGGAGATTAAACACATCCTCAAGAAAACTGTGAGGCCCGATATGAAAGATTGGTCCACTAGGTTGGTTGATGCACTTTGGGCCTATCGCACTGCATATAAGACACCCATCGGTATGTCTCTATATAGGATTGTGTCTGGGCAACCGTGCTATCTCCTTTTTGAGTTAGAACGCCAGGCTTTGTGGGCCATTAGAAAGTTCAATTTTGATATAGCAAAAGCCTGTGACCACTAGAAACTCAAACTTAATGAGTTAGAGGAGCTCCGCAATGATACATGTGAGAGCTCTAAAATTTACAAGGCTAGGACTAAGGCATTTCACGATAAACACATTTCTCGTAAGTCCTTCGAGCCTTATCAAAAAGTGTGGCTATTCAATGCTAAATTGCAGTTGTTCCCAGGTAAACTTCGGTCTCGGTGGGATGGCCCATATAAGGTTATAGAAGTCTTTCCGCATGGGGCAGTTGAAATTAAAAATCCACAAGATGGTACGACCTTCAAGGTCAATGGCCAAAGATTGAAACACTATATGGATGGTATTGAGAAAGGAGAGATGATTGAGGTCGTCCACTTGACGGACCCAATATATCTTCCATAGTACTTGTTTTGAGTCTAGGAGACTTTAAATCCTCTAAAGGTGTCACGACCCAAACCCGCCCCTATGGGTTTAGTGTCGTAACCAGTCAGTAATTCTTGGATTACAAAAAACCTCTGAACAGAATAACTTATAATTAGGGGCTGAGGAAGCAAATATAGAAACATACATAGTCCATTGAGCTGTGGAGACATATATGGGACATAAATTATTTTTTTTTTAAACTTTATACACATATACGTGACGTCAATATGCAGTAGTCTTCGTCACATTCATTACAGATATAGCCAAATAGGACTTAACCCAATATACAGATAACAGAAAACTTGTTCTACACCCAAAGGAAAACAAGGTCTTAAACTCAAGCCATTTAAACATGACTCACTCACAAAAGGGAACCTCCTCGGAGGCACAATGGCTGACTGACAAAACTGATACGCTAGGTCCTCAATTATGAATCTAGTCACGCGCCTAGTCACCTACATACATAATATAAATAGTGAGCGAAAGCCCAGTGAATAATAACAGAGTAAAGGGTTTAAATGAATGATGTCCATCACAAATATAACTTCAAATCTCTTATTGAACAGAAGCATAACCATATTCGTATCAGAAACAGAATCATAAACATATTCATATAATGAGTGGTGTATCCGTTAGCATTAAACATATCTCTTTGGTCAAGCTTATTAAGTTCCACATTGGAACCTCCGGTACCGGGTAACATATCTCATACATGGGCCACGGTATTGTTTCCCTCGGGCGAGGGCCTGTGCCATGGTATTATTTCCCTCGGGCGAGGGCGAGAGCGAGGGCCACGGTATTGTCTCCCCCGGGTGAGGGCCTCAGGACCATAAGCCACAGTATTATGTCCCCTGGGCGAAGGCCTCTGCTAAGGTTATCACATTAATATTTCAAAGAAGTGGATCATCATTCATGTAATCACATGATAGCCTTTTGTATCATTCAAAAACAGTTCATATCATATCATAATGTTCAAAAAGTATTTCATATTGAACATAACTTTACTAAGTCATTACTCACAGATAGCTTCATAGATAGCTTGGCAGCAAACCAATGGATCGACCGCTCACGGCGCTTGACCTGTACCAATTATAACAAATATATATATTGAAACATACGCTTGGATTGTACATAACTCATTTCATTTTGTTCTTAGTGTGCTTCTAGCCTTCACTCTCATTATAGTGTCTTAATCTTGGCTTAGGAATGCCTAGGATGCAATGAGAATGCCAAAATGCACCTGGAAACACTTAACCAAACTTGCTGAAAACAGGGGTCCCGCTCGAGCGCAACTTCCTTCGCTTGAGCAGACATGTAAACATGTGAGGGGCCGCTCGAGTGCAACTTCCTCCGCTCGAGCAGTTTGCAAACTTTGAAAAAGTACTGGTTGTGTGATTTTCACGCTCGACGGTCGCTCGAGCATGAGACTCAAGTCCTTGCTCGAGTGCAACTCTTGTCACTCAAGCGATCTGCAAAAGCATGAAACTTTTGGGAGCTTGCATTTCATGCTCGAGTGAACTTCTAGTCGCTCGAGTAGAAGTGCAAGATCGCAGAGTGGTTGCTCGAGCGGAGAATCCATCACTTAAGCAGAGAGGTGAATTATAGAATTTCCAGATTGCTCTTCTCAGCTCAAAACTCAAATTCGAAGTTGTAAAACATGGTCTTTTGGGCCAAAAACTTGAGGAAACTATGGGAAACACTTGTAAATGGTGAAACCATGGTGAATTCAAAATCATTTCACAAAATCAAGGCCCAAAAGTTTGCCAATTATCCAAAACAAAACCCAAATCTTTCAAAACATAACATCACATATCATGCATGTAAAGGTGCAAGTTCCAAGCTTTCAAAACATGATCCAATGAGGTGTCTAACTCAAAAACATGTTGGATTCTTAGAAAAAGATCAAGATAAGGACATGCAAGAGGAGATTCTTTTAAAACAACCTCAAATTGTGCTCAAATGAACATGCATGCATGGTATGATCTGTGTTCTTTCATTCTAGCTCACTTCTCACAATAAACCACTCAATTCTCTAGAATTCATAAATTCATCAACTCAAGAACAAGATCAAAGGCTTGAATTCTTACCTTAGCTTATCAATGTGAGAACTAGAAGCTTGATTCTTGTTGTTCTAAGTCCAATCCCTTCAATTTTTAGCAAATTCTTTGGTTGTGCTCAATCTCTCATATCTCTCCCTCTCTCTCGTTTGTCTCTTGAAAACTCAAAGATGATGAGAAAATAGTGGCTCAAGTGGTGTGTATAAGCCTTATATAGGCTTAATTAGTGGCTTAATTAAATTAGTGCTTAAGCTACTCAATTGGACATTAATTAATCTAATTTAATTGTTCCGAATCGAATTTCAATTGAACCCGCCATAATATTCTAAAAATTCCAAATAATACATAAACCAAGTCAATTTCGTAATCGGATGCCGATAAGGCCTTCAATTCACAGAACAAAACAGAAATCCAAATAGATATTTCTACATTAGACAAATATGAGCACAAATAATGTAACACAGATGCAATTTCCTCAGAATTTCACCTTAATTACTTATCAGGCATAATTAATCATGGTTAGCCAACTAATCACAAGTCGGGGTTATTACAAAAGGTGTAATTCCTTTGGTGTTTGCTGTGCCCAAACAGCATCTGACGGTCTGGTATAATCAACTATGCTTGTAGTGAGTTCCTAGGAGACCAACTTAGACAGTGGAAACTAGAGTTCGAATAGCAAAGTCTAAAATGCAAAGATTTGGAATTTGCAAGACTAGAGTCTGGTTTAAATACTCAGGGGTATAGAGATTGTTTCAAAACCATCCCAGCTTAAACTATGTATGGTAGTTCCATAGGTCGAGTTAGCTTTATGCGCCTCGATTACGGATACCGAATCAACCTAGTCTGTCACCCTGTTGGAGAATAGCGAAAGTTACAAACACTGTTAGGGAGAAAGTAAACCCTTGTTTTCGCGTGAAGATTATACCTTTGGTGAGCATTTAGTTATTTTTGAAATGCTATATTTATTTCGGATGTAAAATGAAAGTAGAAATGGTTTGAATGTTTTGGGTGGTACTTGGGTAAGTAATGTTCAATCTCTTCAGATTTTTGGAAAAAAAAAAAAATTTGCCCAGACCGCACGTGCGGCCTACACGGGCGCACGAGTGGCGGTCCCAGAAATGGGCGCACAAGCAGAGGACCAGGCCGCATGAGCGGCCCAACCCAAATGCACACTGCTTTAACGCCGCAGGAGTGGCCCATTTGCACCGCAAGAGCGGCCAATAAATTAGCACTCGCGTGGTCCAAATGGGCGCACGAGCGGTCTATACCACACAAAAAAAAAGGAGTGCACGAGCGGAAAAACCAACCGCATGAGCAGCCTAGGCCCAAAAGTATTCTCCACAGCTGCCACACGAGAGGCCCAATTTCGCCGCTGGTGCGGCCCAAAAATAAGCACTCGTGCAGCCCAATTGGGCGCACGAGCAGTCCAACAAAAAAAAAAAAAAAACCTGCAGATTTTATTATTTATTTTTATTTGCTTA